>QANY01007200.1:76893-156893 GCA_003255025.1 Datisca glomerata
AAAAAAAAAAAAACAGAATCAACTTCAAAGAATAGACTTTTGAGTCCCAATGCAATTACCTCATCAATATGGGATTGGATGGCAATAATATGATTTCTTTTGGACTCAATCTTTGAATTAATTGCACTACACTGCTGCCTGAGAGAAATCAAATCTTCCAACTTAGTCATGGAACTTTTCTTAATGTCATCTGTTAAGGAGTCAAGTGCAGGCTTCAGTGTGGTTTTATAGTCAATCCCCATCACCTCAGCAGGTGTAGATCCTTTTGCATTAAGCACGTACTGAAAACTAGTATCAAGCTTTAACCTGAGAACTCGTTATAACACTAAGTAATATTGAATAAACATCGATTGAATTGAAAAATCAAAATTTGTGAACAATCATAGTTTGTCTACATCGTAGTCTTAGATAAGAAAATTAGAACATACTAAAATAAGAAACCATCCTACTAATATTCATGAACATGGAGAAAAGAGAGAAGAAAAACGAGATTTGAGGATGAAATTGAAGTTGAGATCTGTTTTCATGTTCGATCTTCTTGATCTCCTTTCCAAGAGCTTTCTCCTTTGTCTCTCACGTCCAAAAGAGTCCAAAAAACAAAAATATTTTATGGGTTTGATAAGGATACAATTGAAGTAAAAATATCACAAAAAATCTAGAATTGCGCCAGCATCGCGACGGTGGAAGCCAGTGTCAGGATGCCGGCCAATCTGTCGGTGTGCTAGCGTCGCGACACTCGCTCTCTGCCCAGGTCTGTCATTTTCTCATTTTTATACATTTTTACCTTCCAAATCCTTCAAAATCAACTTAAATCTATTTGAATATCAAGATAAAAATAAAAATAAAGATAAATCGAGCAATAAAACTCAAGAACCAATGAAATTAAAATTAATATTATCTAAAATATGAGTGTGAAACACACTCATCAAATATCCCCAAACTTAACTTTTTACTAGTCCTCGAACAAAACAAAAATTAAAAAAAAAATCAAGCAAGAAAACAATAAACTCTAATTAAGCAAAACTACGTGTCAAATGATGAAATATTTTGATAAACTAAACATGTGTTAGAGATTTCAAAATAGCGACAACCTAAGAAAAACTTATGAATTGTGATCATGTAGAATTTCAACACAAATACCAACTAACGTTACACCTTGAAAAATCCCGAGTGGGTGTGTATCACCTTAAGTCGTCTAACTTCTTAGTCTTAAATGAGTTCATGCAACCAAGTCTTATAAAAGTGGATCTATTACTCTATTACTAGATTAGAACTTCATAGGCTAATTTTACCGTGTCACTCTTCACTAATGTAGATAAACCACTACACTTAAGATCATTAGGATTTTCGTAGGCTTGTAATATATGGATAAGGTTTAAGGTAGAATAAATGATATCATTTCGGCTTAATCTTTACCCATAGTCACACATGCATTCTAGGAATCAACGAGCTTAACCCAACTTTTCTTGTCATGCCCCCAAACTTGTCACTTTCCATCTCTTGAATTATCAACCATATCTAACAATTCTTCTTCATATTTTTTAATTTCATTTCCTTAAGCTTCTTTTTTCCTTAACAAGCGTTCAACTAATAGTTTTCAAACCAGTTGGTCTTAGAGTATTAGGTGTTGAGACACTCCTACGAGCTTAGTCACTCAAGTCTAAGAGTCTACGAAATCAAACTTAAAAAATTGTCATGAGTGATAAAAATGGCTATTTAGGCTCAACATAGATGACTAGGGAAACAATTATACACAAGTTGGCTTAAAAAGCTCAAACGGTCCAAATATGGCCTAAATCATGTCCTAAGTATAGTGTAGCCTAGAATTTCACTTCGATCAACAAACAAACTGGTTCTAGAATTCTTATAAGATCATAATTCTAAGCAAAAAGATGATCAAACACTCAAGGCTAGATGCTCAATACGCATGATTCTCTAGTGAAATGCAAATCAACAATTGGTTCAAACACACACAGATACACAAATTCATCATTTTTCTCAAAATTATCAACAAATCAAAACTGATCTCATCATAGGCTTTAGTGTTGTCTACTACATATCCAAAGTTTTAATTTTTAATAAAGTCACCACCCCCAAACTTCAAACTTTCATTGTCCCCAATTAAAAAAAATATGTAAAAGGTTTAAGTAGAGAAGACTCCACTAAATAAGGATAAGCTTTCATCCTCATCATTCTCTGCATTGTTCACGTTATCTCCAACTGAAGGAAAAGTGGTGCCTGAACCAAAATCATCCAAGGTCTGACATCGCGGCGTTGGGAGGTCAGTGTCACGATGCTAAACATTTTGTCCATAGTTTTTTTTT
This sequence comes from Datisca glomerata, assembly GCA_003255025.1. Taxonomy (NCBI): domain Eukaryota; kingdom Viridiplantae; phylum Streptophyta; class Magnoliopsida; order Cucurbitales; family Datiscaceae; genus Datisca; species Datisca glomerata. The sequence continues at coordinate 79,218 of QANY01007200.1, forward strand.
AAACCTGGATAAAACAAAATAAAATAAACGAAAGAAAAAATTTAAAAAAACAAAATAAAATAAGCGAAAGAAAAAATTTAAAAAAACTAAATAAATTAAGAAATGAAATGACAGAAATAAAAATCAGGTTGCCTCCCGGTAGCGCTTGCTTTAATGTCTTCAGCCAGACGTAATGATCATCCAGGCTTCACTCGTTGTCCATTGACTTTAAAATTTCCTTTGTGTAAGAAATTGACCACCCTAAGACTGTTTTGTGCTCTCTCAACTCCCTCAACAGTTTGTCTTCTTGTTCACCATTTAATGAAGCGGAGATAATGACAGGAACAACGGATGCTTCTCTCATAAAGGTTTATCGAAGATGGAGGTCTAACACCAATAGTTTTACAATAAATGATAGATTTCTAGGTTTACCTTCTCCCAATTCTACACAAGGGCTCTTAATGAATATGGATGGGGGTGCTTGGGGTGCTTCCAATTAATTAACACACTCCAAAATCTCTGAATTCTCTTTGTTAATAACCCCAACTAAACATGCTTCCAATGGTCCACTCGGTTCACTGGTGTGAATTTCTTCCTCAAAACATACTTATACACTTTCCACCCGCAAATAACTATTCATATCATTTGAGTGTTTTATTGCTTTGAAGACATTAAAAATCACATGATCTTCTTGCACTCTCAAAATAAGTTTCCCTTTTTACACATTAATGAGAGTTCTTCCCGTAGCTAAGAATGATCTTCCAAGAATAATCAGAATTTATTGATTTTCCTCCATGTCAAGAACAATAAAATCGGCTGGGAAAATAAATGTATCCACCTTTACAAAGAAATCCTCAATAATCTCCACTGGATATTTAATAGAACGATCAACTAATTATAAAGAGACTATTGTAGGCTTAATATGTCCAATACCTAGCTTCTTATAAACTGAACACGACATCAAATTGATATTATCCCCAAGATCACATAGAGCCTTTTTAAAATATGAATTCTCAATGGTGCATGGAATAGTAAAACTCTCAGGGTCCTTTAGCTTCAGAGGTAATGTATTCTGTAAGATAGCACTACAACTCCTCAGTAAGTGAAATTGTCTCATACTCCTCGAGCTTTCTCTTGTTTGAGAGAATTTGCTTCATGAATTTGACATAGCTCGGCATTTGTTCGAAAGCTTCAGCAAAGGAATGTTGATGTGCAGTTTCTTAAACACATCAAGAAACTTGTAAAACTGCTTGTTCAATTTCTACTTTTGGAACCGTTGAGGGTATGGAATATGTGGAACATACGGTCGAGGATTATCAGGAAAGTGCTTTGAATTAGGCTTGTCTTCCGTCTTTTCTGAGAAATTTCAAATGTTGCTTTCTTCGTCTACTAACTCCTTACCACTACAAAGGGTAATGGCGTTTACTTGTTCTTTTGGATTCCTCTTATTATTGCTCGGTAGACAACCTTATGGTATTTGAGTTAGTATTTCTGATAGTTGACACATTTAAAGCTCTAAATTCTAAATAGATGCAACTTGATTGTGAATACTTATTTCTTACGTCTGAAGTGTAGCATCTATTCTTGTCATAAATTGAGTAGTATTGACTGTGAGCTGGGTAAGTGCATCTTCTAAAGAAAATTTATGTTAATGTGGCTGAAATTGAGGCTGAGTAACAACTGATGGATTTATCACATTCTGATTATTCTTCCAAGAGAAATTAGGATGATTTCGCCACCATTGGTTGTGTAAGTGTTGGAGAATGGCTTATTCTACCTACTGTAATTCTCAACAAAATTTACATGTTCTAACTGAGAATGAGCAAAGGGATTATCAGCTTAACATTTAGTACTATGATGAGGTCCATTACATAAATTACAATCTTCCTGTGTAGTATGAATAACACTAGCATTGGTGGTGAAATGACTCAATTACTTGGCAAATGTAACTACTTGAGCAGTGAGAGCATCGAATTCATGAACTCCATGAATCTTTCTCGATACGTTGCACTCAGTCGGCCATTGATAGGCATGAACATCCATTTCTTCAAGCAAAGCATGGGCCTCCTCATGTTCTTTACCCATTAAATCACCTCTTACTGTTGCATCTACTAGTGTCCTCGTTGAATTTCTCAATCCATTGTAGAAAGTTTAAACTTGTAGCCATTCACAGAGTCCACGATGTGGGCATCCTCTCAACATCTCTTTAAACCTCTCACAAGCTTCATAAAGAGACTACATATCATATTGGGCAAAGGTAGTGATCTCATTCATCTTGGCTATTTTAGCAGGTGAAAAAAATTTAGCCAAATTTTTTTCAAAAAGTCCATTCCATGTGGTGATTGATCCAACGAGCAAAGAGTTCAACCAACTCTTAGCATTACCTCGAAGTGAAAATGAGAATAATATTAGCCTTATTGTATCAGTTGAGACATTGTTGTGCTTGAATGTCTCACAAATTTCGAGAAAAGTGGTATGTGAACATTTAGATCATCATTAGGCATGCAACTGAACTGATTTGCTTGCACCATGTGAATGACAGCCGGCTTAATCTCGAATTTGTTGGCATTAATAAAAGGGCATTGAATGGCAGATACGGCCTCATTGACCACCGACATAACATCATCCCGAATTGCCCGATTATTCTGGTTGTTCACAATTTCAGAATTTTCTCTAGCATCTTCCATGGTTTCTTAAGGGTCTTTAGAAGCTTCTCTCCTAACTTTTCTATTACGACGACAATTTTGCTCAATTTCTAAATTTAGGCGAGTCAAATTTCCTCTTCTAAATTTTCTCATACACCTTAGAAAATGTCTAAAAATTCAAAATAGTAAACAACTGTAAATAAAAAAAAAGACTCAAAGTAAAATTAAGGATATGTAATTCCAATATTAATAAACAAGATCAATCCCCGACAACGCCTTCAAAAACCTGTTACGATTTTTCTATAGTGCAAGTGTACACTATCGTCGTCAAGTAATTAAATATTCTATGAAAATAGAATATCGAAAAGCTGTAATTTTTTAATGAAGTATTAAACTAAAAAGATTAATACTAGATAATGATAAATAATTCAAATTTCAATAGTTAAAAGTTATAGGATTTTTTATTTCACCAAACCAAATATACTCTAAATTCTAAATCTCAATCACTCAATGTTTATCAAATTATTAACAGTGAAATTCTCTAATGTAATTATCAATCTTTCTCAAACATCAATAACACTGCATCAAAAATACTAATCTCACATTTCTGTCAATATTAAATATATTGAATTCATTAAGCATAGGAAATTATAATTACTACACTAGATCTATAATTATCTCTAACTTATGAAACTCTAATGGTATTATAAACAAAGAGAAAATTTAATTAACACTTCTCAATCTCAGAAGTAAATCCAAAATCATACAATAGTTGGTCAGACGATCACAAGCATTAAGAACGGATTATAACACTGAGTAATACTAAATAAACATCGATTGAATTGAAAGATCAAAATTTATGAACAATCCTGGTTTGACTATATCTAGCCCTAGATAAGAAAATTAGAACATACTAAAATAAGAAAAATCTTATAAATTTTCATGAACATGGAGAAAGGAGAGAAGAAAAACTAGATTTGGTGATGAAATTGAAATTGAGATCCGTTTTTAGATTCGATCTTCTTGTTCACCCCTCCAAGAGCTTTCTCCTTTGCCTCCCATGTCTAAAAGAGTCCAAATAAACTAAAATATTTTATTTATATACTAGAGTTTGATAAGGATAAGATTGAAGCAAAAAAATCGTAAAACCTCACTATGCATGATTCAGCTAAACTAAGAGCACTATTATTTATGTTCGATCGATTAACATATGCATATACTTAATATCAAAATATTTATATCGATATAACAATAACTATGATAATTCAAAATGACTTCAGAAACTTAAATTATAATGTTATATGACAGTTGATGACAATATCTTTAATATATTAAAAGTAGGATGAGAATGAGAATCATTCTTGAACCATTTTATCCCCTCTTTATTTTATAATTTCAAAACTGCATTAATGTGCATCATTATTGATAATTTTCTTCTTTTCCTATTTCTCAAAATAATATATCTCTTGAGCAAATTTTTTATTTTTTTAGATATGAAATTATATTAAGTTATTTCGTCGTTAAATATATATTAAAAAATTGATCTAATATATTTTTAGTTCATTTATGAGTAGAGATCAAAGAAATAATATATTAAAAAAATCTAACTAAAAATGTATAGATGATGTTCTTCTAGCATAATTAACTTAATTAAAAATATTTTGGTGAGTAAGATTTATGAAAAGTATAAAAGTTATCATTATAGTTTTCTAATTTTATTTACTAATAAATGTGTCTTATTCAAAGTTTTTTATTTTTATAAACAAGTAATATATAAGAAACAATCAAAATAATAGAAGCGTACATATCACGCGCACCGCACGTGTCAATAGAACTGCCTATCTGACCTATATATATTGCCTCTTTTGACTACGAATTTTCAATACATTGGGTCAATTTATTTGTTTTTCATAGAGATTAAGAATAGAAAATCAGATCTCCCCAACGTCTTGTTCCATAAATCAAGCCTAATCTAACGTGGTGACAGACTTTTCTCAGAATCACTTCAGTTAAATTAAGAGATAGAGCATTTGACAAAAAATTAGAGAAAGAGCAATTTTTGTGTAATACCGTGATGTATAACATCATTATAACATAACATCACATGAAACATAGCTATCCATACATTCATAAATTTATTATATAATCTGTCAATTCATAATGATATTAACACTCGACGTTGTATATATGTAGAATTTAATAGTGACCAAACAATAGATCAAGTTTAAGTGACCAAATGATGTGATAATTATTTCTAAGTGGTGTATTATGACTCATTAAATGAGTAGACAAATTAACCTATAAATAATTTCACATCACTTGATCATTTAAAATTTGATCAACTACCTAGTTAGATTAGAATTACCCATATAGAATTTTAATAGGCAAGTAACATTTAAAGAAAGAAAAATGACTAAGCATACTCCATATGGTTACTGAAATTTTTGTGCTTTGCATGATGATCGTGTGTAATTCTATAATATATTAAAAGTGATAAGCAAATGAGAAATATTTTTAGATAATATTATCCACTTATTATTCTTAAATCTTTAAAATGACATTTTATACTCCATATGACAATTGTCTTGTGGGTTTTCAATTATACATTTAATATTATGATATTCAAAAAATAATTAATTATGAATTATTAATAATATCAATAGTTCTTAAATGTAGATTTATGGTCTATGTCAAATTCATATCACGTTTTTTATAAGTGATTTATTAAGATTCATGAACATGTCCATGAAAGAAAAATAACGTTAGTGAAGTTTTTGATTTCTAAATCTCATGACGAACAATAATGATATATGTTTATGAAGTAATGTTTAGTAATAAAATAATGAAAATTTATTATAGTTTTAGTGATTATATGATGCATCAACATTGTTAAAATAAATAATTTTTAATTATTCAATAATATAAAGTAGATAAGTATAAATATCATAAAGTGTCACACGTTTATCTCATATTGATATTAATTAGTCTACTCATTAAATAAGATGACAACATAAAATTCAGTTAAAATTAATTCATCAATTAAAAGCTAAATATTAGTGTTCACAACTTTAATAAAGTATCTATATAAAACTAAATGCTAGATTTTTTTTTCCTACTTAGAAGGACTATGATCCTGAATTATGAGAAGAATAACTAAAAGATTTAACTATCTTAATCATGTCCACAACACATAACATTTTAGCGACTAGTTTTTATAAGTACATTGATCACTTTTTTTCTTGTCATGATTATTTAAATTTTTGTGCATATTATGACAGGGAAATGGATAGCCTGGGATCTCAATAGCAGGTGCAGTTCGGTAGGTCTCAAAAATTGAAAAGTTAATTTAATTTATTTATTCATTTTTTATCTTTTAATGAAAAGAGATTTGAACTGCTTATGTTTTAAATCAAACATAAATGTCTCATTTTTGTCGGAGCATGAGATAATCTAGATCCCGACGACATAATAGAACTGCAATTTGTCAGATTACTGCAATGACCAATATTGAATTTACACCCTCAAGCCGGTGATTGGAAAATATCTATTAATTAGTTTCTCTAAATATATAATTATTTAAACATACTAATTAATTCTTAGTAAAATGGTAATTAAACAACTATATTTTTTTAACTACTTTCCAACATTGGTAATAAAGCAGTCTTTTGAGATATTAGCATTTTGGCAATGGCTGTTCGATTGAAATTAATTACTTAAAAGCAGTTTAGAATATTAGTAACATATTTTTATTTACTTGTATTTATATAAGTTTTTTTTTTTACTTTAATGAACCTCATCCCCTCAGGCCTCATAATCATATAAGCTAATGATAATATTCGAAATTAATATTTAAGTGAAATAAATATATTATTTTGAATTAACCAAGGAGCAATCAGTTCTTGGAGATTGGAAAGAAAGAAAAACAAACAAATCCAAAGAGTTGACCCGACAAAGGTTTGTTTAATTCATATAACTTGACCTTTCTCTCCCTCTCTTTAATCTTCTTTTTAAATTAATCCCTCTATTTATTTCAATTAAATTAGACTTCGTTGGCTTCATATATTTTTTATAAATTAATATTTTAGAGGTTATTGGTAAAGTCTAATCTCTACTTGACAAAATTATTGTTTTTATTTTCGGCAATTGTCAGAGCAACAATTCGACATTTTCAATATTTTAGGCCAAGTTTATATATTTTGCTTTGTTGCTTAAATTTCTTAAAAAGCCCAAACAATTCAAAGAATTGCTTCATCAAAGAGAGGAGTAAAATAAATGAAATGAAAATGATAAAAAGTAGCTGTATTTATCATAATCAAAATAAAATACTTTGTTGAAGATTTATTTCCAAATGTTCCTCTTCCTTTCTTCTCTTTTGGCCCACACATGTTATGTTATGTTGGAAGTGAATGGAAACTGAAAAGAAAATAATGATAATATTTTGCTATTATGTATCGATCTCCAAATAATATATCTGTTTTTATAAATAGTTAATGATCGTTTCAGCTCAATCTTCTCACTCAAATAATGTCCCTTCCTATAAAAAACAAACATGTATATAATTTTTCAACATGTTAATCATACATCATTCTGGTCGTTAATTTCAGATTAGGTTGAGAGTGAGATTTCTTTGAAATGCAATTATATTTCTCTTTATTTTCATTTTTATTCTATATTTTAGGGTTTTTTTAAACTAAATAAATAATTAGGAATATAATCCCGTCAAACAAGGAATCAGGCCCAGACAAGCCATAATAAGCCAGCCTATGGGTCATCGCATTACACAAGCAGAGAGTGTGAGACTACCTAGATTAATTCAACTTAGCCAACAGGGACTTGCAGCGATAGACAATAGGGCAAATATCAGTGAAGACCAACGACTCCAGATCAACAGAAAGGGCATTGATCAGGCATAAAGAATTCAATTCAACCTAGTTGATCTCCACACCTCTAACCACAGCCATTTGAAAGCTTTTCAATAAGCTCAACGCCTAAATAACCAAGGAGGGAAATGTCACAACAAAACTCTTAAGAAAAGCAAAGAGTCTCTAACAATCCTACCAGCAGTTGATCGATTCTCAGTAGAGATCGCTCCATCAACATTGAGCTTGAGACAACTCAGGGAGGGCTTTCACCAATCAACCAGAGCAACAGACTGCAGGACGAGATTGAGGAATCCCAACACCTTAGCTTTTCGAAGGTCCACCAAGTAGTTATCCACCCGCAGTCCTAACTGTGGCTTATCACCCTTTAGAATTGAGTTCCTCAAAAATCAAAAACTCCAACAGAGAAGCACAAACCTACTCAGAGAAGGGAAGTCAAGACCCTTGAGATAAAGCTCCACAAGATCCACAAAGGTCCATTTGGAGCACATATCATTCTCTCAATGTCAAATATGAGAAACATTCTGTATATAGATCATTAATTTCATTTTTAGTTCTCTTAATTTGAGCAAGAAAATCACAAAATCTTAGTTTTTTTTTTCTGAAAATCATGCTAAATAATTGGGACCAATTAAAAAATAAATCCAAGAATCCAAATTTTAGAAGCATCACCCCTCATGTTTAAAACAACATAACAAGATCCCAATCCAAACATTGTTCAGGTTTAAACTAGTTTTACGCTTGTTTGTCATCTCAACTGCAAAAGAAGCAAACTAATTATCATTAGTCTTGGCTTACTGCCTCAAATCCAAAACCCCAAAACAAATTCTCCATTTCATTGTTCATCCAAACCATAAAACTCTTTCACCATTGAAACCAATTGTTAACACATTACAGACTGAGTCTCCAGTTAAAACACTTTTGTACATTTACTTAGACAAATAGTGTATCTCTAATAAAGCAGTATAACAACAGCTTAAGCATGACAAAGATTTCTACAGCTGAGAGGTTTTAAGTCACTGAATTCCAGGAGAAACTATATCCAAAGGTATAGGCAAGGAGTTCTTGTAAGTATCTGATACAGCTGCAGCTGTTTCAGAGACCTGGGTTTTCATTTCTGATATCTTAGCTCCCACAAATTCTTTGTATTTCGAAACAGAGTCGATCAATGTGAGAAGTTCACATGCTCGCATCTGAATTTCTTCATCACCCTGTTTGACTGCTTCCTCAAGCTTCAGTTTTGCATCCTATGCAGAAATCTCATAGTTAATATTCAAGAGCAGTGTGACTCAAAATATGAGGAGAAGCACCGAAATATAGCATACTTTTACTTTAATGGCAGAGATATATTAAAGCAAGGGAAAATGAAAATTTTGACCTGACTCTCTATGTAGTTTGCTTAAATGCAAACCTCTAATTTGAAAATGACTAAGACCTCAATTTATATTAGATTTCAATGACCAAAAAAAAACTCAAAATCATTAAATTTCAAACTAGTGCCATTTATGTAATATGTAATACCAAAATTACTCCCCATATTTTTCTCAATTCTGAAAACTTTAAGACCAAAATATATTTTATATTTCTGGTTAGAAAAATGGTTGGATTGGATTAGTTGTAAAAATAATTTTGTATTTTATATTTTTGGTTAGAAAAATGATTGGATTGGATCTATTGTAAGAATAATTTTGTCTTTTCACATATTTTTAACAGAATTTATTTTTTATTACTTTTCAAACTAGAAGGAATGTCCGTGTCACTTAAGCAAACTACATCGGGTGTCAGAGAAATTTTCTTTTTAATCAATATAAATAGTTTATATAGATGTCACTTTGTTATAAAGGTTTTAAAATCTCCCATAGTTACATCCTGCTGGTATAATGTTGTCCTTTCTACTTCAAAAACATCATACGTCTGATTATCGTGTTTTCGTTTTCTCATATCTGATCAATTGAATTAAAATGCATTGAATTCTCCTTCCGCGTAGTTCAACCTCACGAAAACAATATTTTACGTCAAATTTTGTGTACTACCAGCATTTTCAAGACTTCCAAGACAAACAAGCTAGAACATAATTCTCCAAGGACAAATAAGGACGCACCTTCAGAATAACTGCTGCTTCTCTTTCCGTGATATCCATATTATGAGCCTCTAGCTGGACATCCTCCTCAATCTTTTGAATTTCTGTTTTGCACCTCAAAGTGTAATCCTGAGTTTCCTTTCTCAACAAGTTCACCTGAGCTTCCACCTGTAGAAGGAACAATAAATGTTATTAGACGATTTTTCTTGACAAGACATATTCTTATGACGATATTGTTGTGTGAAAGCGAGAAGATATGCCAAATTTTGTAAGGGGAAATGTAAAGTCAGAATCGAAACCAAATCCCAACATAAATTCAACCATTACATACAAACCACACTTCAATCAGGAATAAGACAAATCAGATTATCATAGGTGTTGAGAAACCCCAAATGGATACCAAGAAAGTAAATTCTAGACCAGACACATCCAGTCTCCTCAACAATCCTTATATTTCTTCTATCCAAGTACCTCAAAGTACAGTATAAACCGTGAAGGAACAAGAAGTCTTACCCCTTCTCTTTTATTTTATACCCAAAATCACTGCTCAGTCAATTCATTCAGAAAGAATAGACGATGACACATACACGAACATGATCTTAACACACCTAGTCACCTATGTCAGTTGAAGTTAAGATACCGATATAGTAAAGATTATATCTAACATTTTCATGGGAGATTATTATCCAAGGAAGTTCTCAAAGTTTCTAATTGTAATTTGCATCGTACTTTAGCTTAAAAAATCACAACATTCTACATGTATCATTCTTGTAACTTTTTTTATCTAGATGCGCAAATAATGTCATATTCATGGCTGGATACTCGCATGGACTGCTTCGACTTAAAACAATTTTTGTATTTGAGCACTAGAAACAAGATTTCATTGGATAGAATCTCTCTCAAGCATCTCCCACATTGCAGTGTAATGGACCAACTGAATTCTATTAATATAATGATGGAAGCTTCTAAAAATAAAATAAAAAGAAAAGGTCAGACTATAAACTTCAAAAAGAATATCTCATTATCAGGAAACAGGTATTGGGTGCAAACAATATATTGAAGTACGTAACCATAATATTTATAGTATTTACTATTTACTAAATCATGCAACAGCTTTTGTAAGAAATGCAGCAAGCCTCCAAAGCATCCAAAGATGAGATGCTTACAACCGGATTGATTAAAAAGATTCTTCTTGTACAAGTGTCAACTCGAAAATTAAGCATCACGTCTAATTACCACTACCATAGACTTGAATCATATTCAATAATCATAATCAACACTAATAGATGGATTGAAGATCCTCATACACATAACATATGTACCTCTCCTTCCCCTGCGTCCTAGGCCGATACCTTGTTTTGCTATTGAAAAACTACATACAGAAAAGGAAAAAAAAAAAACAGAATCAACTTCAAAGAATAGACTTTTGAGTCCCAATGCAATTACCTCATCAATATGGGATTGGATGGCAATAATATGATTTCTTTTGGACTCAATCTTTGAATTAATTGCACTACACTGCTGCCTGAGAGAAATCAAATCTTCCAACTTAGTCATGGAACTTTTCTTAATGTCATCTGTTAAGGAGTCAAGTGCAGGCTTCAGTGTGGTTTTATAGTCAATCCCCATCACCTCAGCAGGTTTAGATCCTTTTGCATTAAGCACGTACTGAAAACTAGTATCAAGCTTTAACCTGAGAAGTCAATCAGAAAAGAATTTGGTCCAGCAGAACAACAAGCCATATGATAAATTCCCACAAATATGGAATCGTGGAACATATAAAGATGTGCTTTATGGTGATTAGGAATCATCTCTATCATCAGAATTAGTTAAGCTCCAAGGGACAGGGATTACAAAAATGACATCAGTGTAAGCTATATAAATGATTTAAAAATAGACCAGTTTTGAAAGCTAGATAGTGCAAGGTTAAATTTCTGTTCTGAAGTCACTATATATCCAAGCATAAGCATCTAAAATAATATGTAAAACATAATTGAGGTCATTTATACCTCTTCATAGCCTGGTTGCATTCCATTGCTAGCGCCTCAAGCTCCTTAAACTTATGCCCCAACGTTGCATCAAGATCCCATGTCTTCTCCTCCCAAGTGTTCCTAGAGATTTCGGCCTCCGCAATGTCCCTCTCCACAGCCTGCAACTCTCTCCTCATCCTCTCCACATCCCTTGGATTAAAGGTCTGCGAGTCCACCCTCACCTTCAGCTCCTCATTCTCCTTGCATATTCTCTTCTTCTCCTCCTCTTTCGCATCCAACTCCTTTTCTTTGTCCTCCAAAACTTTCTTCATTTCCTCCATCTTCTCGCTGAACCCTGTAATCATCATATGGAACTTCTTTATATCCTCTTCAAGTAAACTCTTCTCCTTCTCCAGCACCTCCCTCTGTGAAGGCGCTGACCTGAACGCCTCCACCTTGGCCTCTAGCTCAGTAACATTCTGGGTCAAAGCATTCAGACTCTCAGTGGCATTGTCCCTCTCTCGCTCTAACTTCTCCGAAAACTCCTGGTCCAGCGCCTCCACAGATTCATCGTCCCCGTGCATGTAATGCAAATAACTATTAAGCACATACACGTTCACACCATTGCTCTCCAGAAACGACTGTGAATCATTCACAAGCTGATGGTTATAAACCGCAATCTGAACCAACCAGTGAAGGAGGGCAAGAATTGGGTGCCATTGGTGAGGAGCAGGAGGGGTTTTGAGGATATTCTTGTTAATTTTGAAGGGATAATTTAGGGATTTCAAAACAATCGGTAGATCATCCTCGAGTTTTATAGGGTGGTAATCAAGGCATTGCAGAAGCAAATTGATAGTCTCAGAGAGCTCTTTAAGGGAAGGTGGAGAGAAAGGTTTAAAGATGACGTTGAAGGAGTGAGAGAAGAGTTCCCTAAGGGATGAATTGATAGTGTTGACAGCAGAGAGTTGTACGGCGCGTTCTTTGTACATGTCGACGGTGGCGGTGGAAGAGCGAGCCATACCAATGGAGGATGGGCGGCTGCTGGCAAAGCTGGCATCGGAGTCGCGACGGAACTGAGGGGTTGGTGGTGGAGGAGGATTGAATGACTCCTTGGGACGGCGGCGTCCTGTACCTCTCATCTTTGTCTGCAAACTGTTCGACGGAAGTTCTCTCTATCTGCCGGAAGCTCCTTTCGTCACTCTTTGTAGATCCAAAACATAGATTTGGTTCAGAATTTCAAATCTCAGAAAAGGGGGAAAATTAATTTATAAAGTGGTGGCAAAGCTACGGTCTTGTGCCGATTCTAATTACTCTCCGTTTCTACGCATTTCATGCTCGTTGATATTTTTCAATGTAATCTCTGTTTTAAAAGCCATTTTATGAAAGTACTAACAAGGAGTTGTAATTTGTAACTTGTAAAAAGAAAAAGAAATTGTAAAAGAAAAAGAAGAAAAAAGAAAAAGTGGCGGGATGGAATAATATATTGTAATCTATTTTCGATTTGTTATTCGTATCTTATTCTCGTCAGTTTTTCTAGTGATAAAAGTGTCTCGTTAGACGTTGTATAATCAGAAAGACACCTCAACCAATAATCACGCTCCATATACTCTAAAATGACCATTTTTGTGGCATTGAAATTTTGACAAAAATAAAAGACTAAATACCAAATTGCTATTTTGAGGTTTAAAAACTTTTTTTTATCTATTTTAGAAGTTCATAAAATAATGCTGCTTCTTTACCAGTTTATGAATGTAATTTATGGATAAAAAAGTTCACGAATTTAAACCAATAAATAAAGGATTAAATGAATAGCATATCCCTAAAGTTTAAAGAGTACACAATTCATCTCCATTAACTTTAAATTAGCAAATTTATTTCTCAAACTTTAATTATAACGAAATTGACACCTCCAAACAAACATTAGTCAAATTGTCCATTTTTAAACAAAGAATTTCAAATAGTAACTTAAATGCCACCAATTTTACCAGATTACATGGAAACAAAATGCATAACAGTAGTCACCACTGATAATAACTTAAATAAACCACTTTATTTTTTCCATACAAGCAATCAAAACAAGGCATCAACAGATGCTTTTCAAAAGGAGGATACAAAATGCCAATGATGTATATTAAAAAAAAATCAAAGTTTGAAAAAAGAAATCAAGTTATATCTTAGGAAATGCAAATCTTGATAGCTAGTAGAGTCATCCACATAATCATAAACATTGTAGATAAAAACAGGTTGCAATAGGACCATTTGGCCAATATTACAAATAAAAAATCATTCTATCATTTACAATCATATCCTTCGTATTTACAAATGCCTATGACATTCTGTAACGCTCTCGATAAATAAACTTAATGAAACTAACCTGTGTGGGAGGGATGTTAGTCAACAATGGCTTAGGCTCGTTGAAGGATAAAAATGATTACTTTATCTGGGTAACATCCGGAGACCTTTTGATGACCGAAAAAATAGAGCGATCGGCTGTAGCAAATGATGTTGTTTTTGGCCAGATGAGCACTCATGTATCAAAATCCCTAAAACTATATACAGAAAATTATAAAAGCTCTCCAGACCAATTTAGAAATGAATAATATAATCACTGATCTTTCTTTCTTGTTATACCAGTTGGGACACCATAGCAAACTGGGGAAGCTCCTATCAAGTAACGGAGCGTGCAAGCTTCACGAGCTTGACCCATGAATGATCCTACCTTTGGCCTATGATGGAAACACTCACTACTTGAGTCACTTTTACATGCTGCAGTTGTTTTCCTCTTTGATACTCTCTCCTTAGTGCTTATATTCATTGCCTCGAATTCTTTAGTCACTAAATTGCATTGAGCACAACCTTCAGAAACACTTGACCTTTCTCTTAGCCAAGCTTCGAGCATGGCTTTACCAAAACGATCGATGTCTTTGTCTGTCACTTCCCATAAGTTGGCGACTACAAAAGGAGACCCGGCTAGAAGATAGGATAATGGCATACCTTGGGGAATGTAATAACCATTCAGGGTTAAAGATCCACTGCTGCATCCCATTAGGAGAGTAGCAGCACAGCTTTGCAGTTTCTGAACCTCATTCCTTGATATATATTGTGCTCCTGCACCAATCTTGTGTTACTGAGTGTTCATGGATTGATATATATATGGTGCTTTAGCTCTTGGGAGAAAATTTGAATAATTACATTCAGATTAAAGGTAATTGAAATAGTCAAACATACCACTTCCATGACCTAAATAAATGAAGAGATCGTGGCTTTTCAGGACGAGAACCAATTCTTCAGTTGTGGCTGCAGAGCCAGCCTTCCCCTGTTATTAACATTAAACGTTTGGTTCAGAAAGTTTAAAGAAATTCATTCAATTAACTTAATCATCCAACAAACATCCAACGCAGATATAATTCAATGCACAAGATTTTGCATCAACTGGACTCATATTGATCTCTTTGGAAGTTTTCAAGTAAAGATACAGAATTTTTACCTCCAAGTTAAGATCTCTAAACCAGTTCTCGAATTCAACTTGGGTGCCGTTAAGATCACCACTAGGATTTAATAAGTAAAACGCATCCAAGGGATCAATTGAAGGAAAGGAATTAACGTTCCTGCTAACTTGCTCTTGTTGGTTGTGATTTCGATGAAGTGTTGCAGAGATGCTGCCTACAGAAGGCATGCGATAAACCTCCTGATTTCTGAGTATAGGAATATTCTCCCATGGAAGCATCTGCCATGTCCAAATAATCAGCTAAGTAACTATAATGTAGGATCGGAAAAATAAGGGGGAGAATCTCTCTTATCCAATGCGATCAGATAACTAGGAGGAAAACAACTTAGAGCAACAAAGTTCACCTGTGTTAAATCCATAACTGGAAATTGGTGATGGAGATGGAAGAAAAATATCTGAGCTTTACAAGTTAAACGTTTTTTTATAGGAAAACCTGATCATTATTCTGAAAAATAATCCTTTTACTTGAGGAAGGATGATCCATCTAATATCATAGCAACTCACTTTTATCTTAAATACCACGTAACACTTACATCTTCTAAATTGATTGGATTCATTCCAGATACTATCCAGATAACATAAATATTAGACAGAACATGCCAAGATTGCCTAATATAAAAAGATGATGAGGCAAATAAAGCCAAGAACTTACCTGGACCTCACAATCCAAGACAAGAATGATTGGTTCTCTACTCAGATTGTCTTCCCCTTCAAGTTTATTAATTGCATCGTGTATTAGTTGCAAGGCCAATTCAGACAGTTCCGCCATTCCACTAGACTCATTCTGCGATGCCCCAAACCTCCTTTCTTCATCACAATTCTCTATGCTACCAATGTAGCAACCTTTCTTCAAATACAACTGTGAGCAACATGTTTCTACTTCTAAAACGTCCTTCGAACTTTCTAAAACAATTTTAAGAAGACTCTCATTTAAATCCATTCTGCATTTAGATTTCAGATCACACACCAATTTCTTATATACCGAATCCACAGGCTTCCTATTAGACCAATCCCCCTGAAATACAATTCTCCAAGGACCCAACCATGAATCTTCTATCATCCTGGTGTATGGAGACAATAATGTATCAACTTCTAACATCAATTAAAATATAAACACAAGGAAAATCCTTACGCAATTGCACAATGTGCAATATTGTAGAGTGGATGGAAAAAAAATACCAATATATGTGGTGGGATGAATTTAAATGACGAAAAATAACCCACCTCATCAATTTACCTAGACGAACATCGAGTTTCTTCCTTCTCCTCCACCATAACAGTCTATTCTTTTTTGTGTCTTCCAAAGGGAACATTGAAGAGGATAAGTAATTCTCCCTCAGTATCATTTTAAATGCTGGAGCGACATCATCAACAACGGACAAAGCCCACGGACAATGCCAATTTTTATCCATAACCTTTCCCTTGGAAAATCTATCAGCACCAGAATCATCACTGTCGTCATCATCATCATCTGAAGATTCTAACATGGAATTCAATTTATTTAGCACATTATGCATGAGTGAGGTACTAATTCTCGAGACAATTCAAAATTTGGCTGTTCTTAACTACCTTCTAGCACTGAATCCACTGGCACAAGGAAAACAAATGGTTGATTCTTTGAACTCAAACGTGACACTAAGATCCATGCCTGAACACATGAAGGAAAAAGAAGCAAATCTTGTAGTAAACTAGCATAAGCACTTCCAAGCAAACTTACGCAGACAATAGTCACACAAGGAAGGCCAAGAAAGAATTTCATCACAAATTCTTCAAGAGCATGAGCAGAGTCAGGCGCTATTCTGCAATAAGGAGAGAGAAATTAAGTTAAGAGAGCAAGAAGACCAATTGTTTTCAGTTCAAAATAATGGCAGCCAATACCTGAGATAATTGTTTGCTTGTTCATCGCTGCAAGTTGAGCCAGTGACAGGAAAGCCCTGGGAACAAAGTATGACATTAGAGCACATGCTTTTAATACACTGAAGTGGCATCTGGCAACCAAGAAATTAAAAGAATAAAATAGATAATAGAAGAATAAATGACACCGAATTCCCCGACTTTAGGTGGTTGTGCCACTTTAGCCCACCTTCTCAATTCAACTCATGACTTCCTAACTTCCAACTTTTATTCACTTGCGGTCCGCTTTTAGCTACTCGTTCAACTTACTAACTAGAATAGTATGGAACACACACAGGTTATCAAATTAGGATAAAAAGTAAGACAGTTTGTCAATTTGTCAAATCTTAAAGTCACATTCACATGTATTATATCCTTACCGTGAGGTGAAAATGTGAATTTCTTACTGAAGAATAAAGGAGAAATTGCATAAGAGAAGAAAAGGGTGAAGTTCCCCCAAAATTGACAAATTGACCAGATTTTTACCCAAATTTTCTAATATGTTCATGTCATATCGCTATGCCCTAAATAGAATGGCTTGTTAAAAATGGACCACACGGGAACAAAAGTTTAATATAGAGACTAAAGTATCAAAAAAGTTAAATTATTATTTAATTGTTATATTGTTTATTTGCTTGTGCAAATGTAATTATACTTAAAGTTAAGCAAATTGTTTTTCCAACTAAAATCTATAAATTAAGACTTTATAGGAGTGTAATATCGATCCAGCATATTACAGGTTAATCAAGTGAACCTAATCAAAAGACAAGATTAATGCACTCGTGAATGTACCTTAGCGTCGACAAGGTCTTGGGCTCTGCATCTACCAACATTGGAAACAAATTGATAATTAAGATGAGTGCCGAGTGAAGCTTGATGAAAATATGAAGCCCAATGACTTTCAGAGAGGGCTTTGTGAGAGCTTGACAATGAAAAGAGCTTACTGGAGGAAGAAATTATATATATAATAGCAAGAAGTCTAGATACCTGTATTTCAATCGACAGAAGAGGAGTTAATAACCCAAATATAAGACAAAACTAAAGGACACAAAGATGGGATCTTTGTTCTCTAAATAAGATAACAAATTTGCTGAAAACACATAGACCAGCGAAGTTCCTTTTCAATTTTTTTGGACATTCTAGGATGAGATTTACAAATCAGTATCCTAATCCCCAAATCCATTCAGATAACGAGTGAAGAGAAATGTTTCTGACACAACACCATCCTTTACGCAAGCAATAACTTCAATCACAAGCAAATAGTAAATTGCAAAACAGACAACAAATTGGAATACATGTATGCAATGTTTAAATCAAGAAAGAAAGGGGAATAAAGGAGAAGAGAAGAGTAAGTTTGACCTTTTCTTTTATTTTGGTTTTTTATTATCTTAATTCCAAGTCATCATTTACCTCATCTAACTTTTCCACCTCAACGTTTATTAGTGGAATATGGATCGAAGATTAATGGAGGGATCAATTAGAAACGAAGTGAAAGTCAACAGATCTAAGTGTTAAAAGAAAAGTTCCATGGACCATTTAGAATGATTTCTAGAAGGAAAGTGTAATTTTCCAAAAATTTAAGTCCCCTACAAATAACAGTTAAAAAATAAAAAACAAATAATAATGCATCAATGAAGAATGTTTCCAACACTACGAGAAAATACTGGAAGAAGTATTTTTAATCCATACTAAGAGGACACTGTTCCGATATGTAACAATGGCTCAAGTTGTAGTTAATGGTTTAATTAGAAAACAAATCTTAAGATCATAGCAGCTACAATTTAATTTTACATATCCTAACAGAGCTATCTTTTGCATTTTCAAAGTGATTGTCAGGGAAAAATAAAAAATAAATGTCATACTGTTATAAATCAATAAAACGAAGGAATATAAAAGCAGTTCTGATGAAAAAGTAACATTACCTTCTGCAGAAGTAAGGGAACCTCACGGCAGAGCACAAAAGCTAGCCTCAACCAAGAAACTAACATTGGTAGTTGAACCTGTGAGAGAGAACAACAAATGATCCTGCAAAGACGTATGAACTAGAAGTGAAAAAGTTTATAGAGTTTGCAGCATAGAGTAATTAATGGTGCTAATGTAAAGGGAATTAAAGGTAAGCATGGGACAAGACCAAAGAACAATGCATTGATTCGACCAAATACTTCTTAAACACCCTAAATGCCAGAAATTTATTGGAATTGATATAAATAGAAGTTTTGGGAACCCCTTTCCAGAAAAGGTCTTCCAACCTTATCTGCAACTTTGATATGAATTTTGTACCATTCTGAGGTACTAATTTAAGTAGTTGAGCATAAACACATACCCAAGGTCCCAACTTATATAGTTCATGAAAGAGTTTAAGTGCCTAAAATTATATATACCTAGCATCATCAGATCGATAAGTCTTCAAGGAGAGCCAACATGTGTTGTAGAGTATTGCAGCTCGCTCCACGGCAAATACGTCTTCAGGAATCTCCTTTCCAATTAAATCAAGCAAAAAAGAGGGTTTCACAGAAGCGTCGACATGGTGGCACATATTTTTGCTTACTAAGACTGACATGCTTTTCAACATAACTTGATGCGCTTCGTGAATTTGACCACGTAATCCCAAGCATTTTCCTAGAATTAATGACGAGAACATCAATGACCATGACAATCAAAATTAGTGATGCTAACAATATTGAGATGACTATTAATAATACAAACAGCAGCAATAAACCAGAAAGAGAGTCACATGGAGAGATGAAGAACAAACTTATCTGTGTGCCCATGTATTTATAGTAAGCAAGCATTCCTTAATACATCTAATCTTCTAAAAGCCTTTCTCTTTTCTTATATTTTCACATCATTTGAAAAAGTAAATCGTACTTTGGGTTATGTTGGATCAAAATAAAATTAGACATTTTTCTTCGAAAGTGTTACAGAATGTTACAAGATAATATTAGCTGTCAATTACCTTATTCTAGAGATCCTAATTGTATAGTAATTAGCTTAATTATAAGGATTCTAATTAGGTAGTTTCCTAAGATAGTTTCCTAGCTTTGTATATATGTGTAAATTCTTCACTGAATTAAGTGAGAAAACAATTCTTTTGATCTCAAATAACATGATATCAGAGCCATAGGCGAGCAAATCGAGGTTTTCTCTTTTTCATTTAAAATTAGGGTTTAGCATTTTTTAGGGTTCCACCTTGGACAACCCTTTTGGAATGGCCCTTTGTTCTCACCGCCCATCTAGAAAGGAAGCCCAGCCGCCGACCACCGCAAGCCCAAAGTCCGGTGCCGGGAAGCCCTACGCGTGAGTCTCACTCGCCGCCGTGAATTTCTGCCACTCTCCCACGCGGCAGCCTTCGTTTGATTCTTCGGCATTTCCCTACTTCGTCTGCACCTGTTGCCTTATGTTCGTAGAGGTTTGGGTTCTATTTTCGGGTTTCTTGAGTTTCACGGGTTTGAAACTCGAACACAGGAATTTGGTGGCATTGTGTGTAGATACTGTCATAAGCAAGGACATACAAAGTTTGAGTGTAGAAAGCTTCAGTTCAAGAATCAGAAACCTCACTCGGCACATATTACGTTCACTAATGACGCCCATGAGAAATTTGTCCTTATTTCTGCTGGTGAATTAGACAAGTTCTCACAGTATTAAGGATCACTAAAGCATCCATCTCCTACTATCACTGCTATTGCTGATTCAGGTAAACCAAATACGTGTCTTCTTTCCTCATCCTCCAAATGGGTTATCGATTCTAGTGCCACAGATTTATGACAGGTAATTCTAGTCTCTTCTCTACTTTTCAGTCATACACTTCCACCTCTACTGTTACTTTGGCTGATGGGTCACCATCTTGTGTTCGTGGGCCTGGCACGATTACTCCTACCCCTCAACTTCCTCTGTCATCAATCTTACATCTACCGAATTTTTCTTTTAATTTGATCTCTGTAAGCCAGCTCACTCGCAATCTTAACTATTGCATCTCATTTTTTCCTAATCATTGCTTATTTCAAGATCTTATGGCGAAGAAGATTATTGGTAAAGGACATGAGTCTGGAGGCCTCTACATTCTTGACACACCAATACCAAAATTTGTCGCTTGCACTGGTGTCATTTCTCCATCCGAGGCGCATTGTAGGTTGGGTCATCCATCTCTCCATTTACTTAAGAAAGTTTGTCCACAGTTTAGTAAGGTGTCTTCATTAGATTATGAGTCGTGTCAGTTTGCAAAACATCATCGTCTTAGCTCAAGTCTAAAAGTCAATAAACGTGCTAGTATTCCTTTTGAGTTGGTTCATTCTGATGTTTGGGGTCCTTGTCCTATTTTGTCTAAACCTGGATTTAAGTATTTTGTTACCTTTGTAGATGATTATTCTGGTGTAACTTGGTAATATTTAATGAAAAGTCGTTCTGAGTTGTTTCTATTTTTTTGTGCTGAGATTAAAACTCAATTTAATGCTTCAATCCGTATTTTGCGATATGATAATGCCAAGGAATACATGTCCGCTTTATTTCAATCTTTTATGGTTAAGAATGGCATGCTTCATGAAACTTCTTGTGTTGATACTCCATCCTAAAATGGAGTGGCAAGACGTAAGAACAGACATTTTCTTGAAACTGCACAAGCCCTCTTATTTCAAATGAATATTCCTAAAACTTTTTGGGCCGATGCAGTTTCTACTGCATGCTTTCTCATTAATCGTATGCCATCATCTGTTCTTCATGATGAGATCCCTTACAAAATCTTTTTTCCCAATAAATCATTGTATCCTGTTGACCCTAGGATATTTGGTAGCACTTGTTTTGTTCAAAATGTTCATCCACATGTCACTAAGTTAGATCCCAAATGAAGTGTATCTTCCTTGGCTATTCTCATCTTCAGAAAGGTTATAAGTGTCAATGTCCCAGTCTTAACAAATATCTTGCTCAATTGACGTTACATTCATGGAAGACATTCCTTACTTTCCGTCTTCTCCTCTTCCGCTCATCAGGGGGAGGATGATAATTTGTTGATTTATTCCATTGTATCCTCTGAACCTGTCTCGGAGTCAGTTTCGGTCAAGCCTTTTATTACTCAAGTCTACTCCAGGCGTAAACCTCCTGATTCATGTCCTGCACAGGCTCCTTTGTCATTAAATCCAATCTCGAGCGATGATCTTCCTATTGCGTTACGCAAAGGTAAACGCTAGTGTACTTGTCCTATTTCTTCTGTTGTTTCTTATGACTGCTTGTCATCTTCCTCTTGTTCTTTTATTGCACCCCTCTCTATACTTAAAACTGTTCACGAAGCCATCTCTCATCCTGGTTGGCATCATGCAATGATAGAGGAAATGAATGCTTTAGATGACAATGTGGTGCAAACCTCAAGGGCCAACGTCACATTGATTTCCAAGAGAGAAACAGAGTCTCTCTGTTAATGAAATCTCTTCATTCTCAAATTCGAAATCATTTCAGAAAATTTGGCAACTGACTTTCTTTTCCATCTTTCCATATTTAAAGGATTACATGTGCTGTAAATCAGGAAATAAACTAGGAAGGGGTTGCCAATATATAACAACCGAGTCTTACGGATATAAATTAAGAAAGAATTAATCTTGGCAACAAAGGTTTGAAATAAAAGATAAGAATGGATAAAAACTACGTCCTCATCTCCCTCTCTTTAAGGAGTAGTTTCCGCCTGCGAGTCGTGTTCTTTATTTGCATCAATTGCCGACCACTCAGAAGAACTTGACTCCGGCAAGTTTTGAAGAACATGGGCAGCAAATAAATCTGGGTGAAGTCGATTGAGTTCCGACGCTTGTAGCCAAATGGAATCAGACTGGGGACGATGTTTCCATTGTACTAAAAATTTGTAATAACCTCCGCGCCGTGTAGTAACAAACTGGTGATCTAGTATCGACGCAATTTCATCTCGTGGGGCTATATGCTTTGGAACACGAATAACTGCATCTTGTTGGCTAAATAGGTCTGAGGTTGCTGGCACTGGTTCCTCCGAATCATGAAATTGAGTGAGTTCTTCAATGTTGAAAACACAACTAATCCCGTAGTCAGCGGGTAACTCAATGACGTAGGCGTTAGAACCTAACTTCTTAAGAACCTTAAAGGGTCCTGCCCGACGAGCATGTAGCTTGTTGAAACTTCCAGGAGGAAAACGTTTGGGCTTTAATCGTATAAGAACCATGTCACCAACCTGAAATTGCATGTCCTTCCGTCTGGTGTTTGCAGAGGCAGAATATGCTTTCGTACTGAGCGACAGACGACGCTTGCCTCGTCATGGATATCCTTCATGTAACTAGAGAAATCCAACGCTACTTCACTGGGTCTAGAAGGCAAAGTTAGCGAATGGAGATCCAGTGGGGTGTTGGGGAAAAATCCGTAAACCACCGCAAATGGTGTGCAACCAGTAGAGCGATTGACAGAATTATTGAATGCAAACTCAGCTTGCGGTAACACGAAGTCCCAGCTCGTTGCATGATTTGCTACTAAACACCTTAATAAATTACCCAAACTTCGATTGGTCACTTCGGTTTGGCCATCGGTTTGAGGATGGAATGCATTGGAAAACAATAGCTTTGTCCCCATCTTTGCCCACAAAATCTTCCAAAAATAACTCATGAACTTCACATCCTGATCGGACACTATGGTAGCTGGAACACCATGCAGTCAAACTACTTCTTGGAAAAATAGAGCCGCTGTTTTGGAAGTATCGTAGGTCTTGTGACAAGGAATGAAATGAGCCATCTTTGAAAAGCGATCCACCACCACCATTATGGAATCATGCTGCCGTAGTGTCTTGGGTAATCCAAGCACAAAGTCCATACCAAGGTGCAGCCAAGGCCTATCTGGAATGGGAAGGGAGGTATAGAGGCTTGCTTGCTGTTTGGTCCCTTTGTTTATTTGACAAACCCGACAACGAGCCACAATTTTATGGACGTCGCGACGTAATCAAGGCCAGAAAAACCTGTCATACACCATGGCGAATGTTTTATCCGCGCCAAAATGCCCAGCTAAACCCCCTCCATGAAGTTTTGAAATAACAAATTCTCTAAAAGAACCGCACGGAATACATAGTCGATTGCCGTGGAACAGAAATCCATCTTAGATGCCTTCACGTTTTCCGTGAGCTGGTGCCAAATAACGCCAAAGTCCGCATCTGTAGGATATTGCTGCTTCAGACTATCAGACTCTAGAGTATTAACCGACGATATCATCAATAGGTGGGGCCGCCTGCTTAAGGCGTCGGCTACTTTATTTTCAGTTCCAGACTTATGCTTGATAACGAAGTCAAATTGCTGTAGAAAATCCATCCACCGAGCATGCGGTGCATTCAATTTACCTTGAGCATTTAAATGTTTTAATGAATCGTGATCTGTATAGAGGATGAACTCTCTGTGAATCAAGTAAGGACGCCAATGTTTGAGAGTTTGAACCAAAGCATAAAATTCCATATCATATGTCGAATAGCGCCGACGGGCCTCATTGAGTTTCTCGCTGTAGAAGGCGATAGGATGCCCTTCTTGGCTGAGTACTCCTCCCACACCTACATGGGATGCGTCACAGGCAACTTCAAATATCTTGGAAAAATCTGGGAGCTTCAAAACGGGAGCTTCTCCCATTTTTGTCTTGATTTCATTGAAGGCATTCTTGGCAGATGCACTCCACAAAAAATTTTTGACTTCAAACACTCGGTGATGGGGGCCATGATGGTACTAAAGTTCCGTATAAAACGCCGATAGAATGTCGCCAGCCCATGAAAGCTGCGCACTTCAAAGAAATTGTGAGGAGCCGGCCAACTTTTAATTGCTTGAACCTTGGCAGGATCGGCTTCTACGCCTTGGTCTGAAATAATAAACCCCAAGAAATTCACCCGTTTCTTCATAAAAGAACACTTGCCACGATTTACAAAGAGTTGTTCTCTCTTTAATGTTTCCAAGACTTGCTGCACATGGTCTAAATGATCCTGCAAACAATGGCTAAATATCAAAATGTCATCAAAATAGACACTATGAATTTGCCCAAGAAAGGTTTGAGCGCTTGCGTCATGACACGCATAAATGTGCTTAGCGCGTTGGTTAGTCCAAAAGGCATGACTAACCACTCAAATAAACCATCTTTTGTTTTGAAAGCCGTCTTCCACTCATCTCCGGGACTGATTCGAATTAGGTGATACCCGCTACGAAGATCAATTTTTGTAAAGATGGATGCTCCACTCAATAAATCTAACATATCGTCAAGACGGGGAATAGGAAAGCGGTACTTCACCGTTATTTTGTTAATTGCGCGGCTGTCGACGCACATCCTCCAAGTATTGTCTTTCTTGGGTGTGAGTAGAATCGGCACGGCGCACGGGCTAAGACTTTCACGGATGAGTCCACTGTCAAGTAATTGCTAAATTTGCCGATTTAGTTCTTCATTTTCTGTGGGACTCACTCGGTAATGTGGTAGGTTGGGAAAGTAATGGCATTTTGCACCTCTCATAAAGGTGGTAATTGTCTCGGCATTTCATCTGACATGATGTCTTTGAACTTCTCTAACATCTTCATAAATTCATTAGGAATAATACCATCGCCTTGCTTAACCTCTCGGTTCACTACCAGCAGCACTAATTGTTCTCCTTTTAGAGCTTGAGTAAATTGTCGCATGGTTAGCACTACAATAGCCTCTTCGTTTTTTGTTTGTTTCGGTTGTGTCTCAAATTCAGAAATCTGCAAAGGGTCTAAAACGAATTTCTTGCCGTTAAATTTAAAAGAGTAAGAATTGGTATACCCATCATACAGGACCTTTCGGTCATAGAGCCAGGGCCGTCCCAATAATAAATGACAAACGGTCATAGGAACTACATCACACCAAGCCTCATCCGTATATTTTCTTCCCAATGCAAATTGCACCAAGCAATGATGCTTTACCATGGGGTTATCTTCAGTAACCCAGCTTACACGATACGGGGTGGGATGTTTCTCAACTATCAAACCCAACTGCTCCACCACATCATTAGAAATTACATTCATTCCCCTTCCATTGTCAATGATAACATTCAACGCACGACCACCATGCTCCATACGAGTATGGAAAATGTTGGTGCGCCTCCGATCAGAACCTCCACCTTGGAGCTTCTTCTTAGTGCCAGTCAAGACTCGATGGATCACACAACTGGGCAAATCAGTTGCTTCCAAGTGTTCTACATCTTCATTGTCACTTTCTTCATATTCTTCTTCAACTTCCTCAATTGCGTCAATCATTCTAATTTCTTTTCCGCACACAAAGGCCAAATTTTTTTCTTTCGTAGGACATACCACAGCAAAATGTCCAAACCCCTTACACTTATAGCATTGTGGACCCTCGTCAGTAAGCTTGGCCTTCCCTCTTTGATCACCCCCTACGGCGTGCCTACCTTGGTCAGTGGACAGAGGTGGTCTCTGAAACTGTTGTGTTGGTGTGGTTTTGCCTGTGATCCGTAGATGACATGCGTCTCCCATTGACGAATCCCAGTTGCTTTTCAATTCGTAAAGCCAATTGATAAGCTTCATCAACATTAAGGAGTCGTGTTATCAACATCTCTTTTCGCAGCTCATTACGTAAACCCGTGCGGTAATGAGCTAACGTTTGTTGCTCGTTTTCCACCACCTTGCTGCGAACGGTCAGTTCATGGAAACGATCTGTATACTGGTCGACGGTCAAAGTTCCTTGCCTCAGTTGTAGCATTTCTTCAAACATGACTTGCTCGTAGTCAATAGGCAAGTATTTCTCTTTCAGTCGCTCCTTCATTTCCTCCCAATTAAACACTGGCGCGCGTTGAGTCCGACGTAGTTGCTCTTCCACGCTACCCCACCAAGCTCTTGCATGGCCTTTTAATTTCATACGGACATGACGCACTTTTCTATCCTCGGACACAGTGAACCAATCAAAATAATCCTCAATGGTCGTCAACCGATCTTCAAAAGCATTGGGATCCCGCTTCCCATAAAAATCTGGGACATCTACCTTCATTCTCTTGGTTAGTTCATCAAGAAAGGGGCGATCGAAGCCACGTCCTCCTCGTCCCCTGGGAAGTTCACGGCCATTCCGCCCAAAGCGAACTTCATGATCAACAAACCCCCTGTTCCTCTCCCCGTATGTTTCCTCTTCTTCGTTCCCTTCATTGTCATCGACTTCATCTTCCAGAAGAGGTCTACGCCCTCTCCTATTGTGAAGTCCAGACTCATCTCGAGTTCGACGTTCCTCCATTGTATCCAACCTTTGATTGATTTGTTCCAGAACAGATGCAAGTTAGGTGATCTACATTTGTCGCTAAGGGATATGCACAGACCTATGGAGTGGACTATTCTGCACTTTTTCTCTGGTTGCTAAATTGACATTTGTTCGGTTGTTTATTTCTTTGGCAGCTACTCATCAATGGCCTTTGCATCAAGTGGACATCAAGAATGCTTTTCTACATGGTGACCTTCAGGAGGAGGTGTTTATGGAGCAACCTCCTGGTTTTGTTGCTCAGTGGGAGTCTGGGCGAGTTTGTTGTCTTCGAAAATCTCTGTATGGTTTGAAACAGAGTCCTCGTGCTTCGTTTGAGAAATTTTTTCAGGCTGTTGAAAAGTTTGGCATGATGAAGAGCAAATCTGACCATTATACGTTCTACAGAAGCTTGTATCATTCTTTTAGTTGTGTACGTGGATGATATTGTAATTACTGGAAGTGATACTACAGGAATCTCATCTCTCAAGTCTTTCTTTCATACTCAGTTTAATACAAAGGACTTAGGGATGCTAAAGTATTTCTTGGGTGTTGAAGTCACAAGGAGTAAAAAGGGTATATTTTTATCTTAGAGAAAATATGTTCTTGATTCATTAACTGAGATAGGAAAATTGGGGGCAAAGCTTTGTAGTACTCCTCACTTGCACCTTACGGGAGATGGAGAACTAATGTAAGATCCTAAGCAATACAGAAGATTGGTTGGAAAGCTTAATTATCTTACAGTGACTCGCCCAGATATTTCATATTTTGTCAGTGTTGTTAGTCAGTTTATGTCATCCCCAGCAGTTCATCATTAGGCAGCGTTAGAACAAATTTTGTGTTATTTGAAACGAGCGCCTGGACATGGTATCTTATATGCAAATCATTGGCACACTCATATTGAATGTTTTTCAAGTGCAGATTGGACACGTTCCAAAATAGATAGAAGATCCACTTCAGGTTATTGTGTTTTCGTTGGAGGAAATTTGGTCTCATGAAAGAGTAAGAATCAGAGCGTTGTGTCAAGGTTCAATGCAGAGTCAGAATATAGGGCTATGACACAGTCTGTGTGTGAGATAATGTGGATATACCAACTCTTGACTGAAGTAGGTCTTAAAACTTCAGTACCAGCAAAATTGTGGTGTGACAACCAAGTTGCCCTTCATATTGCATCTAATCTTGTATTTCATGAGCGAACTAAGCACATTGAAATTGATTGTGACTTTGTTCGTGAGAAAATTCAACAAGGTTTTGATTTCTACAGGGTATGTGAAGACTGGAGAGCAATTAGGGGATATCTTCACAAAAGCTCTAAATGGGGTGCGAGTTGATTATCTTTGTAACAAGCTAGGCATGATTAATATATATGCTCCAGCTTGAGGGGAAGTGTTACAGAATGTTACAGGATAATACTAGTTGTCAATTACCTTATTCTAGAGATCTTAATTTTATAGTAATTAGCTTAATTATAAAGATCCTAATTAAATAGAATCCTAAAATAGTTTCCTAGCTTTGTATATATATGTGTATATTCTTCACTCAATTAAGTGAGAAAACAATTATTTTCCTCTTAAATAACACAAAGAAATCTCGTCTCCCTTTAATATCTAGTCTTAGTTTCACAACATTTTATTCAACAATATACCTCACGATGAAGAAACTACAAGGCCAAATCCAATTGCCCTTACAGCAAGTGCTAACATCAGTAATCAGCAGAGGGTTTCCATCAGTCCCCAATACTGCTAGTAAATATCAAGGTCAGCATCTAAAGCTTTTTTACGTTCTCAACACAAATTAAGCATTAAGTAAAGACTAATAAAAAGAGATCACCATTATGTCCATCAATTCATTATTAAAAAAAAGATGTAGAAGAAAGTTAATTGAGAAAAAATGGTTTTTGTCCATTGTTTAATCATACAACTGCACATTGATAATCTTAGTTTTATGATATAAACTAAAAAAGTTGCTGAAAAAACTGAAACATGAAAATTATTCTATAGTTTTATAAATTACGAGAGGCAACTGAAATCATGAAGATTATCGTATTTTGTACGCTTTTAGTGCCCAATGATCAAACTGTGCTAGTTGGTCTTGGACAGAAATAATTTGTCTGCAAAGACTGTTATTACCATCTTAGTCGAAGTACTGCTCATCAGAACAGGCACAAACCCCATGATAGACTGATGGTTCTATTAGACTTGAAACCACCTAAATATGTGAAGTGCTGAAATTTTCTTGATATGAAAGACGCCCGTCACAAAAAACAAATGCATTTTTTTAAAATGGAAAGGAAAAGTTCAAAGCGTCTTTTAAACTAAAATTCACATAACATCTGAGTACAAATGTCAATGACTAATTGATGTACACGCAAGAGCATTGAAGTATAAATAGTTTAATAAGGAATAGCACAATACCTATGCCCATAAGCAGCCTCAGCAAAAGCCGCCTGCGGATATGCTCCCATTTCATATGTATAAAATGGTTGATTGATGGGGACTTCATAATTTCCATAGAGTGACACTGCCAACATCTGACTTCATTGCTAACACTTGATACTTCACTCGCACAAGTAGCAACGCAATCTTTTACATCCAAGAGCAACTTCTTCTGACTGGCAGTATCTGAACAATCAGAAGTATTCTTATCTTTCAAATCTGGAAGGCCAGCTTGTAGTTCATTACAACTGTTTATGCATTGATTTTGAGAAGATCGATATCTAGAACGAGTTATCCTTGATGTATTCTCAGGTACCAAACTTCGCTGCTTCCGTAATGCTTTTTGAGCATTAGTATTCCTTTTATACTTTCTGGCCCCCATCTCAGCTTTTGGTCCTTCCCCTGTTGAAGTCCCCAGATCTACATGAACTTCCATTGAAATAGAAGTATCATTTGCAGCATGTTCGTCTTCAAGGAAGCTACTGGAGTTGTTACGTGCCAGAAGATTTAATTTGTCTAGGGCTGATGTGTACAAAGTTTCAGCATGCAATAATTTCTCCACAGAAATATTTGCAAAAGTACTTCGCGAAAGATCTCCAAGATTCTGATCAACTGTTACTTCCAGCATCAATCTGCATTTCAAGCAAGACAACCCAGTGCCGGTCTCAATCAAAATTCGCTTGGCATATTGAAGTTCCTTTTCCGCTAAATCTCGAAACTGTTTCTTGAGGTATAGCTTTCCTGGAAAATTTTACAGGAAAAAAAAAACAATTAACAAGCCTAAGCCAATTACTCAAGGTTGTCTGAATCGTGATCCTACCTAGGATCGTTGAGAGGTCTCACGGATCAGATCATAGGATCGAATCGTGGATCGTAAGATCCTTATTATATACTAATAATATTATGAAAAGACACAATTTATCAAATGACATATTAAAATTCTTGAATATAGTTAATTAATCAATGGTAAATTTCACTATTTTACTAAGTAAAATTTAAATAAATAAAAAACTTAAAAATCGAACAGATTAAATGAATTTTATATTATTTTCTTTTGAGTACCTTACAAAATTATGGTTAGTGGGATTGTAAAATCGTAGTAGGATCGTAAGATCCTCCCAATTTAAGATCCTACCTATGAATTGAATCGTGGGGGTTAGACAGGATCGTAAGAACGTAAGATCTTACGATCCCGATCGGGAGTTTAACATACTTGAGTAGGGAATATTCTGTCAATATGCACAAGGGCAAAAAAAAGCAATTTACTCATACCTAAATAGGAAGAGAACACAACCGTAAAAAGTGGCAAGCTTTGGGAGCATGAAATATTTTTTCCCCACGCTAAAAAGGTTTCAGCTTCGGTACCATTCCCTATTATTTCATTAACCATTCCGACCTGCAAATTATCCATGTCATCAGGGTTTGGATGCAATATATGCCCATTTAAGGTTAACTTTAATACAAAAAAGGTCAAACCTGAAGAGTGCTTTCAAGATAGCATTGCAGTACATTCCATGGACTAAGATAACAGTCTTCCAAATCCCACAGTATACGATCAAAGGACCAATATTCACAGGAAACGGAACCATGCACTTGGAGATTTTTAAGTCCATAAATAGGCTTTTGAATGCAATTCCCAGTTTCATTGTACTTTTCGGTCTGCTGCTCCACATTATACATAAACTTATCTTGAAATAGTTTTGTACGTAATCGATGAGCTTCTTTTGCACATGAAAGAGCCTAAAGAGAAATAAACACTCATTAAGAAGGGAAATACTAGGAAATAAGATGGATATTTCTTTACATGACTGAGAACAATATCCCTTTAGGGTGTATTTGTTGGGAAAAACTCTAGGTAACCATGGAAGGTCTCAAGATTCCTGACAATTTTCATAACTACAACACTATAGAAGTAAAAAAATGTTGCTTATGACAAAAACCTGATGCTGAATAAATTAGCAAGTTTAGGGAAGACATGGGAATGACAATTGTCATAAATTTAAGGCTAAGGGATTAACAAGGAATGGCAAAGTGGATTTTGGAGCCATGTTCGGAACTAGTTTAGTTATTAATTCTATTGGATTTATTTTTCTTTTGTATTCGAGTCTTAATTATATACGGTTTTCTCTCATAGTATCAATATGCTAGTTATAAGTTTTAAGTATTTTACAGTGGAGAGTTAGGCTTTATGTGGGGTTGCATGTTGTGACTTTATGCAAGGCTTCTATCTTTTTTGGAGAATTCATAGTCTCAATTCAATTACACTTCGTAATCAATTGGAGTCTCAGCAGGGTTAGCGTTTCCTTTATCCTGTATTTATAAGTAGTCTGGTACTCTCTGGGAATATTAATTAAATCAAGAAAAATTTCACAGCAATCATTTTGTGAACTCTATGACATTTATGACCCTACTAGATGTGAGGCTTACAGAGATGTAAGAAAAAGTCTTAGAAGAATTTATTTATCTACTTCTCTTTAAGTTTTTTCTCCTTGCACGACTTTCCAGCATTGTTTAAGCATAGTATGCTTGATAAGAACACTAAATTTCCAATTCCATCCCCCAGACCCAAATCTAGCATTTGAAAAACCTAATCCAGATTCCCCTGGCCCTTATCTATGTTACCATGATTTGACCAAGCATTCTATTTGCTGCTTGTTGTTTGAAGAAGCCCTCCACTTCAATTGATATTTTTTCACTAAAAGCAAACATGAGATAACAAGTCCAGTCTTTCACTAAGATTTCTAATAGCTGTCTGATAGAAGCAGAAGTGATGTGAATTTCCCTAGACCCAAATCTAGCATTTCAAAAACCTGAACCAGATTCTTCTGGCCCTTATCTATCTTACCATGATTTGACCAAGCTTTTAACCTTTATTTGTTCTTCACTCCATCCACAAAGATGCCCACAGCCCGCCCAGTTTCTTACCTTTTCCAACATTGATCCATAACAATACAAGAAAATCTTTATCAGCAACATTGGCAATGTCTCAACAGTCAGTAAAAAGTCAGAATAAGATAAAATTTTCTATTCTATTACCAAAAGATTAATGCTTCATTTTAAGTTTCTTTGGCTGTTATAAATTGCCTAGCAGCTTACAAGACCATATACTTGAGATGCTCTATTAGATCTGAGTAAATTAAATTAATTACCTCAATTAAGCGTCCGTTCGATACAAGTCTTTCACATAAATCATAGTATAGATGTCCAACCAGGAAAATAGAGTGTTTGGATACAGGAATCTGCAAGTAAACAAAAATATGAAAGAGAGCATTTTGTATCAACTAGTCGAAAAGTACGTGCTTCGCACGTATTGAGTAATTTAAAATATATGTAGATTTTGAAATTAATCTCAATGCTCAAATAAATAAATTTTTTTTGAGAATAATTATAAATAAAAGTAAAATAGTTGTAATGATAAATACATTGACTTATTTATATATTATTGAAATCGTACTATATAACATTGCTATTTGAATAATGTAGAAAATGATTATTCATAAATTTCATATTAACATATTAAGAGATAAAAAAAAGTATTTTTCTCAATTCATTTATATGAACTTTCATGTTTGATATTATAAATATTAAAAAAAAATTAATTCTACAAAAATTCAAATGAATATTACTATTGACATTACTCAAAATTCGTCGAAATTCATCTTTATGAATTTTTACATTTCTAATTGCATCTTTAATTCTATTAATCATTTATAAAAAGATTATAATTGAATGGAAAAAAATATGTCATTATATGAGTTATATTAAATGAGAAAAGACGTGAAAACCTTAAATTGTCCCCTTTAAGCCCTTTTAATATGGTAAGATTAGAGGATAAAATATATTTGGTAATAACGCGGGAAACTCTTACACTTGAAATCAGTTGAGAAGCAGCTTCCTTAACCTCATCAACTGTAACATCCAATCGACAGGGGCTCTTGGTATTGCAAGAATCCCTTGTATAATATGCAGATATAAATGAGAAAGTCTGCTGGAATCCAACAAGCATTGCTTTTGATCCTCGTAAACAAAGTGTCCAAAAATCAATAGACATGGGAACTTTGTCCAGGTGCTCAGATAAACAGGTAATGAATGCCTCATTTATGGGTGAAACGCAAAGAGCATGAGTAATCCTTCTACTTCCCCATAAAATGGCCAAGCACTTCTCCAATTGAACATTTTTAGCTTTAAATAGTCTAATCATGAGATTGTATATAGCATGATGGAAGTCCATGCAACCCTGCACACATACAGAAACAAGTTAATTGGTCCATCAAATTACAATATACAAGTATAAATATTACCCAAAATAAAATAGCATAAGAACTATTTGCAAAGAAACACCAATTTGATAAAGAAACAGACCTTGATTGACAACAAATCAATCACATTATACAGTAGTAGCATCATATACTCGGTCACCATGTAGCACTGGTCATCGATAGAGCGATGATCTGGACTAAATATGCTCAACCATACATCTACGGCAGCATTAATATCTTGCAAGATTTGCTGCTTCATTATTAGAAAAGAACCAAACAAAGAGAAAAAGATACATTGAGAGACATCAGTAAAGTAAAATTGCTGCAGTCTTCAGATAAAAAAATCAACTTAAATAATATAAAGCTTTTAAGGGTTGAATCAAGCAATATTAGAGACTACGCTTTTTGTACGAACACCTTTGAGTTTGGTTCAGCCTCTTGGGTACATAATGCGCGCAAGGAGTATGCAATTGCCAGTTGATTACTACAAGGAATTCCATGATTACGTCTTCCACCATAAGTTTGATTCTGTTTCATCATTGTTTCATGTCAGTCACATATCTAACTCCAAAAACAACAAAGAATTTATACATTGTTTTAATAAAGAGTATAAAAGAGCCTAGTAGAAGAAATAACTCACAATTAGAGATATTGCTTCTGACAAACACTGGATACAGTCCTCCAAATTGACAATTCTGTAGACCCTCAATGCCCTTGCCTTCTTTATTAATATGTTTGCTTTCTTTAAACTACTTTCTGTAGTAACATACACATCCCGCAGTAGAATACTTATGATCTTCAATTGCATTTTCTGACAAATTTGTGGGTACAGATTGCCTATTTCATCATATTCCACAAGTTCCTGCGTATAGATTGTTCAGATTTTGGAAATATAGACAGATAGTCATTAAGCTCTTCATCATGGATAAATAGACCTGAAAAGAGAACTCCAAATTGACGTAAAAACACAAAATAACCAAACCTGCTCTAAGATTATGCCAATTGTTTCTTTTGACATTCTTTTGGAAGACGATAGCAAACAATGCAAGGTTAGCACGGACTCCTCCAAATTAACACTGGTGTACTGTTTGCATTGCATCTGGATGTCAGATAAAAATCAGATACCAGAGAAGCAAATTGAAATGAAGACATTGCAAGACATTTAAATGTTACCTTAACCCATTGTTTCACCAATGGTGCAGGAACTGGAAGCCCTCTGAACAAAGATCCAGTATCAAACCAGTATTCGAAGATCTGAGTTACTGTTTTTTTCATCCTATGACAGTCACATTGATGGAGAAGATCAACAAGAAACATGCTTCTTGTTAGTGCCTCGTCAACAATACTAGTAATGGCATCTTCTGAGATATCATTATCCAATGACTTTGTTTTGCAAACAAACATCTTAGAAAGTTGTATAACACATGTCCATGATGCTCTACAACACAACTTCAAAGCCTTTGAAGCCTGCAAAGGTTGAATAGTACTTGTACAAACCACGTCACTAATATTAACCCAATACAAATAAATAAATTTTTAGAAAAATTAATTATCCTACAAGCGAACGTCAGAGTTACAAAGAAAAGAAAAAAAGAACCATAGAAATCTTCATTTAGCTAAAAAGAATGCTTAATGCATGTTATTATTTAATAATTTGCTAGAAATGTTTCGAAAATATGAATAACAAACTGAAGCAAGAGTTGCAATGAAAGTCAAACCCAAAGCCCATGAGGAGCAACACAGATCAAAGAAGCTGATCGAACTCAAGCAATTATCTAGTTTACACCCCAACCCTACTATAGGTAGGAAACTAAAACTTCACTAATTAAAAAAGTACAAAAAGGAGAGAGAACAGGAAGTGCTTGCAACCTAAGACGACAAAAACATTATTATTACCTGATGCAAAGCCTTCAGAATATCTATGGATCTATAAAAAAAAGCAACCGCAAATAGTAGGACCAAATATACTACCATAACTAATATGATAGCAGAAGTTCAACTTTAAATAAAGCAATTTTATCTTGAATCAAATGACATAAGACCATAAGAATCTAACTTTTCCTTGCCCTCTAACAATAAAAGAAATTCAAATTCAGAAAAACAAGCAGCAAAAGAAAAGAAATTCAAATTCAGAAAAACTAACAATAAACATATCTTACTACTTGTAAGAACGCTTGAATTCTTAGCAAAAGAAAACACCATTGCTTGCAAAATCTTCATCAGAAAAAAAAGTAAACAATTGCATCACATGTAAAAGTCTTTCTACAAAGAAATTACCTCTTTTAATTGCTTATTTCTGTAAAATATAACACCGATGTTGTTAAGAGAGGCAAACAAATGTTTCAGTCCATGAGGTTGAATCCATTCACTTGAAATAATGTGCTTAATTAAGCGCATACTTCTCTGGAAGAAGAACGGTCAACCAATTAGCTAAACTAAAATCAAAAGCTCCTGTCCAGAATAACTTAAATAAAAATAATTGAATAAATGACCAAGTACAAAATATCAAGATGAATCATCTATGAATTAGATTATATGCTTGAAATTTGACGACAACCTTCATCCTATGCTCTGTTTTGAAGGAGATGGTAAAAGCAGCCACAAACACACTAAGTACTACATTGTAGTTTTCATCAACTCCATCTGGTTTTTGTTCACTTGTGCAGCTGCAATAAAAAGAAGAAAATCTTAGAAAACCTTGGTTACCAATCATATTTTCTGAACCGATAACCAAACCAATCAAGAAATGATCTGAAGCAAAAAAAATCTCTCCTTTATAAGGAATTAATTCTTTAGTAGTCTATGATACCAAGTCGCCGGTTCCTTGAAGACACCAATTTCTTTTTCCTAAGAAACGCCTAAAAATAACAGAGAGAAATATGAAAACAAAGGCTTGGCTAACTCGTGCAAAAGCACTTTTATGCACATTTTCCCCACTTAAAATAAGGTAATGCAAAAACCAACAAACCAATCAGAAAAGTCCAACAAGATAATACAAGTTGTGTGACCGACGGAAAAAATTAATATAAGTTGTGATCACCTTTCAAGATTAAATGCAAAAAAAAACATCAAAACTAATCTACAAAGACCATGTACATCGTTCATTGTTTCATTTAAAAATATTAGTCCATATATGCAGATTTAAATCAACTTACCTTTGATAAGAAAGAAAGACATCACATAACTGATATAGTACATTCTGCATATGACACAACTTAACAACTGAAACAGCTCCATCGCCAGTAATTATCTGTCTCCTTTGACCATTAACTAATTCAGCAAGTGGCTGGCAGACAAATTTCAATGCTTCCAAATATGAAAGTAGATAAGCCTTTTTCTCACTATGAGCAACAGTGGTTAAGGCCTCATAATCATATTTGAACTGTAAACATTTTTGTCCAGGGGGATCTTTATATCCTATAATGGATGGCTCACTACTCTCCTCTTTGCATTCAATGTGAAAGTACTTTCCCAACAAATCAAGTAAAAGATCTAGATTCTGCAATATATCTCCATCTTCATGTAAGATTTTAATCGCATGGTCATTTCTTTCATCTTTGACGGATTTGTGATTCAATCTCAACCCAATAGCATAAAGCTTCAACATCAAATAATGGGGTGGCATAGCCTACAAAACAAGTGAAGTTAGAAGTGTGTTAGAAACAAACACAAATAACCAAAACAATAAAATAACAGGTAAGGAAACTGGAAATATATTAACTGACTCTTAAAACATGGTACCTGATGGAAACCTGCTATTTCTTCAAGATGTCTTGCAAGAGTACCACAAAAATTTACACTTGCGCTTTGACATTTATTTACACAATAAGAGACAAGTTGAAGAAACTCAATAGTATTTTTCACCTCAACCTGCAAAAGAGTTTACTAGTAATGCAAAAAACAGGGAGAGAGAACTTTTGGCTCTCTTATTAATTCATACTCCAATTAGCAAGTAACAACATATAGGAAGTGTGATGCATAACAACCTTGAAATCTGAACCTTATAAGAAGTGTGATGTCACACTTCTTGTATTTTACAAAGAAACTTTGACACTAGAAATAGGTCCCTGGGTTTCGCATATTTTTTAATTGAGGATAGGTTGCGAAAACTTTTGACAGATTTTCTTGCATTGCACTTACTTCAGTTGAATGTGAATTGATCTTCACACAACAAATATAACACAATAGAGTTATCTTATACTTCTGATGGTAACACAACCACTTGCCAAAGCAAAAGTTCTAATTTTATAGTGTCACATTGAAAGAAACTTATGAAAATGGAAATGCAAGTGAATCACATGCTTTTTTTTGTCAAATGATGAGGTGAGTTTACCTTCCAACCATGGGAAACAGAATCCAAGACACGTATTAACATTTCTATGTTGAGCAGATATCCACTCTGTTGCAGGGAGAAAAGAGAGGAACATATCCTGCGGGCTAACTACATATGGTAAAGAAACTTATTAGAAACAAATGAAGACCGGTAATAAAGATATCCATGTCTATAAAGCTTGCTATAAATCACCTTATATACTTCATCTTTCATTGATGAATTTCCGTACTCCATCAATGTTGTGGAGCAGAACAAACCTACTAAGTCCCCATCTAAACTTGCTACCTCCCCAACTAGGAAAAGAGTACATTTGTGCATATATGTAACAAGTGCTTTGTGCATCTTCTCATGCGCATTGTCATCCAGTACCCTGAAAATAGAATACATGTAAAGTAACAAACAGAACTACTTCTCTTACCCCAACATCATAAAGAATTTGCACTATAGCAATTCAGATAAGGACTTAGGTCCAACCCACAATTCTAAAGTCACCCATTGTTACGATGGCAAGTGTTGTGAGACCACTTTTTTTATATCAGATACTGTAGAGAATTTTGCTTTTTTAAGATTACAAACAACTCTGGATAGTAACTAACTAAAATATAATTGCTCTGGTTGCTGAGGTCTAATTCAAAGAATCTGTTATTAGTTAATCTCAATCACAACCGTTGGTTAATATAAAATCGCTTTTATTGAAACATTTTTTTCAGGCCCCAAAAGAAATCCCAGAAGTCCAAAGAGTGCAGTTAAGTTTTATTTTTAACATGTTTTTAGCATTTAAGCACGTCTTCATACAAAGTCCAACATCTAGCACCTTTAAGAATCTAATTCACTGACCTGAACCATGGCCTAACCTCCTCCACCAAACCAAGCACCGTCCTATAATCCTCGGCATTCCTACTCTGATACATTGCGGCACACTTAACAAGCATCACAACTATCTCCACAACCAAGAAACCAAATTCATTATCTCCACCGAACTCATCCTTATCGGGCAAAAATTTGGAATCCCATTTCGCCATCTTCGTTCTACACCCCATCCCCCGAAGGCTCTCCAAAACCCTAAACCCTTCAACCTCTGCTTCCTTGTAACGCCCCCACGCCTCCAAACACTGTGCCATACGTACTCTCTGGATATTAACTGAATAAGGTTTGCACGACAACTGCGAGGACACGGATTCTAAGCAATCCAAGCACAATTTGTATATATCAAAGAACTGGAGCGAAAATTGTTCGTCGGCGCCTAATTTGGAGAGCTCCGCCAGGCGCTTTGGAAGAACAGATAGGGTACGGTTAAGAAAGGGGAGGAATTTCTTGGCAAGTGATCGTATTAAGGACGGGTCATCACGAAGCTTAGTTGATTTCTTGGATTTCTTGGGATTGGTAAGATCGGAGAAAGGGTGCAAGTGATCGGAGAATAGGGGATAAATGCCTTTGCAGTCTAAGGTTTCGAGCTTGGAGATGAGAGAGGCTTCGGTGGCTGAGGCCATGACGGAGGAGGGGAATTAGTGATAGAGCAGCGAGTGTGGAAATCAGAGAGACAGAGAGAGGTTTTGATTTAAAGGCGCCAATGGTTCCCGCCCATTTCAATGAGCGTAAATAACTTCCATAGAAATCTTAGTAAATAAGGTGTTTTCTTCTAAGTTGAATTTAACAAATGTCTCCGTTTTAATACACTTCGTAAACAAATTATTTTAAGACGTTCGTTTCACTTAATTAAGAATTCTGAAGTTCGGTTAAATTACATTTTCTTTTATATATTTATCGTTTACCTGTAACTCGAAGATTATTTTTGTTATTTTCTCTTACTATATAATGTTTACATGTAAATTTTTGAAAATTTTAAAATTTATTAATGATTTAGCATACTTTACTAGTTGATTGTCCAATTTGAACTATTTGTGTGCTTATCCTTTTCATAATCGAGACACAAGGAAGAAGATGTTAAGGCAAGTTTGATTAAAAAGTGGAATTATATGTTTTTTCTTGTCTAAGAGACATTTATATTCAACCAAAAAACTGCCAGCCAATAAAGAGAATGTCATTAAGTGGATATATCTGCTAGTCCTGGCTGTTTATTTTGAGTTGATAGGGTGGAAAATGTTTGTCATTTGTTTTGTTGTTGTTCGACCCTTCAACGGATTTGGAGGATTCTTTTGAGCAAGTTAGAGTTACAATTTTTTTCCAGAAGTTGAATTTGGTTGAAGCTTCACAATAAGGGTAAGAGATGAGTTCATTGTTAAAACTTTCTTTTAATACTTTTGTCTATTTTATATGGACTAAAAGGAATTGTAGATATTTTGATGGAGGTATACAGGAAAGCGATACTATTTTAGTTTGTATAGTTCCAACTTTAGGGAAAAGTAGTGGCATACTAAGTTTACTAGAACTGATTTGAATACTAAATTACAGATTCTATGGTTTTTTTTAGAAATTGAGTTGGTTTATAACTTAATCTCGTCTCTCTCTCAATTGGTGCATCTATGTAATATATCGATTTCTCAGTTTGTATTCGTTAAACTGTTAGAGGTTTTTAAAATTAGTTATATTTTTTGTTGTAATTATGTCCATAAAGTAGGGTGCAGTAACTATTTGTGAGTATTTAGTTATTTTTCAGGCATTTAGTATTACTGAATTTAATAAATAAATAAAAATTTCCTTTTAATTAAAGTGTGTTTATAATTTACTCAAGTCATGTAGTTATTATCAATGTAAGAAAAATAATGATAGAGGAGTCTTCCAGACAAGCTCTTCTGAAATAATTCTGAACATTATTTGCAGTCTTATGATCGACTGGGCAATCGAATCTAATTACGACTACTAGGTTGAACCAATGGATGTCAGTCTTAGGGCACGGGAGTGGAGATTCAAACCGTTAACCTAGACGTGTTATGGAACACATTGAGTAGACTTGTAACAAATAAGTTTAGAGCAAAAATTATTTACCTAGCTCTAAATCTAATTGCTACACCTTAAATGTATTTTTGCAATTACCTTAATCCTGAGGCAAATACGTAGCTTGACTTAGTTACTTGCGATATTTGATATGTCAAATGGGTGAGTCCGAATTGGCGGACAATATCTCGGCTGTTGAGATCGTAATTCAACTATGTTGGAGTTAAATGATTCACATATATAAAAATTCGTGGTTGGATTACGAAAGCAACAATATCACCTTATGTTTTATTGATAGGTGTGTGAATAAATAAATCAGGTCTGGTATTTAGTGAATTGAGTCGTTGATTAAGATTTGTGAATTGTACGAGAGAATTCACTATTATGCATTTTTTATTCATAATCAATAAATGAGTTAAAGAAATAATAACAAGAGGGGTAAAATGGTATCAGTTGGACCAAATTGTATTTTGGTGCCAATGTGTGTTTCCTACACTCGTATGTGATGAGTGTTGTCACTTAATTAGTTAAATGTGATTAATTATATTAAAATTTATTTATTTATTATTTTCTAATCATTTGATGATTCGTAAATAAAAAAATTAATTAATTGATAGAGATCAATTAGATTTATCAATTGGATTGATGAATTTCGATACAACACAAATTCTAAGAGGATATATACCAAATTCAGCCACGGTGGTTATTTTAGGGTCAATTTTCAGAAATTTAAAATATATGGGTATATTTATAAATTTCTAAAATTAATAACTATATATATGTGATAGCAATTTGAATGCAAAAAAAGGAATTGCATTAAATACAACACAGCTCTAGAATACAGTAATTGGCACTGATCAATATAGTGTGCAAGAAGAAAAACTTGATTTTTCTTATTTCAATCATTTTGAGAGCTCACACTCAGTTTCTAAATAAATTCTCTCAAGAAATATTTCTGAAATTAGTGAGTGTTTATTGGTGTGAAGAAAATTTTGAGAAATTGGTTCTTAAAGATCGTACTTGGATTTTGGTTCTTGAAGATTTTGATCTTGAAGTTTGAAGAACGTGAAAAACGAATACAAGAATTCCACCAATTCAGAAAATCTTCGATACATCGCAAATGTGAAAATTGTTTCAATATCTTATATGCACGATCATTTGTTATTTTGGTTTTTAATTATTCAGTTCGATTAAATAAGTTTGAGAAAAATGTTTGATATTCCACTCATAAACCGTTCGTGGTTCAAACTTATTTTTCTTTAATTTTAAAACTATCGATCCGACAATTGGTATAAGAGCCATAGATTATTGATTATGCATATAAATATTTGAAACAAACGTATCGATGAATTTGTTGATATTGACGTATATTTGTGTATGGTAGATTCAAATATGTTTGAATGTGTTATGTGATTGGATCCTTATCTATTGGCTCTAGGCGTCATTACTTTTAATTTATAATTAATGTATGTCGGATTTGATGCATAGGAATTTAGTAATTTATTTTATTGCAAATGTTGTAATTTTTTGTAAATTCGATATAATATCATCGCCGCCTCGAAAACCACCAGAAAACGCCATTCGCTGACATGGTTGACCAGAAAAACTGCCATTGAAAAGTCACCGGAAGCCGCAGGAAAAGATGTCGACTGCCACCGCTGCCAGTCACCGCTGTCGTGCCGCACCGCTTGCTATTGTCCTCTATCGTGCCTTGCGTGGCGACTAGGGTTTATGAAATCGTAAACGATAACAATTAGGGTTTATGAAACCCTGTGATGTTTCACAAAAATCTTAACCTCATCTTTTATCTTAATATTTTGATTTTTTATTTTTGATTTTTAAACAGATAAGAGATAATTAAAGTTCAAAATATATAATATCAGATATTTAAAAGATAATTATCCATTTTATCTTTTGAAATTTGATTTTAAAAGGTAATTATATTTTTTTATCCTTTTATTTTTTGGATTTTAAATTCAAACGGATAATTATCCATTTTATCTATTTTATCTTTTGAATTTTAAATTTAAAAGATAATTATCTATTTATCTTTTATCTTTTGAATTTTAGATTTTAAAAGGATTATTATAATGAGATTATTTAATTAGAAAAATAGTTTTCCTTGAGAAAGGGTTTTGATCGAAATTTAAATTTTGAATTTTTGAAATCTGAAATTCGAATTTGAATTTTGAATTTTAAATTTTAAATTTGAATTTTAAAATGGGAATGAACTTTTGTAAAGAGTTACAAATTGGTGAGACTTTGTAAAGGACAAAGAGACAATTACAGACGTTATGAAGATTAGTATTTAAATTAATTATAATGTATTTATTAAATTTTTATGAGTTGTAATTAAAAATGAGCCAATAGGGAGGTTAATTTTGAATGGATGATTTATTAATCTTGCATCATCATATAACACGCCATATATAAATAGGGATATGTCAATATCAAAATATTATGCAGCATGTACATGCATCGTTGTAGTTTTAATTTATAATGAGTTATATCTTAATGACAATATTATTTTTTTATAAATTTTAAATTGGGATTTAAATTTTATAAAAGTTTTTATTTTTTGAAACTTGTTTTTTCCAAATTGAGAAAGAGTCATCATTTTTGAAAAAATGATGAAAAATTCATTTTTCCAAAAACTAATTGGGAGGATCGTTTACCTTGAAACGTTCCCAAGGTCTCAAATGCAAACTTGATCGCCGCACGATGAATGGTTTAGAGCCGTCCTAGCGGTCCTCTTTTCAATGGGAGAAACTTTATAAGCGTGTCACTTTGAGTCATCGAGATGTTTAAGAAGCTAAAACTTGTAAAATAAGTAGTGAGGCAGGACCGTCCCTAGACAGACTATGAGTTCATAGCAACTTTTAAAGTCAATGCGTTGATTAAACACTTAGACCAAAACACATTGAAATCCCTCATAGGGGCTAGTTAATGGGGCTAAGGTGACCAAAATCATTGGTGATTGGTTAAGGTAGATGTAGTGACATCTTGAGAAGCGTTATCAAATGAGAAAAGTCTCGATGTGATATGAGGTAGTTTGGACATTGTCCTTAGATGAGACAAGTTATCGTTGTTGATTGTAACATCATGGAAAAAATATTTTTTATTGGACTTCTAAATATTTAAATATTTGCATCATGCATCATACTTTCCTAAATGATTGAATATTTATCTACACTGCTTTATTTATTATTTTCAGTAATCGTGTCGTTATCCTAACTCTCAACTATCTTAAAAGCGAATAAACTTACTGGTGGAAATTACGTAGATTGGAAACGTAATCTTGACATCGTGTTATGGAATATGTTGAATAGACTAGTAACAAATTAGTTTAGAGCAAAAACCATTTATCTAGCTCTAAGTTTAATTGCTACACCTAAAGGGTATTTTCATAATTACTTTAATCCTAAGGTGAATACGTAGCTTAACTTAGATACTTGCGATCTTCGATATGTCAAATGGGTGAGTTTGAATTGGCGGCCAATATCTCAGTTGTTGGGATCGTAATTTTACTATGTTGGAGTTACGTGATTCACATATATGGAAGTTTGTGGTTGGATTACGAAACCAACAATATCATCTTATGCTTTGTCGATGAGTGTGTGAATAAATAAATCGGGCATGGTATTCAATGAATTGAGTCATTGATT
This sequence comes from Datisca glomerata, assembly GCA_003255025.1. NCBI lineage: Eukaryota > Viridiplantae > Streptophyta > Magnoliopsida > Cucurbitales > Datiscaceae > Datisca > Datisca glomerata. Next base: position 123,975 of record QANY01007200.1, read on the forward strand.
CAGACTTGTGAATTGTACGAGACAATTCACTATTATATCTTTCTTATTCACAGTCAATAAATAAGTTAAGATAATAATAACTAGAGGGGTAAAATGATAATCTTACATCCTCACTCTTGTTACTGATATTCATGACGGGTAATATGTTAAAATTTGTGCGAACCGTGAAATAAAAAATTTATTTACACCAACAGAAAATGTAGCGCGCATGACTCGAGAGCTGATTCGACATCGAATCTATAATGGAGTCGTACGATGTCAGGATTAAATATGTTAGAATTTTATAAAGATAAATTTATCGGGTATTTGAATCATATAGCTATGTTCATATTTATAAATATCTAAATTTAATAACTATATATATGTGATAGCAATTTGATTGCCAAAAATGAATTGTATTACACAACTCTAGAACACAATAATTGGCACTTATCAATATAGTGTGTAATTACACAGAGAGAGAAAAAAGAGTTTTCTTCCCCCCTCACATGCTGCCGCTGAATTTCAAATTGAAGGAAGAAAAATTTGATTTTTCTTATTTCAATCGTTTGAGAGCTCACACTCAGTTCCTAAATAAATTCTCACGAGATATATTTTTAAAATTAATGAGTGGTTATTGGTGTGAAGAAAATTTTGGGAAATTGGTTCTTGAACATTGTACTTAGATTTTCGTTCTTGAAGATCAAGCTTGAAGATTCAGATCTTGAAGTTTGAAGAACGTGAAAAATGAATACAAGAATTTAACCAATTCAGAAAATCTACGATATATCGCAAAAGTGAAAATCATTTCAACCATTTTCTATTTGTTTCATTATGTGATATGTACGATTGTTTGTTATTTTAATTTTTAATTATTCAATGCCATTAAATAAGTTTTAGAAAAAAATTTAATATTACGCTCACGAACCGTTCGTGATTCAAACATATTTGCCTTTAATTTTAAAACAACTAATCCAACATTTTTATCTTCCCAGTCTTTTATCATGTTTGTTGCACGTCATTATGTAAGTCGCTAAGAATTTTTTTTACATAAGTAACTAGAAAAAAAATTTACATAGAAATTTTTTTTGATATTCCGCTCACGGAACCGTTCGTAGTTCAAACTTATTTGCCTTTAATTTTAAAACCACTGATCCAACATTTTTATCTTCCTAGTCTTTTATCATGTTTGTTGCACGTCGTTATGTAAGTCGCTAAGAATTAATTTATTATTTTCTAATTATTAGATAATTAGCCAATAAAAAATAATAATTAATTAATTGGTAGAGATCAATTAGATTTATCAATTGAATTGATGAATTTTGATACAACACAAATTCCAAAAGAATATATACAAAATTCAGCCATCGTGGTTATTTAAGGGTTAATTTTCAGAAATTTGAAATATATGACTATATTTACAAATTTCTAAAATTAATAACTATATATATGTGAAAGCAATTTGATTGCCAAAAATGAATTGTATCAAATACAACACAACTGTAGAACACAATAATTAACACTGATCAATATAGTGTGTAATTACATAAAGAGAAAAAAAAATTTCTTCCCCCCTCACATGTTGCCGCCGAATTTCAAATTGAAGGAAGGAAAATTTGATTTTTCTTATTTCAATCGTTTGAGAGCCCACACTCCGTTCCTAAATAAATTCTCACGAGATATATTTATAAAATTAATGAATGCTTATTGGTGTGAAGAAAATTTTAGGAAATTGATTCTTGAAGATCGTACTTGGATTTGATTCTTGAAGATCAAGTTTGAATATTTGGATCTTGAAGTTTGAAGAACGTGAATAATGAACACAAGAATTTCACCAATTCAGAAAATCTCCAATACATTTCAAATATGAAAATCATTTCAACCCTTTTCTATTTGTTTCAATTCGGATGATAAGACACAATTTATTGAAATAAGAAAGTAAGTATATTGTTTTTTTTATGAAACTATGAATTAATATTACGTTAGACTATTTTACACGTCTCGACATCTTTGCACACTTTTGTGTTAGGTCACTTCTTAATTAGACTTTCATAGATCTTAAAATCGTTCTATTATGATTATATATATATATATATATAGAATAAACTTTGTATTTATACTAAACATCGTATTACACCATTCAATATCATATATCCCTCTTTCTAATTTTTATAAAGCATCATTCTATACATTTTTTGTCATATGAGGCAATGACTCGCAATAACCATATAGGTTAACAGTCATAGTCACACGTCATTTATTCATGAGTACTTACATCTTTACCACCAAAATCCAAACTATAAGCTATAATGAAAACAATATAGAAAACTTTACCCAAAGTTTTAATATTTATTAATAAAGTTCAATGAAATGTAAAGAATACTAAATGTTATTGTCTATTATTGGCATATGAGGTATACAAAACATAATTTGTGTGAACTAAAACGTAAGCAGTGTTTACATTTCATTGAACTTGAAAATAAGTATATGGTACAACCTATGTATCGTAAAAGAGCTGTATTTTAGAACATTGATACATAAAATCAATACATATATATTTTACGTACGACATAGAAAAGTGTTCCGTAGAATAATCCTAAACTTGATTTTTATGTGACATATTTAGTAAGGTTAAAATGAAGGAAATAGTATGTTACGATGGCATGAGTTGTACTTTATATTTGGGCATTCAATAAATGATGATAGTTTAGTGTTCAGGCAAAGCCCAATGCTGAGAAGTTGATTGACCATGTGTTTGTTGAAATTGCACTGAACATGTGGCGCAAATCCAGTTACAGATTTTATGGCACTTCTTATATATTCCAAAGAGTAAAATTTATCCTCCGGTACTATGCCTGTAGCCAACAATCCTAAAACTTTGTTACAAAGAGATTTATATTCAAAATGATCATGTACTAGTATAGAAAAATTAGTAAAAAAATATTGGGTTTTAGCAATAATGACCCTATTATAAAAATAATTAACGAAAATTGTCCCCTAAAATTATCACAACGTGCCTGCGATGCGGAGAGAGGGTGGTTTCAGGACCATTAAAAAGTAATTTTTTATTATTATTTGAAATCAAAGCATTGCTGGAGTTACTCTCGGTATCCCGAAAATAAATTCTCACTTCGGTAGCTCGAGAAATTTGGTATCCCAAAAATTCTAAAGTCCATCATCAGATTTTTTTTAGTGAAAACTAAATAATGAAATTATCAAAATTTAAATCTAATTGTTATAATTTTAATTTATGAACTCTAATTCTGAAGATAGAATAATGAAACAATAATCACATTACAATCATGGTGATGTGACAATATTACATAAATAAATAAGAAGAGATAACAATTATAAAGAAAAAAGAAAGGTCTAGGTTTAGTAATGATAAAAATGTATGAAAAATTTTAAAAAGAAAATGTAGGATGACAATAAGGAAACAATATGTGTAACAAGTAAAAAGATATATATAAAATAAATAAATTAAACAAACAACAATATGTAATGATAAAAGAAAATGGAAGAATAAACAACAAAAAAAGAAAAAGAAATAAAACACACAAAAAATACAGATGATGATGTCACCCTCTGTTATTTTATATTTCATTTTTTAAAGAATATATATATATATATATTTATTTATTTATTTCATCTTTAAATTAATAATAAATCTTTTATGTGAATAAATTAATGTATGAAAAATGCTTAATTTCGTACACAATTGACATGAACATACTATTTTTGACTACATAGCCTATTAATTACCACTTTTCTTTTCTTCTCTCATTGCTAATCAAATAGCAAAAGAATGCTCATGGATTGTAACTAGTTCAAACAAGTGTCATTAAAAAAAATCAATAAAACTTTCAAAATACAATATTTTTTGTTTAGGATATAAATATACCTATTTTTTGGATTACTTAGTTCACTAATTTCTATTTTTCTTTCTTCCTTCATTGCTAGGAATGATCATGGATGGTAATTAATCTAAATAAGTGTCACTAAAATAGCAACAAGATCTAAAAAAAGAAAAGACTTATGAGAACACTAAAAAAATTTCAAAGCTTAAATATTTGCATAACTTGATATAAATGTTTAACTCTATATTTTATGCATTTTCATGTATGAGAAATTATCAGAGGGGGTTTTTGCAATAAATGTACACTTTCAATCCATTAAAAGGTTGATTCACATTGAGTTAATTTGTACCCTTCAAAGGCTTTATCCCCATCCTCATTTATTGAGTTGATGACAAATATATCTCATTATCAAGTTTGAAGAAGAATAATAACTCAAGATTAAGAGTAAAAAAATGAACAAACACTTCTATTGTTTGTTTATGGAAAAAGAAACAAAGCATATAAATTATATGGGTATGAAGGAGAAATGATGAAGAATAATGAACAAGACATCTTATTACTGTAGGTGGAAGAAAAATTTAAACTTAAAAAAAATAATGAGAGAAGATGAATAATAGAATATGTATATAAATAAAAACTCTATTCCTTTCCTCTTAGAAAATCTCTCATATTTCTTATACACTATTTCCCTTAAAAGACCTCACTTTCTCTCTCTAAAAACCCTTCTTCTCTTTCTCTCTCTAAAAACCCTTCTTCTCTTTCTCACTCCAAAAAGCCTCACCTCTTTCTCACTCCAAAAAGTGAAAACCCCCTCTTTTTCACACATTGTCTTAGACTAGTAAATAGGCTAATAAACAAAATGTGTATATTTAAATTATTAGATCGGACAAAATAAAGTATCTACAGCTGCCTCCTTTGTTCACGTTTTCAAACTTAGAAGGTGTACAAAGGTTAGATATGTATTTTGATCGGTATGAGAAAACACTATATGAAATAGGATAATAGAAACCTTGACTAATTCAGGCTCTATGAAATGGACCTCGATAGATACATTCTTCAATCTCAACTCAATTCAGTTTCGATTTAACCAAATTTATTAAAATTGACCAAGCGTTGACACTAGGCTTCGACCGTGACAAAGTCAGGTGCGGTTTAACCAAAGATATTTGAAAGGGAAACGAGCATGGAACAGGCTTTGACCTTGACTTAATTCAGATTCGATTTAACCAGATGTTTTAAAATAGACCAGGCGCTTACACTTGGCTTCGACCGCGATAAAATTGGGTTTGATTTAACCAAAGATATTTGAAAGGGAAACGAACCTGAAAAAGTTTCGACCTTGACTCAATTCGGGTTCGATTAAATCTTATATTTTTAAATAGACTAGGTGCTAACACTGTGCTTCGACCGTGACAAAGTAGGGTTCGATATAACCAAAGATATTTGAAAAGGGAAACAGACCTAGAACAGGCTTCAACCTCGACTCAATTCGGGTTTGTTTTAACTGAATATTTTGAAATGGACAAGGCTCTGACACCGGGCTTTGACTGCAAGAAAGTCGAGTTCGATTTAACCAAAGATATTTAAAAGGGAAACGAACCTGGAATAAGCTTCAACCTAGACTCAATTCAGGTTTGATTTAATCGGATATTTTGAAATGGACCAAGCGCTGACACTGGGCTTTGACCGCGACAAATTTGGGTTCGATTTAACCAAAGATATTTAAAAGGGAAACAGACCTGGAATAGGCTTCGACTTTGACTCAATTCAGGTTTGATTTAACCGGGTATTTTGAATGGACCAGGCGCTGACACCAAACTTCGATCGCGACAAAGTCGGGTTTGATTTAACCAAAGATATTTGATAGTGAAACGAACTTGAAACATGCTTCGAGCTCGACTAAATTCTGATTCGATTTAACCAGATATTTTAAAATGGACCTGGCGTTGACACCAGGCTTCGACCGCGACAAAGTTGGGTTCGATTTAACCAAAGATATTTGAAAAGGAAACAGACTTGGAACATGCTTCGACCTCGACTCAATTCGGGTTCGATTTAACCAGATATTTTGAAATGGACAAGGCGCTGACATCGAGCTTCGACCGCGACAAAGTCGGGTTTGATTTAATCAAAGATATCTAAAAGGGAAACGGACCTAGAACAGGCTTCAACATTGACTCAATTCAGGTTCGATTTAATCAAGTATTTGAAATGGACCAAGCGCTGACATCAAGCTTCGACCGCGATAAAATTGAGTTCGATTTAACCAAAGAATTTGAAAGGGAAATGGATCTAGAACAGGCTTCGACCTCGACTCAATTCGGGTTTGATTTAACCGGATTAATAGATGTTGAAGTTCACTTATGCAAGTTTCATATAACAACAAAAGCTAGATTAATACATGCTTTAAATGTCAAAATTCATGCATGGATTTTGAAAGAATATCACTAAATGATTCATGCACTTGAATTGTATCAAAATGACTAATGTGATGCATGTCTATGCATTGCAAGATTATGATTCTGAATGCACGCTACGCATGATTGTGAACATTTATAATAAAATTATTTGAAGATTTTTGAAAGTTGAGTAATGTGGCATTCGATTTAAAATGGATGCACTTGACGGTTTGAAACCGAAGTAACTAGTATGATGCATATTTATGAAATTCTTGACTTATATTAGAAGTGGGATGATCATGATAGTGTGAACAATTTGCACGACTGTGAACATTTAAGAGAATCTTATGATGATTTTCTTAAATGGGTCATTGTAGTCACCTCCATATCTTTTTGAACAGTCATTTGGACTAGGATCATTGATTGATATGAGATATTGAGCATATGATAGAGAAAGTGGTGTGCCATTTGTACTGGATCATGCCCCAGTATTTAGCCTTTTTCCAATGGTAGAAAAATAAATGATTTCCCCTTTGTTCATCTAATTCTCTTCACTTGTACGTATCATATTATTTTGTAGCTGCATTCCCCTTATTATTCATAGAGTCTTTTCAGATAACTTCAAACCCTCTTATATATACATGTTGACATTTATCCCTCATCTTTTCTTTGACCAATGATGCCCTTTTAAGTTTTCACCATGACCTGAAATTCTTTTTTTCCATGGTACCTTTTCAGGTTTTCACCATGCCCCTAAACTTATTTTTGTGCCAAAAGTCATGGTCTTAAGTAATTTCAAGAGAAATTTGCAATGGAGAAAGTAAGGATGATAGAGTGAATATTGTGAATAAAGGCTTTTTATTGATAAAAAAGTTGATAAACAAGGATTTGAAGAGGTTATGAGAAAATAAATTGCGGAATAAGATTTTCCCAATTTTCGGAATGACTCTTTTGATAATTAAAACATTTCACACACCTGCTTTTCTCGCTCATAGTGGTTATCCTTCCTTCTTTTCCTTTTCTTTCTTTTTTCTTTTCTTCTTCTTCTTTTGAGAGGTGATGTCTTCCTCATGACATATATATATATATATATATATATNGAGGTATTAACATATTTAAAGTCATACTCTTATTGTAGATAGATATTTTTGGTTTGGAGAGTACTTTCATTTGGGTTGTAATGTAGGCTAAGATTTTTAGGCTGCCAAAAGAAAGGATTCAAAGGCTCAAAACTCATCTAAAAATGATATGTCTAAATCAATGATCCATTGAGAATTTTACCAAATAAAGATTGTCCCAGTGTGAGAAAATGTATTTAGAATTTTTGTTGAAAAAATTTCCCCTAAAGTAAGAGGACAATCTAAAAAAAAGCACAAGGCTCACTTGGCTTTGACATTTTTTTTTGCATTTACTATATATTTTTGTTGATTTTTTTTTGCTTTTATCTTTTTCTTTTACGTCAATTTGATAAATTTTCACCTTTTGAGACAAATATATTGAAAAAAATTAATTGTTCCAGTGTAGTGAGTGATCATTGACTGGGTATCATGAAATAAAGATTCTTTTTAGCCTCAATTGGTCTTGTAATGGATAAAAGTGTTTGAGATTGCAGAAAGAATGCATCTCCATCATTTCTAATCATAAGTAAATTCAGCAAGAACATGACCTCAGATAAGGATAGCACCTTTTTGCAATGTCTTTATTCACCAGAAAAAAATACTATTTTCACTTTTATTTGTCTTTCAACTGAAAATAAGATCGCCAAGGCTATATTTGATATTGCTTATGCGTTTATTCTCAAAATCATCATTCTTAATCTGGGTTGGTTTGTTGGGTGAAAGGAAAGAAATGAGAGAGATGAAAGAGTATGACGTCAATGAATGGAGAACTGGAAATGCATTTATTAACTTTAAAATGAGCAGAAGCGCAAATAGGACAAAAAACTAGAATTGAAAGTACGAGACAACTAATAATAGACGAAACACAATAAGATGTATGATAAAAGTTTCTTAGATATTGGGTAGAGCTTTGAGGAATTTGACATTAGCTCGTCACTATTGGAGGTCCCTAAGAAGCAATGACAATTCGGTGATACCTCAATTATTTAACTTATAATCAGGACAACAATGATATGTGGAAACATTGATATATTGCAACCATTAAAACATTCACCGCATCAAGTTGTTCCATTATCGCATGAAGAGATACGTTCCACGAAATTTGCCATGGCATCCCGATGCTCTGGTGGAGAGTTAGGGCTAGTTATTAGTTGTCATCGGCTTTCTTGAAGTTTAGCCAACCGACTTTGATTAACATCTGAACTCTAGCTTCCAACATTGTTCAATTTTTATTTGAATGTCCCATTATTCCTGCATGATAATCACATCGAGTAGTTGATTTGTATCATCTAAGATATGGTGGCTGAAGAGGCTCGTAAAGGACTGGCACCAACTGGTTATTCTATATTAATTATGGTGATAATTCTGTATAGGACATCAGAATTGGTCGTATTGGATGAATCGTTAATTATTCCTATTTCCCCTTTGAGGCTGGTCAACTTGACCAGCATTTTGCTAGTGACTTGGTGATCTCAGATAAGATCTTGGATTATTTTGAAATGCTGGTTGTTGGGAATGATAATTGCATGGCACTTAGGGGGTATTCACCATACATGATGTCATTCAATGTACTTTGAAAGGCACGATCCGGGGTTCACAACTTATGATGAGTATCCAAAATTGATAGTCTGTACCTCTCATTCTTTTCATTTTGACGGCAACCCATTTTCTGTAGAGGATGCTTCTGACAGAGCTCTTGGAATTCTATCACTTTTTATCCCACATTCTATTCTTTCATTAATGACTATAATATCAGAAAAGTCACTTGGAGCATTTCCAATCATTCTATCATGAAGACCTCAAGGTATCGATAAACATTCAAGCTATTTTTTAACAAGGCGGATTATACTTGAGCAGTTAATTCTCTCCACCTTTAAGCATATTCCTTAAAGCTTTAAGTATGCTTTTTTTTTTCAACCTTTGCAGATCAAAATAATTAGAAGCCATGTCCATATTGTACTTGTATTGTCTCAGAAAAGTGCTAGCTTAGTCTTTACATCTCTAAATATGTTGACCATCCAACTGGACGTGTCAGCGAGATGCAACCCCCAATTAAACTGTCTTGAGAAAAAAGTGGATCAACAATTTATCATCATGCTTGCATGCGATCATTTTTCTATACAATAAGGTGCTCCTCAGACATGTACTATCTTCATACCTTTCAAACTCATGAAGTTTAAATTTGTGAGGGATGGTTATATCTAGGACCAGACATAATTGGGTGGCATCAATGGTACCGTATGATATGTTCATTCAATAGCACACAACCCCTCTTCTAGAAAATCCAACTTATCACTCATTAGTGAAATTTTGCTTAGTTTGATAATGAGCTTCTGCACTTTTGGGTCAAACATTAGCATATGCATGTTTTCCTTTGTTGGTGGCGAGAAGTTCGAGGACTCTGGCCATTTATTCTTTCAGCTCCCAAATTTCTTATTTCATTATCTCTTGTGATTGCTTTTTTCTTGTTCATCCATGATTCTAGCTTGAGATGATGTTGTTTAAGGATAATGGAGGCGCACCCAATATGTTTTCTTTTTCTCTTTCATTTTATTCATTTTTTTAAAACGAAAAAAGAAAACTACATTAGCATATGCATGTTTTCCTTTGTTGGTGACGAGAAGTTCCAGGACTATGACCATTTGTTCTTTCAGCTCCCAAATTTCTTATTTCATTATCTCTTGTGATTACTTTTTTCTTGTTCATCCATGATTCTAGCTTGAGATAATGTTCTTTAAGGATAATGGAGGCGCACCCAATAAGTTTTTTTTCTCTTTCATTTTATTCATTTTTTTAAAATGAAAAAAAAAAGAAAACTACATTAGCATATGCATGAGGGAAAGAAAGAAACTATAATGCATGAAGGAATGAGAGAAATTTCAGTGCATGAAAGAGTACATAAATCCTATAAAATAATGAAGCAAATGATGAACCTATGATACATGTACTGAAGTTAAACTTATAATGCATAAAAGAAATAATGAAAATTCTGATGCATGAAATGAATAATTACATACATATCATGATTTTAGAAAAAATATTGATGGATGAAGTTAATGACAATTCTAAAAGATGGAGGGAAATAAGATTCGCCCCTAAAAAATGATTGTACTTGTATGCCAAAATAATAACAATAGTAATCAACAATGAAAATGATACATTTATGGTGGTGATAATGATGAGGTTGATAATGAGGATGATGATGAGGATGATGACGACCATGATGATGATGACATATTGACGACCATGATGATGATGACATATTGACGACCATGATGATGATGATGATAACTCGATTCAAAAAAATTGAAAACAAATTATGGCAAATATCAAGCACCACATAAATATTCAACATTACCTACCTAATACAATTGGGAGGCTTTAAGATTGTCTAGGTATGTGTAGTTAGGGTCTAAATCTCTTAAAAGGCTCCAGGTTGTCGACATTGTTATCGAAATAGAGTAACAAAGGCTTCAAACGGTATCCCGAAAGGGTCGACCTGAGTGAGAACTTTCATGAGCCTGCACGGGAACCTCAATTCCAAGAATACATTCCACTACTCATTCTCTCTAATCCTAAAGGGAAAGCCCGGGCATGGGCCTAGTGTATGTGTGTGAATTAGAAATTATGTAAAGAGATATACATCATAAAAAATAAACTATACACAATTACAAGCATGGATAAGAAAAATGATGAATCAAATAAACAAACAAAGAACCACACAAAAAGGATAACTTGTGTTAAATTTTTTCTTGACTCTCTATCGATCTAAAAATGGTTAGACTGATTGTGTCCCCAGTGGAGTAGCCAAGCTGTCGCAATGTGCCACCAATTATTTTAGGGTGTGATTGGTCACCCAATTCTAAAACAAAAATTTAGGTCTATGAAAACTCAAAGTTGGTTCGGAAGTCATTTGTGTGTGGAGAATGTGTTAGTACCCTACAACACCCGTTGTTAAAATAGTTACCAAATTCAATCAAATGATATCTAAATTATATTAAAAAAATGAATAAATAAAAGATGAAAGAATTTTATTTTTGAAATGTTCCATTAGGTATGCCTTGTGTCATAAAAATGAAACAAGATAAGTGACCCTTAATTGGTGGTTCCAGGACCATTAAAAAGTAATTTTTTTTTGAAAATCAAAGCATTGTTGGAGTTACTTTCAGTATCCCAAAAATAACTTTTTAGCTCGGTAGCTTGAGAAATTTGATAACCCAAAAATTTCAAAGTCCATTATCAGATTTTTTTTAGTGAAAACTAAATAATGAAATTAACAAAAATTAAATCTAATTGTTATGATTTTAATTTATGAACACTAATTTTGATGATAGAAGAATGAAACAATAAGCACATTACAATCATGATGATATGATAATAGTATATAAATAAATAAGAGGAGATAACAATTATAAAGAAAAAGAAAGAATAATGGAAAGAAAGGTTAGAGATAACAAAAATGTATGATAAATTTTAAAAAGAAAAAATGTAAGGTGAAAATAAGGAAACAATATGTGTAACAAGTAAAAAGATATATATAAAATAAATAAATTAGAACAAACAACAATATCTACTAATAAAAGAAGATGGAAAAATAAACAACAAAAAAGGAAAAAGAAATAAAACACAAAAAAAATATAGAGGGTGATTTCACCCTCTATTACTTTAAACAGAATATATAATAAATATTTTATGTGTAAATAAATTAATTTATGAAAAATATTTACTTTCATACATAATTGACATGAACATACTATTTTTGACTATATAGTCTACTAATGATCATTTTCCCTTTTTTCTTTCATTGCTAATCAAATAGTAAATGAATGATCATTGATGGTAATCAGTTCAAACAATTGTCGCTAAAAAAATCAATAAAATTTTCAAAATAGAATATTTTTTGTTTAGAATATAAATATACCCTTTTTTATTTTGGACTACTTACTTCACTAATTATCATTTGTCATTCCTTCCTTCATTGCTAGGAATGATCATAGATAGTAACTAGTTCAAACAAGTGTCGCTAAAATAGCAACAAGATCTAAAAAGAAAAGACTTATGAGAAGATTAAAAAAAATTTCAAAGCTTAAATATTTGCATAACTTCATATAGATGTTTAACTCTATATTTTATGCATTTTTATGTATGAAAAATTATCATAGGGGATTTTTACAACAAATGTACACTTTCAACCCATTAAAAGATTGATTCATATTGAGTAATTTGCACCCCTTAAAGTCTTTATCATCATTCTCATTTATTAAGTTGATGACAAAGATATCTCATTATCAAGTTTGAAGAAAAATCATTACTCAAGATTAAGAGTAAAAAAATGAATAAACACTTCTATTGTTTATGGAAAAAGAAACAAAGCATAAAAACTACATGAGTATAAATGAGAAAAGATGAAGAACAATGAACAATACATCTTATTAGTAGAGGTGAAAGAAAAATTTAAACTATATTAAAAAAAGAACGAGAGAAGATGAATATAAATTAAAACTATATTTCTCTCTCTTAGAAAATCTCTACTATTTCTTACACACACTCTCTCTTAAAAGACCTTCATCTTTCTCTCTAAAAACTTTTCTTCTCTTTCTCACTCCAAAAGCCTCCCCTCCTTTTCACTCCAAAAAGTCTCCCTTCAAGTGAAAACCCCCTCCTTATTTATAGGTAAACTTAGGGTTTCAATTTTTTTCTTTTAGTCCTTATGCTCCTTTTTTATTTTTTAGTCCTTGAACTTTTTTCTTATGTTTTTAGTCCCTATTCAAAAAAATCACACATTGTCTTAGACTAGTAAATAAACTAATAAATAATAATGAGTATTTTTAAATTATTAGACCGGACAAAATATAGTATTTACAAAAAATGGTCAATAGCTAACACTGATACTGACAGAAAATAAGTAATTGTCCTATAAGTCGATGATTAACTTTAAAATTTTCTAAATAAAAAATGAAAATTATTGCATTTAAAAATAGGTTCATTTTTAGCATTTACCGTTGTCAACTAGAACTCGGAGAAGCTGCACTTTAAGTTTCATAATGATAATTGCCTTAAAATATTCATATTCATCAAAGATTGACTTAGAGCATGTTCCATATTTTTCCCAATTATGCGACCAAAGTGGTTTACTATCGCCGCTAGGGCAGCTCAGTGAGGGCCAATTTGTGTTCAAAGCAGTTTCCAACTCTGAAATCTGCCCATGAGAATCATGATAAACAAATTTTTACAAAATATAATGATTAAAACACATATAATTTACATTCTCAATATATCTCATAGAATTTGAAATTTAGCTAAATGATTGAATGCCATCAAGTTGGATCGCATACATTCGACAGTAATCAAAATATGTGTTCAAGTTTCATTGACATGTTATAATTAAGTTGACAATAGTATAGCATATTATGTAGTGTTGCTGAAAGAAAATTCTTTTAAGATTAGATTATGCATGTATGTGATTTAAATGTTCATGCAATTTTTTTAATCAAATCCGTGGGTATATGTTTTGGGAACACAAATAGTCATATATCTTGCAATGTGAATTCTCAAAGTATCTTGTTAGCTTTGTAAGTTTCACTATGGGTGGGTTGTTTTAGGACAAAAATCTCCGCCCATGCACTTTGGGACGCTAGATACTTTAATCTCTCAATTTTAAAGTTATGTGATCAAGTGTCTACTTCTAAAATTGAAGGATAAAAATATTAAACAACACAAAGTTTAAGAACTAAAGTGTCAAGCGCCCCAAATCTATTAAATTTTTATATTTTTACCTTCCTAAGGGAATAAGTTGGAAGTAAAGTCCTATGTATGAGTTGAAGTGAAGGGGCCTAGTAAGTAATAATAAGTATTAAGAGCGTAACATTGTTGGTTGAACAAAAGACGATAACTTTTTCAAGTAGGATCTTTAATCTGTGGTCGGAAAAGGAGCTCAAATGGTACTTTAAAATAAGAATGATATAGAGACTAATAAGAGAATGCAAATAATAAGTCATTTTAGTTAAATTCAGGTTTTGAGTTTACTTCTAGTCCTACTCATAAATGAGTAGCTTCTTAACGTCTAGCATATAACACCTCTTGAGACTATAAGTTAAGTAAGGAAAATCCTTTCTTTCACCAGGCTTTGAGCTTGTAGTTAGGTAGCTACTCTTAGCTCCCAGCTATTCTCTCTCATGAGACTTAAATGGTACAAAATTTGATTTTCACCGACTATTGTTTTTATTTTTACATTTGATTTTACACCACTGTAGTTTTTGGTTTTACAAAATTTGAATACCCAAAGTTGAGAGAGCTCTAGAGACTTATGACAATGACCCATAATGACTAACTTTTAAAGAACTGTAATATATATTTGAAGGAGTACTAGAATTTCTTAGTATTATTTTTTTTTTCAAAAAGCTCAATTTATATATTGACTCTCGCCACTTGGGTAAATATGAAAACTATTAACTGTATAAAACTTAATTTGAGACAACTATTGCATGAAATATCCCACGTTTTACAAATTTTTTTTCACATAATAAATGTAAAAACAAAAACTCAAGTGGGTTAAAATCAAATTTTGTTCCATTAGGAAGGTAAACAACATAAAAATATAAGTGATTTGTGACGTTGGACACTTTAATCCCTGAACTTTGAGGTATTAGAGTTTTTAGTTTTTCAACTTTAAATGTGACCGCATTAGTTACTCAACTTTAAAACTGTTTTCCTTTTGATCCAACACTAACCACAGTTAGTAACCTCTAAAGGTACCTCTAACAATGGTTAATATTAGACCAAAAGAGAAATGGTTTTAAAATTGAGGAGTAGAAGCGTCCACTTTCAAATTTGAGGGACCATAGTGCTCACTTTCAAAGTTGAGGGGGCTAAATGGTCAAGTGACTCAATGCTCAAGAGAAGCTTGAAGCTTTTGCCCTTTGTTTAAAGGTTATCTAGGTTCTGGAAATCTTAAGATTTAATTCTTTCAAGATATTTTCTTGTTTGGGAAAAGAAAAGGTGAGATGATACGTGATTGAGAAATTTTTATGTTACCTATATTTAAAAAGTAATGTAAACTATCCAAAATTGGTATGAATCAACATTCCGAGGATGTTTGAATATTTTGCCTTCCCATTTTATCCTTACCTTTTACTTTCATTCAAATGTATGAAGGGATCTTTTTTTATTTTCAACCATTTTTTATTTACTTCTTGTGACTATTAAAAACGTTTTAACTATTTTTTTCTTATTTTTGATTATCACAATACTTACTAAGATTTAAATAGTCCACTTTCTCACAACCTAAACAATCTGTTTTCCATATATCTTACTTTTACTCAATCTTATTTTCCAGCAATCCTAAAGGTACCATAGCCTAACATACTTCAATACCAAACCATGATCACTAAAGGATGTCATTAGATCAGTACTAGTTATTTTACCTTTTCTTCTTCGAAAGGGCCATCAAGATCACAAAATACTGGGTTTTTCGTGTATTTATTAGCCGGTTGAAGACTATGAATGATAAAATCTATTTTAGGCTTTCCTGTTATAGGATAACAACAGCCTTTTACAGTATTACAGCGCGATCCTGGCCACTGCAATTAGAAAATTTTTAAGAAATAGATTTAGTGATTATAAGTTTTCTTTAATATATATGTTCATATAAAGGCACAAATGAATTGTTGGAGAGAGGGCACATTAAGAATTATGAAAATTCTAAAAAGTTACATATATTTATGTTATATATATATATAGTTCATTAGCTTTTAATTTTATTAAATAAGTTTCCTGAGCCAAACAGCCTAATTAAAGAGCCTTATAACTTTAAGATTTACCTCTAGAACAAAGTAGAAATAATCAAATTGATCATCTGAAAGACAAAAGCCAAAGAGACGTTGTACTATTATAAGCTGAATCAAAACTGCAAACCCACAATTCATTTTATTCTGTATAATCGAAAGCTGCAGACGCTATTTAAGTTTGAAGTAGAGGTGGTGGATTTAGATTGGTTCTTGCACGTATACAACACTTTATTTATAGGCAAAGAGGCGCATTCTCTACTAAACAAACCAATCAAAAATATTATGCACGTAGCTGTGTAAAACATGATTGGTTAGAATTTGCTCACATCTATATTGTATATGTGTGTGCCTTTTCTAAAATGTTTTGGACATCTCCAATATTTGTTTTCATTCTTGCTAGCGCTCTAAATAAATAAATAAATAAATATATTATTTATTTGTGTGTCACACACATCTCTTAGGATAACCGCAAAAACTCCCTTATTGAATATATTATACTATTTTATTACTCAATTGTTAATATAGACAGCACTTTTCTGAGAGAGTTTCACATTTTGGTGGTTCCATGCCAATTGGTTCGTTGTATGTATACGTACTATCAATGAATTTTGGCTCATTTAAAAAAATAGTCGATTTTTAAAAAATAAGGAAGCAAATGATCAAAAAAAGTTTTATTTACAAGAATGACTGATTTTTTCTACCTGTCAATTTTGTTTTTTAAAAAACTAGAAAATTTTTATGTACATGTGTACTATGGTATATAAAAATATGTAATGATATATATTTATATACTATCAATATACTATATTATATTTTTAGTATAATGTTCTACATCATCCGTGGTATGCTATGATATATTTAAATATCATAATATATTTTAATATACCATCAATATATTGTAATATATTTATAGTATATTCTTATATACCATCTGTTATAATCCCAGAAATCTAGAAATCAAACCAAAATCCGTCTACTCCTTCTCCTCTTCTCCTCTCTCTCTCGTTAGAATCTCAGAAATTCAGAAATCAAACCACAAAATTAAAAAATCATATGACAAATTGATGATAAAATTCACAAAATCAAGAGAATAAAAAATAAAAACACATCAAACTAGAAAAATAACAGATCACAAGACCCAATGATGAAGGGAGAAGACGAATGGAGAAGAAGAAAGACGCAAAGAGGTAGAGAAGAAAAAAGCAAAGAAGACGAAGGGAGAACACGAAGGCGAAGGGAGAGAAGAAAGATGCAGCGACGAAGGAAGAAAAGAAATATGCAGACATAAATAGAGAAGACAAAGGGAGTAAGAGGAAGGAAAAATCCGCAATTTGTGCAATAAAAAACTTTTAGGCCATTTTTTAAAACAATAAAAAGGTGGCCCTATTTTGTAAATTTCCCATGAATTTAGTTGACTCTGACATACTGAATATTTGATTGTAAATATTATAAAGTCGAGTAGATTTATTTGATGACGTAACAGAATGAATGAAATTGATAAATCTCGGGATTGTGTAGAAAGTTACGTAAATGAACTCCGTACTTGTTCCGCAACCAAAAGTCATTAATTTTATAAGTAGAAACTTGATTTTAATGTGAGAGGAATGATTTTCTGTTTTTTTACTAGAAACTCAAATTTTGTATTTCTTTCTCCCTAAAAATGCCAATTGTTGATTTTTCTAAAGGAAGTTTTTCTTATAAACTCCTATCGGTAGTTTTTCATGCAAAGTCACCAACAATTCATTTTCATAATAGATGTGGGTCGATTCATCAGGAACACTTAGATCAAAATTTTTCTACAGATCGAGTTAGGATATTATTTTTGCCACCTGTCAAAGATGTTTTATTAAGTCTGCTAGTTTGGTGTCTTATTCTGCCGCTAAGCATGATGATAACCATAGTGACTAAGCATAAAAAGAATAAATACATGCATTGAACGCGTTGTTCATTCAACTATATATGCATATACAACTACAAATTCAAAAATCATAACAATCTGGCCTTGCATTGCATGGTAATATCCAATTGAGTAAATGGTCAAAATTTAGATTTTTGGCAAAAGTGATCTAACTTCTTCAATCGGGTACCGAAAAATGACCTTACTTTTTTGGGGTAAATCATTCCCTACTTTCCTAATTCCTAACATTCTCGATCTCAATTTGAATACCCGAATTGGGTTAGTGACCAGAATACCTCACTCTCTGGTATGTGCACTTCTTATTTATATTAGCTGAAAGTTTGTCAAAAAGAATGCTGGAACAATGATGAGTTTTGCCCAACTTTTCTATCTTTACCCAATGAGAGGAGCACATCTCGAACTAATTCACAACATTGTTGTGTGGCTTGGAACTGAGGTGACAGGTTGCTCCTTAGATATTTTTCTGCTGAGGTGACAAGATGCTCCTGTGATTATTGAAAATTGGGTGTTAAAGTATCTCATTTACATGAACCAATTTTGAGTAAATTTTTAGGTGAGGTCCACTATATATTAATGTGAGGTCTTTGGAGAATTGAGTTCTCTTATGTTTGTACATCAAATTTAACTATTAATTTGTTAAAGTTGATTTTGGAGTAAATGAAAAACCGTCACCTAAGGTGAGCTGAATGCGAATGAAAAAAAAGTGAGAATTATGAAAATACCACATTGAAAATGGAGTAAACTTAGAAGTGGTATGTATAGTGATGCTTGGATCAAGTTTCGTAACTTGATAAGCATAGAGGCTATCTCTCACATGCAGCTTGGATGTGCCTTCAAGTCTTGCGGACACGAATACTAGTCTGAAAAACCCACCTCTAAAGAAGCCTAAAAGTCCTTCGAATATTTTGGAATGCAATATTCTGGGCTCTTAATGGTTGTATAACAACCCAAAAAACGCTTGTGGCACTGATCATTAGGCCAAACATTTTTTGGTGGATACAGGTCTTTTATGATGGCTCTCCCTCATGAACACTATAAAATGAGGTGTTCTCCTTTTTATTTTTTAGACAAAAAACAAATAGCTTCTTCTCTCTTCTCTCTTTTGTCTCTTGTGCTCTGTAGAAGTTAGAAGTATGTAGTTGGTTTGAGTTTTGGTGTGAAGACTAGTCAAGTCTTAGTTTGGGGTTTTGGTTCGACTCTTGGTTAGGGTTTTTTGTTCGAGTCTTGGTCCGTGAGTTATCGCTATGATGGTAGAATTCAGACAAGTTTCGACCAGGTGGTGAAGTTTGGTGCTCTTCAACTACCTCCGTCTATTTTATTTTGAAAAACAGACGTCGATAACAATTTTTAGTACCACAAGTAAGAGGGTATTACTGTTTTGAAGAAACTGTGAAAACATTACTTAGTTTAAATTTCTTTCTAGCATTTTTCAGTTTCTCCATTACTTATTTTATAATATTCTTATTCTGTTGCTTTAATAATATTTTATTATTTGGTAGTCTCATAATTTTTGTATTATTGTAGTTTTATTATAATTTTCTTTTTAATCTTAGAATGCAATATATTATTTCTAATAATGATTGTTGAGGTTGACTTCCTTACTTACTTGGATGAGTATGTACGCTAATATCCCCTCCAACGAAAAGGGGGTGAAATGGGGGTATTAACCACATTGAGGTTGCCATGGTTTCTTTGTGTCTGAACAACTTCCCACCAGAAAGACAGTGGATTGATGTTTGAGAGAGAAAGGTAAGAGCAGTTTCAACTAAGCACTTATACTCTCTTCCTCGCTATCATTTTCATTATGAGTGTGTGAGGACAATGATGTCTGAAAAGGATACTATGGCTATCAATGAATTTTTGGAAAGACCCATAATTCCCGACCAATCAGACTAAAGAACTTAGTTTGGAAACCCAGTTTTTTTGCATCTTAATTCTTAAAGAACATAAAAACTGAGAGTGCATCGGATTTAATCTCAATAGGGTAAACCCAAGTAAATCTGGTAAAGGCATATAGAAAGTGAATATAGTACTTGTAACTAAAGGTTGATGAGACAAAAGCAGGCCCCCAAAGATCTGTGTAGACTAAAAGCAGAAGTTGAGGGGTCTTGGTATATGTGCCAGGGGTAGGTCTAAAATATGACTATTCTCTTTGATGCATGGATCGCAAAAAGTGAAGAACTTGGTTTGTGCTTGATGTTAGCTTAATTAAGAACTAAAGAAGTTAATTATATCAGAGGAGAGGTGACCCAAGCCTAAGATGTCACATGTTCATGATCAATTTAAATACTAGAAGACAATGTATGTGTGAAGGTAATCAAACAAGTATTTTCGCTGTAGTTACATTCCAAGTAGGTTCAAGACTATAAACACACTCAAACAAAAGTAGGTTCAAGGACATGGTTAGCTTGTGTAAGTTCAGGAGGTGAGTTAAGGGAGAGCTTTACCATTACCGATAATGAGTTTTTCCTGACCTTGGTACTCCTTGCAACACTTAGGTCCTCAGCTACGCTGTGATATAATTGGTAGCACCAATGTCTGCTACAATGAGGCGTCACGCACTAATTATGAACTTGTTACAAATGTAACTAGATTGAAGGCTTATGCATTGTACTTTCGATTTATGCATGCATTTGTCCAAACGGTTGTTGGATCCCTTGAAAGGTCTTGTCAAACATCTACCAACAGGTTGCAGCAATGTGGCATGCCTTACTGCACACTTGACATATCACTCTATTTCCTAAATTTTTACCACTTCATCCTCCTGTACGACCACTTCTAGGGACAAGCTATTGTTAATTCGAGAGCACCCCTGGTTTTGTTGTTCAACTATTGTTGGCCATTAGAGCCTTGTCACTTCCCTGTAAAATTATGTACTAAATTTGCAATTGCCGTTAATTGAACCTCTTTGTCTGTATTCCATCTTTATATCATACTTTCATGGCTCATTAACAGAGCTTGAACTTCAACTGTTATAAGACACTTAGTTGTAGATGTAACAACTGGTTCATTCTCACTAACCTAAGGCTGTGAGAATACATGGAATAAGGTCTCGCTCACCTACTGATTGTCCAGATACAGGATGATCGTGAGCTATATTTCTCATTTTATCAAAATAGTCTTAGATGGACATAGAGTCCTTGCACTACTAGAAAATACAATTTTTGGCAGTTTTTACTGGCTTAAAAAAACCACTGGGAAAAACTTTGAAAAATGAAGGTTTTACCGGCGGTTATAAAGCCGTAAAAACAAGCACGCGTCGTTGGGTTTTTTTATGCCAGCGGTTAATAAAGAAGATAATTTTTATATTATACTGGTGGTTTTTTACCCTTTATTGGCCGTTTTGATTTTAGAATTAAAAAAAGGGCGTTCATTTGCCTTCATTTTGAAGATAAAAATCACCGTTTTAGGGTTAAGGGTTATTTCACCCCTAACCTTGCAAGAGGTTTACCATTGTTGCATACGTCTTGCGTCTCTCTCTTGCTGCTCTCCTTCGAAACTCTAGAGGTAATTTCTATTTATTTTTCAACTATGATTCAATATTTGATTTTTATCTTAGTTGTTAATATTTTATTTTAGTGTTTGATTTAAAGTTCTGATATATTTTTATATTTAATCCTTGACTAAATGGAATTTTTACCGTTCGAAGACTATTAGATATTTCCTCTTGTTTGCATACCTTTTATATTAGAGATTGTTTGGCCAAAATAGGTTTATTTGGATCTGATTAGTGGCGCTGATTGAGATTAGGAATTATGGTGATTATGGTAGAAAGAAAATCACTTGTATTAGATGAAGTAAGTGTAAACTAAAAACTCACTTGAAATATTTCATTTTTGTATTTCTCTAAGTTATGTTTTTAGTTTACAAATTGGTATCAAAGCCAATGGCGAACGTGACGGGTCAAATGCCACTACCATGACTAACGAAGGTGAACTACGAGAACTGGAGCATTCAAATGAAAGCTCTTCTTGGCTCTCAAGATGCATGGGAGGTGGTCGAAGAAGGTTTCGAAGAACCAACAAATACCACGGGATATACGGCGACTCAAAACAAGGCGTTGAAAGAGGCGCGAGCGAAGGATAAGACGGCGTTATACATGTTGTTCCGAGCCGTTGATGAGTCGGGCTTTGAGAAGATTGCCGGTTCTCTTGAGTCACACGAACAACGTAAGAAGAAAAAAAAGGAGGAGACACTCGAGCACGCACTTCAAACCAAGGCGTCAATCAAAGAAAAAAGGTATATTTTTATTGGGTATGATGAGAAGACAAAAGGGTACAAGCTACTCGACCCGATAAGTAAGAAGGTGATGGTGAGTCGTGATGTGCGAGTAAATGAAGCAAGCGAGTGGGACTGGAACAATTCGACGGAGGTTATCATCGAAGTTGGAGAATCATCAGTCGTTGCACCAACAAGTATACCAACAAACTCTGAAACTACCAATGATGAAGATGAACCGCAACAACCAAAAATGCGAAGTTTGCAAGATTTGTATGATGCGACAAATGAGTTACACCTTGTATGTCTTTTGGCAGATGCTGAAAATATCAATTTTGAAGAGGCGGTGTGAGACAAGAAGTGGAAAACTGCCATGAACGAGGAGATTAAGGTGATTGACCGCAACAACACATGGGAGCTAGCAGAATTGCCGAAAGGCAGTCAGCCTATTGGTGTAAAGTGGATGTTCAAGAAAAAGATGAATGCTCAAGGTGTGACAGAACAGTACAAGGCGAGACTTGTTGCGAAGGGATACAAGCAAAAGATATGAATCGACTATGACGAGATGTTTGCTCCTGTTGCAAGAATGGAGACAATCCGATTACTCATTTCACAAGCTGCTCAATTTAAATGGCCAATATTTCAAATGGATGTTAAGTCAGCATTCTTGAATGGTGTGCTCGAAGAAGATGTCTACATCGAACAACCACCCCGGTTCATGAAAATCAGAGAAGAGAAGAAGGTGCTAAAATTGAAGAAGGCGCTTTACGGGTTGAAGCAAGCACCGCGGGCATGGAATACACATATCGATACATATTTCAAAGAGAACGGGTTCAAGCAATGTCCCTACGAGCATGCCCTTTACGCAAAGAAGAATGGAGGTAACGTGTTATTTGTTGCTCTTTATGTCGATGACCTCATTTTTATAGGAAACAATGATGAGATGATAGAAGAGTTTAAGGGTACAATGACACAGGAGTTTGAGATGACAGATTTGGGCTTGATGAAGTTTTTCCTTGGTTTGGAGGTTAGACAAGTAGAGACGGGTATTTTTGTATCACAGGAGACATATGCAAAAGAGATTTTGAAGAAGTACAAGATGACAAATTGCAACCCAGTATCAACACCAATGGAACCAGGTGTAAAACTCTCGAAGTTCGATGGAGGAGAACGTGTCGATGCGAGTAGATACCAGAGTTTGGTAGGAAGCCTTCGCTATCTCACATGCACAAGGCCGGATCTTTCATTAAATGTCAGTATTATAAGTCGGTTCATGGAGGAGATGGTTTATTCACATTGGAAGGCGGTGAAGCGAATCCTACGGTACATCCAAGGAACGGTGTCACTCGGGTTGTTCTACTCGAAAGTAGAAGATTACAAGTTGGTTGGCTACTCCGACAGCGATTGGCGCGGAGACATAGATGATCAGAAAAGTACATCGGGATATGTGTTCTTTATGGGAGATACTGCATTTACTTGGCTTTCAAAGAAGCAACCGATCGTGACGCTCTCGACGTGTGAAGCTGAATATGTGGCAGCATCTTGGTGTGTATGTCATGTGATATGGCTTAGAAATTTGTTGAGCAATATGGAGCTAAAGCAACTAGCTGCAACCGTGATTCAAGTTGACAACAAATCAGCAATTGAGTTGGTAAATAATCCAGTGAACCATGAAAGAAGCAAACACATTGACGTTCATTTTCACTTTATCCGAGATCATGTGAAGGAAGGAAGTGTGGAATTGGTGCATGTGGTAAGTCAGGATCAAGTTGCGGATATCTTCACAAAATCGCTACCGAAAGTACTTCTCGACAAATGCAAGAAAATGATTGGCATGACGGATGGTAGAAACATTTAAGTTTATGGGGGAGTTTTGTTGAATAAACATTAAATGTTTATTCAACAGTAAGTACATGACAACTTGGACCATATTTACACACATCGATAAGACGACTCAGAAACAGGAACAACAGGACTTGGACTAGAGGACTCAAGACTAAAAACAGAAGAACTTTTATTGACACCAGACTCTAACTGTGAATGGGATGCAGACAAGGTGGGATGATCATTTGGTGCTAGGTAGACATTACAAGAGACAGTAGCAAAATTTCTGTTCCTTGGCAAGAAAAGCTCATACAGGCCATCCTTAAACTTCCCATGAAGAAGTGTAATCCCCATGCTAGATCCTTAACAATACATAATCGAGAGAGAAACAACACATAAACAAGGTTATCTTGAGTAAGTCTAGAGACGTTAATCATATTTTTGGTAATTGTAGGTACTTTAAGTAATTTAGACAAATTAGTGGGGTAGGGATGGGAATTAAGGGAAGTAGAACCAACATGACTAATCTAAAAAGCCGTCCCATTACCCACAGTGAAGTTAGGAGCATCCAGGAAAGCACCTGGACTAAATTTGGGTGAGCCAAAAGTGTTACTATGAGGTGAGGTTGGGCAGGTAGCTTGTGAGATGCCTTGGAATTGTCTATCAAACTTGTACCTGGTGGCAGTATGGCTAGGCTTGGTGCATACTTGGTAGATGACCATGTAGTTAGATAATCTACCACCTCGACTACCTTTACGGCCTCCTCGATATTGATTTGAGGGATTGAGGTTTCTATTGTAGGTGTCATAGTTCATGTTAATCCATTGTTATTGATGTGACTAAACTTGCCTCTTAGGTCCTCTTTGTTGAGAAAAGTTGGCAAATGTTTTGAAGTGAGAGATCCTTTCTGTGTTTTGTCTCTTAAGTCTACTTTACTGGCTCATAAACAGAGCATGAAATTCTTTAATGGTGACTCATTAATAACCACTAAGTCATACTCAGGGCCTAACCCATTTAAGATATGCATGATCAAGTCCTGTTCAACTATTGGATCTCCAGCAGCAAGAAGATTATATGCGATACTTCGCATTTTGTCAAAATAGTCAGAAATATTCATTGAATCCTTTGGGGTATTATTTTTAGCATTCTTAAGTTGCAACTGTCGTGCTCGTGGGCGATTAGAAAAAGCTCTTTCAAGAGCATTCCACAGACCTTTCGTGATGTTGTCTTAAACCATTGAGCCGAGTACTGTCTCACTCATTGAAGAACAAAGCCAACTTAGTAAAAGCTAGTCACTCCTGATCTAAGCCAGGAAATCTGGGTTGATGGTCCCATTGGTCAGAGTCTGGTACCTAGCCTAGAATCCATAGAGAATATCGACAACGTAGCAAAGATGAACTTACTCTGCCCATGTCCTATTATAGCATGTACTACCTGAGACTTCTAGAGAATGAAGTTTTCACGATCGAGCTTTATCGACAACGTAACACTCAGTGTCTTTTTGAATGGATTCAAACTCTCCACTGCTCTGTTCAGCACTGTAGAAGATTCATCGGTGTTTTCTGATGTAGCAGTCTTCATTGTTGGTGCTGTGGTTTGAGCTGCAGTGGACTCCATGGTTAAAGCTTGTCAAGGAAGAAGGAAGATGAACCCGCTTTGATACCAAGTGAAAACTTATAGTATTGAAGGTGCTTAGCTCGAGTATATAATCACCTTTTAGCAAAGGTTAGTTACATGCAATCATGAAAGCAAGATTACAAGATCACTAGCCTAAAATCATGCAAAGAAAATGGACCAATAACAGCCTAAAGCTCCTAATTAACTTTCCCTTTAAAGAGTTGTGCTGAGGTGTCTCTTCCAGCTAGGTAATGCTGAGTTGGATGATGAGGTCGCTGGACATGTGCTAACAGTCAATGTATTTTGACACATAATATTTTTATCCTCATATTCCCTACAATCAAACATGCTTGTAACATAAATATAATTTGTAGGCATGATTCTACTCAACTATATATAAAGTATGGATAATGAGCATTTTACCTTTGAAATGGGATTACCTAATCATACTAGAATAAGACATATATATGTGCTTGTATCAATGTGACATCGTTAAGAGAATCATATTTTTCTGACTTCTTCATACGCTCTAATGTGGTGAATAGAGAAATAGTTTCAGTATGTTGTTCCTCTACAAAGTCAGAATTGCAAGCAACTCAATTGAACCATGTTTCAAGTCCATGCAATATCTTGAACAAAATGTCGCACACTCATTTATATTATATCTTGCAACAGTGAAACCTTCTGGATGTGGTTTATTACGCACATATGACTTAAGTTCACCATGGTACCTTTCAATCTGACATATCCACATATATTGTATAGGTCCACTAAGTTTCGCTTCATTTGTCAAGTGAGTTACTAAATGAATCATAATAGTGAAGAAATATGGAGGAAATATCATTTTCATTTAATAAAGTACGAGCACAACCCGAGATTGAAGTTTATCAAACATGTCTTTGTGTATAGTAGTATAACATAAATCTTTGAAGAACAAACACAATGAATCTATGGCTACTTTCACCCTTTTCAGTAAAACCCCGTACAATACAATCACTAGAAGTTGTTTCATGATGACATGCAATCATGACTTTTGAGACCTTGAATTTTATGATTAGTTAGATCAACACAACGAGATATATTCGATGCATACCCATCAGAAACTTTTATACTTTTCAAAACATTGCAAAATACCTTTTTCTCCTTATTTGTTAAAGAAAACGTTGCAGGAGATGAGAATGTTTTGTTCTTTTCCATGACTTCAGGATTACGCTGATGCATTATACTCATATGTTGAAGATCTAAATGTGCCTTTAAATTATCTTTTGATTTCCATGTATTCTTAAAAGGCATCCCAAGTACGTTATCACATACATTCTTCTTTACATGCATCACATCAAGCTTATGACGTATAAAATTAAACTCCCAATAAGGAAGTTTGAAAAAAAATACTTTTCTTCTTACGATTTTGCAAGTTATCTTCACCGTACTTCTTTCTACGAGCATTCATTGTCCTCCAAAAGATAACATTAATATTCTGCACTTGTAAGATTATAGATCTAGTGGGTGATAAGGGTGATACTCTCTCCTTACTTTCGTCATTGAAGGAACTTGTATTGTATCAATACTTATGAGTAGGATCCAAAAACTGTCAATGACCTATGAAATAATTTTTTTTACTATGTTTCAACCACACAAAGTGAGTGTCAATATTTGAATGAGGGCAAGTAAATCTTGAATGTGTATTCCATCCAGACAAATTAGCCACTCAGTAAAATGACTAATAATCCACAACAATGATGCAGACAACTTAAAATTTTGTTTTCTTAATGTATCATAAGTATCTACACCAATCTCCTAAAATTATTTTAACTCTTCAATTAATGATTGTAAATGTACATCAAGATTGTTGCCAAGAAGTTTGAGTCAAGGGATGATTAATGAAATAATGAAATTGAGTTGCTTCATGCACATCCACAATGGTAAATTGTATGGAATTAAAAGCACATGACATGTACTATAACTAGTACTCATATTCATAAGGATTAAAACCATCACTTGCTAAGCTAAGTCTAACATTACGTGACTCTATAGTAAAACCAACATATCTATCATCAAATGATTTGTATACATCTAAGTCTGGAGGATGTCTTAACACACTAGCTTTAGTGCGTTTATCATGATGTCATCTTATACTTTCTGTAATTTTATAAGATATATATATAACCTTTTCAATCTTGTTTTTAGAGGAAAATGACGCAAGACCTTAGTTGGTGTTTTGCTTACTTTCTGTTTTCTATGAGGTCTTAATGAGAATCCACTATCATTCTCATTGTTTAGCCACGTTGAAGTACCACGATTTCTATAAGATTGACCTTCAACATTGTTTTTCCAATACAACATATAGTCCATCAGACATGCATGTATTTTCTCATACTCGAGACCCAACATTTTAATGTGCTTTTTTTCTTCATAAAATATCTCTGGAAGTATAACACTTTCAAAAAAATAATCACGAATAAATCCAGAAGCACGTTCAAAGATCTATCACATCATCCATTGAGACATTTAATATGATATAAATGCACAATAAATGATAGCTTTGAATAATTTTTACATTCAGGATATAGTGATTGGTTAGTGTCTCTAACTAAATTATAAAAATATGAGCTTCTAAGTCAGATCCAATATCATTGGCTTGTTCATGATTATTCCTACTCTCCCGTTGTTCAGACTCATCCTCAAATACATCTATTTCTTGTGAGGCAATGGAGTTCATATCTTTGACATTCTCTACCACAAAAGCACCATGCAATAATTCATACATATAATTAGAACCTTCTAATGGATGTGACATTTTTGGGTCTACACGTCATTCTTCATTTCTTGAACTTTAGAGATACCACCCAAAATAGTTTTTCCATTAAAAACCTGATGAGTATAACCTTTAATAAAATCATTACAAACCAAGTGATCATAGACAACATCGTTATCCATCCATATACGATTTCCACATTTTTTGCACAGAAAATACATGTTCCCATTTTCAGACGCCTTCACCAAAACAAATTTAAGAATCTCACTAACCTCATTTAGATATACTTGATTAAATCTTGTTTTTTGAATCCAACTTTTCTCCATTATAATAAAATTCTAAACATATTCATATATAACATTAAATTATCTACCAAACTGATAATACTTCTTAATCATAATAGCCAAACAAAACAACTAGTATCATCATATTAAAGTCCTACTTGAATTCAAGTACTCAATCATTAGTGTGATGAATCCACAATTTTGTGTAAGTTGAGCTAAGAGCCCATTTCACTAAGAACTGACAAAAAAGAGTTGCTTACATAAAAAAATCTTCCATCTTTAATTAAAACATAAACCCATAACACATCTTTTGTGCAATTAATACCTAAAATTCTTGTTTAATTAATCCATAATTGTAAGGTATAATAACTGAGAATTACAAAAGAGAGAAGTATTATCTCATCTTCATTTCTTTCTTAAAACCTAGTTACATTAAAATTTAACAATGTAAGAAAAACATTTCATTACCTAAACTCCAGGTTCAAAATATATAATCACAATCAATTAATACAAAGAAAAAAATTCACTCAAAAGCAGGAGAAATAAAAATTGTCAACTCATTAAAATGCCTACAACTTTATGACGAATACCCACTGCCAAGAATAGATCAGATGGTGGATGCCACTTCTGGGCACGAACTGCTCAGCTTCATGGACACTTACTCAGGTTACAATCATGTAAAAATGTTCCAACCCAAATAGAAAAAGACTTCCTTCATTACTGAATACGATGTCTACTGCTACAATGTCATGCCCTTTGGTCTAAAAAATGCTGGCGCAACTTATCAAAATCTGGTGAACAAAGTTTTCCACGAGTAAATTGGAAGGAATATAGAAGTTTACGTTGATGACATGCTGGTAGAAAGTAAGAAGCGGGAACACCACATTCAAGACCTTGACGAAACATTATCTGTTCTAAGGTGAAATTTCATGAAGCTAAACCCGCAGAAATGAGGTCCTCGCATAACCTCAAAGAAATCCAAGGGCTAACGGGAAGATTGGCCGCCCTAAACAGGTTTATTTCCCGGTTGACAGATAGATGCAAACCTTTTTTGAAAGATTGCGAAAAAACTCCGCGAGCGGTGGGAATGGGGACTGTGAAGAAGCCTTCACCAAAATTAAAGATTACCTGACTACCCCCCATTTACTCTCCAAACCTATTTCAGGTGAGCAAATTCTGTTATACATAACCATCTCATCGAGGGCAGCCAGCGCAGTTATCATCAAAGAAGAAAAAAGGAAACAGAAACCTATATACTTTATATGTAAAAGTCTTGTAGCAGTGAAAACAAGGTATAAACGAATGGAGAAACTAGTGTTGACAGTTATAACTACAGCACGAAAACTAGGGCCCTACTTCCAAGCCCATAGCATCAAAATATTGACCGAATCTCCCACTAAAAGCCTTCTACACTCAACAGAGGCAAGTGGGAGAATAAAAAATGGGTCAATTGAGCTAAATCGATACGAAAATAGTTACGAGCTTCGAGCATCAATAAAATGACAAGCATTAACAGATTTTGTTACCTACTTCACAATAGGAGAAGTAGAATGGGAAGACCGACAAATGGAAGAAAATGGAGCCTGTACGCTCTTCGTAGACGGTGCTTCAAACAGTAGAGAAGCATGAGCAGGGGTGGCAGCACAAACTCCCTTTGGGGAAATGTTGGAGCATTTCACCTCTTTTGAATTTAATGCATCAAAAAATGAAGCAACGTATGAAGCACTGATCACGGGAATATCCATATTATAGGAATTAGAGGTAGCTAAGGTTAAAATGTTTTGTGATTCCATGATGATTGTAAAACAGATCACGAGAGAATACATAGCAAAAGATGAATAGAAGATTGTCGCAACGTGTCTGTGACGATTGAAAACTCATTTTTGGGAAAAAAGAATTTCGAAGTCGCCACCAATCATTTTAAGGTGTGATTTGTAACCTAATCTTAAAATCAAATATTTTGATCTGCGTAAATTTAAATTTGGTTCGGGAGTCATTTGCGTGTGGGAAATGTATTAACACCCCACAATACCCATTATGAAAAATGGTTACCAAATTTAATTAAATGCTATCTAAATTATTTTTTAAAATAATGTTAAAGAAATTTAATTTTGAATGTCCTATTCGGTATATGTTGCATCATAAATATGAACAAATAAATGACCTTTAATGGTTGGTACAAACACCATTGAAAAATTATTTTTTTATTTTTTATATATTTTTTTAATCAAAGCATTATTGGAGTTACTATCCGCACATTCCTCAATTGTATGCCCAGTCACATTCTTATGAAATAAACAATCAAAGTCATGCGCATGCTTATTAGAAATTCATTCATCCTCTGCGCGTGTTGGGTAGATGTACCCCACTTTAGAAAGAAGATGGAAAATTAATTCCATTGACGTGCTAACATCTGCCACATCCTTCTTTTCGTATGCAAAAGATTTCTCAATTGCGTTTACGGCATGACTCCCATGATTTCGTAGAGGGTTGGAATTCTTATTTGGGTTCCCATTGACCTTTTTAAAATTCAACCACCCAGCCTTAATCAATGCCTGTACTCTACCTTTTAATGTCATGAAAGTCTCAGTCGAACGTCCCACTGCCCCAGCATGATAATTACAGCGAGCAGTCAGATCATATCACTTTGGGTATGGTGACTGTAGAGGTTCATAAAGAATTGACACCAATTGATTATTCTGTATCAATTGTGGTAAGAGTTCTGTATATGACATGGGGATTGGATCATCTTGGACAAAACATTGATTATTTCTATTTCACCTCAGAGGCTGATCAGCCTGACCAACAATTTGCTAGTGATTTGTGTGGGATGGTTCCATCTGGTACCAAACATAATTGGGTGGCATCAATGGTTCCATACACATCTGCCCCTTCAATAGCGCGTAATCACTCCTCTAGAAAGTCCAGCTTATCTCTCGATAGTGGGTCTTTGCTTGGTTTGGTAACACACCTCTGCACCTTTGGATCATCGACATCGGGTATGATGATTGGCTCATTAGCGAGTTCACCTTGTGGAGTGAAATCTTGGTTATGGCCAGGTGTCATTATGGATGGGTTGTACCCAATTTTCCCTGTTTGCATCATTTCCTAGACATTTTTGAAATGTATAGTGCTGGATATTTACTGGTAGTGAAACATGCTGAAAGTTGTTAGTCTGATGATGTCGATAGGTTGGAGTGAACCAAGAAGGGTAAGGTGAAGTATCGGTTGGCAGTTGATTTTATGATGATTGAGCCTTTTATGAATTTTAAAGACTAGCTTTTCCCTTACTAGCGGTGAGGAGTTCAAGGACTCTTGCCAATTGCTCCTTTAGCTCCCTAATTTCTTCTTTCATTTCCTCTCACGATTTCTCTCTTTCTTGCTCGTCCATGACTCTAACTTGAGCTCACGTTCGATAGAGATGTTGGAGTTGACAAGCTATCTTTGAAAAGTTTTCTTAATAAAAAGAATGATAAAACAATGAGAATGTAGATTTTGCTAATGAAAATGAAGAAATAATAATAATAATGAAAGTAATTTTATGCATGAGAAATGATACTACGCAAAGTGAAAATTCAAAGTACTCAATTCCATTCAATTAGTAGATCCATCCATTACATTTGAGTATGTGGAAGTCAACTACACTACTCCGCAATATGAGTTTATACAAAACGACCAAAATGACCCACATCACTGTTGATTTCTTCCAAAAACTTAGAGAAGTTCTCCCCGTTCGGATGGATAGGTAAAACACTTCTTTTAAAAAATGATGCTTGATCCACCAAATTGCTCGTCTTAGGAAGTGTTCATCTTTTAAGTAAGCGGATTATGTCGTCCTGCCAACTGGGCTCCCGTTCAATTTCTACATCAGCCACATTAGTCAACGGGAGCGAGATGCTTGGTTCTCTCAGAATTTCTATGGGGGTGTTCCTTCTATAAGGGAGGTGTTGTGAAGATCCTAGGTTGCTAGGGCATCAACGTGCCTGTTTTCCATACTCAAAATCTGCTAGATTTCGTAATCCTTTAGCGTATTAAGAAGATCCTTTGCCCTTTGTAAGTACTTTATCATTGTAGATACCGTCTTGCGTCCAACCCAATACTTTAAAAATATATATATTTTTAGTCCATATACTAGTCTAAGACTATGTATATGATTTGAAAAAT
>QANY01007217.1:0-131072 GCA_003255025.1 Datisca glomerata
AATTTTCAGAATACTGATTGCATATGCAAATGGGTTTGTTACACTTCGGGATGTTTCGGAAGGTCAAGTTCTTTTTGTCGGAAGTAGTGTTGATCTTCAATTGAAGGATGAAGTTCTCGAATCATCTGGAACGCTGGATGCTAATCTTACAAACGATGCATTGGGAAATCACCTAGGAGAGAAAGAGATAAGTGCTCTTTGTTGGGCATCTTCAAATGGGTCAATTCTTGCAGTGGGATATACAGATGGAGATATTTTGTTCTGGAAAACATCATTTTCTGACTCTTCTAAAAATCCGCCAGCTTCACCATCATCTA
Organism: Datisca glomerata; assembly: GCA_003255025.1. Lineage (NCBI taxonomy): Eukaryota > Viridiplantae > Streptophyta > Magnoliopsida > Cucurbitales > Datiscaceae > Datisca > Datisca glomerata. The sequence goes on from QANY01007217.1 coordinate 318, forward strand.
AGAGTGTTGTTAAGCTACAGTTATCATCTTCAGAAAGGAGACTTCCTGTCATAGTCTTAAACTGGTGTGCAAGTCATAAGGCACTTAATAATTGCGACGGCCAACTTTTCATCTATGGTGGAGATGAAATAGGTTCTGAAGAAGTGTTGACTGTACGTTATCATTTTTCACTTTTAAAAAATTGCTCTAGTTGTATGTTGAATCAATTGATTTTTGTGTAAGAAACGAATATTATTAATAATGGTCAGAAACAACAATTTAGGAGGACATGAAAGTGAAGAAAACAGAAACAGTAATGATGTTGAATCAACTCACACTGTTAATGAAAAAAAGTTATATGTTCTCCGGAAGGATCCAGAGTTCCAATCTAATAAACTAATATTATGTTAATTTTTATGTTTCATGCACGGGAAATGATAAAAATTTATTGTAGACATAACCAGACTCTCGTCTGCTATCTGGTTTCTATTTTCTTATTGATGTATATTCCTTCATATGGTGCAGTTATTGATCTTGTTTTCGGCTACTAAATATTAGAAAAATGTGGATTTGTGAATTATTTCCAACATAAAAGGCGATCTGATTTTCTCTCACTTGCAGGTTTTGCAAATTGAATGGTCATCTGGGATGGATATTCTGAGATGTGTTGGTCGTGTGGACATTACTCTTAATGGATCTTTTGCAGTCATTATTTTATTGCCACATCATGGCGCATCAGTGGATGACGCCAAATCTGATCTTTTTATATTGATGAACCCAGGGCAACTGCACTTCTACGATCATGCTAGCCTATCTGTCATAATGTCCAAGTCAGAAAAGAAGCCATCTGTAGCTGCTCTGGAGTTTCCTTCGATGATCCCTGTAGCAAATCCTCTGTCTGTGCATCACCGTCCCTTTGTCGCGGTCCATCAATTCCGGTAAGGCGTTGATTTTCCCCTCTCTCGTTCTCGGTCTTTTTCCTCTGTTTCTCTATTTTTTTACTTATTCTTTCTCTCTCTGAATATTCTCTTCTTCTCGCTCTGTTTCCTTCTATTTTCCTTTTAATGGCAGCCTCTTGATCGTCTCCTTGGGTTGTATCAGATCATCATTGTCGCTCTCTTCGTCGGTGAGCATCAATTTTTCCTTTTCTTTCTTTCTTTCTTTCTTCCTTCCTGTACTCGTTCTCTGTTCGGATTGTAACTGGGTCTTGTGAACCGGTCGGTACTGGCCCGACCCAGCTCAGATATCACCAAACACGGACTGGTTCAGCCATACCGACCGAACCAGGCCTAATCGTTTCAGTCAGACCAGACTGAACCGGTTCAACCTAACCAACCCAAACTGGTTTTACGCAACCAAAACGAACCAGTCTAGCCAGCCCAACCCAACCAACCCAACACAGTAGAACCAAACAGGTTCAGATCGACCGGACCTAGTTGAACTAATCTGAATCGCTCAATCAGATATTACCCAGTTTATTTTTCACCGTTTCGTCACTGTTCGTTCTTCTAATTTATTAAATAATGATAGTTATTATTTGAATACTTAGTGATCTGCTGATATATGAATTTCAGGTCAATAGTTGTTGAATTTAATTAGTATCAATTTAGTTAGGTGGACTTACGTAGTATTTTTTATTCATATGTCATCACTGTAGCTTATTTAATTTAATATCACTTTATTAATTTCTTTCTGTTGTTAAATTTTATGATCAAATGTTTTTATATTTTTGTATTATGATGTCATCAAATTAATTACCATATTATGTATGATTACATTTTGAGCTTTACTCGCATTAGTTTATGTTCACAAATAAGTTGCATGCTAGTCAAGAATGTAACTTATCATGAGTCATGAAATTAAATCAAGTGATAGGATAAATGAATAAACAGTAAACTTAGACATATTCCTTAATTATCAAGTAACCAAACTGTTCACGTCATGTTATCAGCTATACTGGTAGGTGTCACCATATTCATGTCAGCGTCTTTATTGTTCAGATAACCTTAAGTGACACCAGGTTTAGGACACCTATTCCGAGTGTGAATAAATTTTAGTTAGGTTGTTAATTAGGGAATATATCAGATGAATCATGATAAGACAAGTTATAAGTAGAAGTTCAAGTTGGATGATAACCATAAAATTCAGATATGTGAATTACAAGTAATTTAAGCGATTTTATAATCAAGTGAATATGTTAAAATACAGTTGCATGAGTTACTTGTTTACATTCATGTCATGTGAAGCTTATTAGTATGTAAGTTTACTTACTGAGTATTTTTAATATTCACTCTCCCACAAATGATTGTGTTCCAGGTGATGTCGAACATCAGGAATGAGGGACTGCCATAGCCAGCGAAATTAGAAGATTTTCAATTATTCATGTTGATAAGACATTAGAAACAACTTTTTCGTTAAGTACAGTTAATGCAAAAATTTATGAATTTTAATACTTTATATTTACGTTTATATGTTTAAATTTTCACGTCTTATGGATTTTTCACATTGACCTTATTACAGATTTAATACAACATTTATTACAGTTTATTGAATAAATATTTTCTTTAAAATAGTTTTAGGTTTCCGCTATTTAATGTTAAAATTAAGACAAAATTAAGGTTTTCAATTTGATTTTTTTAATTAGGGTTTCGATCGAATTAGAGATTTTTGAATTGTGAAATTACATGCACGTTTAACCTTCAGAAATTGGAGTGTTATATCCTCCACTATCCAAACTTGGTGTGACTAACTAACACTGCAAAAGCGCATCTACGTGAAGAATAACATAATCTCGAAAAAATATTGGACACCCAGTTATGTCACACACAAATTAAACACCAAAATCACCGTAACTGTCAGATTCAAAGAGAAGACAATCATTAAGGACCAGAGATCTAATGGACATAAATCTATTCCACCGGTAGAAAATAAAAACCTTCGAAAACGGAAAGAGAACTCAGTAGAAAACAAAAAAACGCAGCAATAGATCTACAAGAGAAAAAGAAAACAACGAAAGAAAAAGGAGAAGAGAAAGAGGGAAAAACGGAGGAGTTCAATAAAAAAAATTCCACTAGAGCTTAAGGATTTAGATCCCCTCCAAAAAATCGCAGCAATAGATCTACAAGAGAAAAGGCAATGAAAGAAAAAAGGAGAAGAGAGAGGGAAAAACAGAGGAGTTCAGTAAAAAATATTTCACTAGAGTTTAAGGATTTATATACCATCCTGTTGGGGATTCTATTGAAAATGAATGCTCGCGATCACCTCGACACCAATCTGAGATGAAAAGGTGTTCTGCCATTTTGTTCATTTTCTTTTCTTTTTCTGTTTTTCTTTCATATTTTTTTTTTCATATATTCATCCATTTTTAGAAGACGGACTAGAACTTAACATATCCCTTCATATTCTAACTTTCCATCAATCAAGCTTAGCAGTGAACAAAATCGGATAAATGAAACAAATTGATGAATGAATCTCACTTCAACAAATCACAATTTCGTCTAGAATTTATGAGATAAGCTGGCCCTTATAAATAAAAAAAGGTAGGCGAAATTAAATCACCGAAACGACCAACCCCATGTAATATGATCTTTCTGTAGTACAAAACGTAAACTGTATTACAGTATTAATAGCATATCCTTCTTCGTTCAATCATAACGTGAAGCTTTGCCAGATAAACTCAGTTCTTGTGCTTGGAAAGCTGTATTACAAACATGAGTTCAATGCCGTACAACTAGTCAAACAGCCATAAAGGATTCAGATTTGAGATGCAATTCTCTCATGTTTATCCTTCTTGGGTAACATGGGTAGTTTATTTGATTGCAACCCCATTTTGCACAGATTTTACGAGCATCTGATTTTTATTTGAATTCTATGTAAATATTGGCAGTTGAAAACAAGCCAATTACCCATCTCCACTCAACATAATCTGTTCAGTTCTAAGATGATCTTAATTCCAGTCAGAAGTTGACTTTACTTTGAGTTAATTCCCATTTACTCAATCTCATATCAAATGACCCTTAAGAGTTAAGATTATTACGAGACAATGAGCTTTGAAAGAAGTAGCGTATTATAGTGTTGAGAGAACAGATCAACGTATAGAAAATTGAAGTTTGACACTGGTTTGATAAACTCGAAACACCGGTATCCATTGAGAGATTTGAGAGAATATGTATGGCATTAAGGCCTCGTATGACCAAGATAAGCTACATAACTGATCAGCAATGAAAACATCTACAACCAGAGGATGAACAGCTATAAAAAGTAGTGATTTTGTTGCAAACAGTCAAACCATTGTAGGAAGGAAAGAAAATGACAAGTACGAGTGACAATTGAAGGAAATTGATAATTTACATTTAAAAAAACCTCTCTCTACTTTTCTTTTCTTTGCTCTTCTTCTCTCTTTTTCACCTTTATTTCAGTAGAAGCAAATGATGAAAATATATTTCCTTTGTCGTGTTGAGGACAAAAAAGTAATTCTACACTAACATAATTGATCAAATTTTAAACGATCAAATGAAATATCAATCATTTGTAGATATATATTTTCACTCATTAAAATGTTTTAAACACCAACCTATATATGATTCACACCATTTGACCACCTAAAAACTTAATCAATTACTTGATCAGTGTAGAATTATTCACCAAAAAATGGCCTAGCAAATATGGGGGAAAATATTCAAAGAGAAACAAAGGGTGCCCGTGTGTGTTTGTTGTCCTTATCTGATTTTAAAAAAATCAAAGAGAAACAAAGAACTGTGATAACGCGCAATAATAAGCAGGACAAAGTATAACTTCAGAGAACATTTCCAAACAACAAGCAATTAGTTCACAAGGGAATTCAACTCACCACAAATTCAACATGTACCATAGACATAAGTTCAACTATATAGTTATCTAGCAATATATTCAATGTTCCGCTTCGCTTGACAGCAGTAACACATGGAGGAAGCGGACAAAATATCCTCCTCATATCCAAGAAAGTACTAAGAAAACCAAATCAACAGATCAACAGAGACCTGTCAAATACCTCCTGTTAAACTCAATACACCACCCCAAATGTAGTACGGATTTTAGAAGGTAGAGCCATTCCACCCAAAGTTGGAACCCTGCATAACAGACAGTCATTAGTTTAATCTCATGTGGGCGCATACAGCAGAAATTGACAGCTATTAAGTCTTAATAAGAATGGCTTGTATCATTGCAGAACGCTAATAACAGTACCGGAAGTTTCAAAACAAAAAGAACAGTATTTATTTACATGATCTAGTCCTGATGTAAAGCATGCAAACACTGTGCATATTCTTGAATTTGATGGGCCTAGACAGAAAAGAAGAATGCAATGAGATTAAATGAATGCATGGCAATGATCTATCTTTTGAACCACAAGGAAAGCTACGATGCTTGCCTTGGTGTCGTAGAACTTGAGAAAGAATCGTGACTTCGGCACAGACAACTTGGTTTCAAGAATTGCGGCAATTTCAGCACTTAAACTCTTGTTAACATTAGGATTAAGACCACCAATAGAGACCAACTCGCCATAAGCTGCTGGCTGCTCGGTCCCTCCAAAAGATATGGGCACAGATCCCTTCAGTACAATCATGACATACTGCATTACATGAGAAACCAATGTTAGTTTTTAAGAGATCAAAATATTGGAACGAATCACAAGATAATCAAGAACATGCTAAAAGCCTAAAGCTACCACAAGTATTTTGTATGAGTTTTAAATTACACCCTGTAATTCACTTCTTATACACAGATACAAGTACAACACTTCAACTTAATTACTAATGGACGCCTAGGGAAACGCTCTCAGTATAAGCAAATTCAAGTAGCCTGAGGAAAGAACAAGTATTGCGTTCATTTACCGTCTAAGCCTAACTTCGCATCTGGAATGAAACCAAAATAGCATGAATTGCGTAAACAAAACCAACCAAGCGTAGAAGCTAATCAAATTCTTGACACTAAAATTTGAGGTTACTAACAGTCAAAATGAAAGATAAAGAACACGAAAGCGAGCTATCTGTTTTAACTGTGAAGATGAAATAATGGACGAGACAATAAGGTCTTACAGCCTCGGGCTTGCCGATGATCTTGGCCACGGTAGAGGTAGCCTCAGATAGGATGGAGGAGGTATCAACCTCGTCGAGAGAAACGTTGGTTGACAGATTCAAGCAAGGCATCTTCTTCTTCTTCTTCGTGTCACTCTGAGTTTCTTCCTATCTGCAACTGTACCACCAATTAGTAACCCTCGGGGTTTTTTTTCTAAACTATACCCCTAGATAAAACATTTTATAAAATTACACCACAGCCTAATTTTTTTCTTACCCTAATCCCTAACCCACATCCCCTTCACGTTTTTTTCTTTTTTCTCATTGCTCTTCTTATACGTTGTCCAATCAAATGTCAAATTCTACTTCATTTAAGTCAACCTCCATTATCCTCATTTCTCCTTCTTCATTTTTTATTTTTGCAACTTATTCTTCGTCATTTCTTCTTCGTCGTCTTCCTATTTAACAAGAAAATAGGTTTCATCGTCTTCATCATCATCAAGAAGAGATTTCATTGTCTCCTTCATCTTTATTGAAGGCTTGTAGGTATGAGTTTTGTTTTCTTCTTTCTGAAAAGCTTGAAGTTCCATGGGTTTTTCTTTGTTCATAAGTTATCTGAGATTTTTTTTCCAACAACAACATGCAATGTGTTGTTTGAAGTTCATGTAGTTTACATGATGGCTACAAGATGATCGTGTAGTGTACACGAGGACTACACAATCCTCGTGTAGCCATCATGTATACTTCACCCAGTATACACGATCCTTATGTAGGTCTCGTGTACACTACACGATCATCGTGTAGTGCATCATGAACTTCTTCAGCAATTCATGATGCACTACAAGAGCATCGTGTAACATCTTGTACACTACACGATCATCATATAGTGTACATGATGATCACAAGATGATCGTGTAGTACTCGTGTACACCATATGATGGCACTACATGATGATCGTGTAGTACTCGTGTACACTACACGATGATCGTGTAGGCCTCGTGTAGTGCATTACAAGACCATCGTGTAGTGTACATGAGAACAACATGATCATCGTGTAGTGCCATCGTGTAGTGTACACAAGAACTACACGATCATCGTGTAGTGTACACGAGTACTGCATGATCATCTTGTGGTCATCCTGTACACTGCACGATGACCGTGTATTCCTCGTGTACACTGCACGATGGCTAGACGATCATCTTGTAATATTTCATTTTATTATGTAGTCTTCTTGTATTGACTTCCTTCATTGATGCGAATACAAATATATCTGAAGTTTAAATTTTTGTAATCCACGATGGAGATTGAGTGAAAATGGTAGAACATGATCTTTTAATGGAGAAAAATCTAAATTATTGGAGATATCAACTAATTGCACTTACGACGATTTATCGAGTATATTGCATGAAGAACTCCAAATAGACCCCTCAAAGTATGATATGTCCATCAAATTTCTTTATAGAAGTCATGTCCCTGCCCTCCCATTGGAAATTTTAAATAATAGAGATTTATAGTTATTTATTAAGGAGAATGAATCAGAATCACTTCGAACCCCAATATTTGTAAGTGCTAAGCGTAAATTCCATCTCAAAGTTGGGTTCTTGAAACCACAATGTCACAACAACATCGGGTTCCTGAAACTACAAGATTTTATCATAGTTGGATTCCTGAAACCACAATATCACAACAACCTCTGCATGAAAGCATTCCTCGCTTTGAGAGTGTTGATCATTTTGAAAGGAGCTATCATTATGATGATATTTTGGTACTACTTGTCCACGTGCAAATGATACATTTCCAAGCTATAGAATAAAATATTATTTTGGGACTACTTGTCCACGTGCAAATAATACATTTCCAAGCTATAGAATAAAATATTATTTTGGTACTACCTGTCCACGTGCAGAGAATACATTTCCAAGTTATAGAATAAACAATTATTTTGGTACTACTTGTCCGCGTGCAAATAACTCAATTACAATTCATTTTCGATATTTGGGCATTTTCTGTTGAGTTATTTCTTGGAAATTTTTCTCATATGTGAGGGTTTCGACAAACTTAAGGGAGAATACACCACAATCAAAGCTACAAAATACTTGAAATGTAAAAACATAATTAAGTAATATGTACGAAATTTTAAGTGCATAGTGGACTTTAAAAAATATGTATATTTCACGTACCATTCTCTGGTTGTGGACACGACATGATCTCATATTTTCACTCCTCTTTGGATTGAACCTCATTTCTTTTCTTGTAAGTGTTCATCATTTGAAGCAGACGATGGACAATCTTCATATAAGGTTTTATTATTTCAGGATACAAGGTGCGTTAACGTGGCGTGTTCATGGAGTTATAAATATGAATAAACTGGTCATTCATATCAAGTTCCACCGTAATCTAATGACTTTTGCTCAAATTCATTGGAAAGATAACCTGTAGAAATTGATAGATAAGAATAAATATTGGTTTTTATAAGTAAAAAATAGTATGTTTTCTAGCCTTTTTTTTACAAGATATACCTTATCGGACTCTTCCTAATCCATTCTGAAGTTCGTCTACAAGACAAGGAATGCGTACTGGAGTGTATCCTCAACCTCAATATTCTAGCCGATGGGATCTTGCTCTAACTCTTCCACTCGGTCAGACAAGTTGCCATGTAATGTCATGGAAAACATTTTAAAGCAATAAAATGGTCATGATCAAGTCTACACGATGCCTATGAATACTTCGTGTAGATTACATAAAGTCTACACGCTGCCCCTGAAGACCTCGTATAGACTACATCAAGTCTACACGCTGCCCATAAAGGTCTCGTGTATACTTCATGAAGTTTGAAAAAATAAAACATCTTATTTATTTGCAGAATCAAATCACCAACATTAATTCTGATATGAGGGTTGTACTCATGAAAATCCATCATCATGAGCTCCAAATATGCATCGATATGATGCAATGTAATAAAGTTTACATAAGATATTTATATTTATTTTAAACACCACATTAAAAAAGATTATAAATAACTACTTACATCTAACTCAAGCCATTGATAATGTGGGATAATTTTTTAAACCAGATAAGGTAAACGGTGTAAAATCCAACTTCTATTTTCTCATTCATGTACAATGTATTTACAGATCAAAATTAAGAGTTTTATGATTGGTACACGATGAACGCGTAACCATCGTGTAACATACACAATAGCTACACGATGTTAGTGTATCTATCATGTAAACTACACGATGTTCGTGTAACCATCGTGCAGTCTATATGATATAATTATAATCATTATGTAGGATACATGATGAATACAAGATATCCGTGTATGAGAAGAAGGAGTGTATAAGAAAATTACAGAACTTACTTTGCCCTTGGGCTTTCTCTTTTTCTTCTTCTTCTCTCTCTTCTTTTTCTTCCACTATCGTTTCTAACTCTTCATCCTCTTTTTTCTCTCCTTCTTTCTCTCATTCTCTTTCTTCTCTCTCTTTTTTTCTACCACTATTTTTTATAACTATTCATCCTATTTTTTCTCTCCTTCATTTTCCTCTTCTTCGTTCTATGTCTCCATCTCCTCCCCGTTGACAGTCATCAACATGGCAGATTGAAGGTAGAATTGGTAATAATCCATTCGTGATGTTACTAGATGCTCCATCAAAATCTTGATTTAAAAAATTGCAAATAAAATGCCTGATTGTGTGGACACAATCTTCTTGTTCATTGAAATGATCTTTTGCTCCAATCTAATCAAACATTTCCTCACCCAATCCTCATTATTCTTCTTCTCCCCTGTCTTTTCAATGCTATCCTCCTCAGATCTCTTCTTCTTCTTCTTCAGATCTCTTCTTCTTCTTCTTCAGATCTCTTCTTCTTCTTCTTCAGATCTCTTCTTCTTCAGATCTCTTCTTCTTCTTCTTCTTCTTCAGATCTCTTCTTCTTCAGATCTCTTCTTCTTCCTCTTCTTCTTCTTCAGATCTCTTCTTCTTCTTCTTCAGATCTCTTCTTCTTCCTCTTCTTCTTCTTCAGATCTCTTCTTCTTCCTCTTCTTCTTCTTCAGATCTCTTCTTCTTCCTCTTCTTCTTCTTCAGATCTCTTCTTCTTCCTCTTCTTCTTCTTCAGATCTCTTCTTCTTCCTCTTCTTCTTCTTCAGATCTCTTCTTCTTCCTCTTCTTCTTCTTCAGATCTCTTCTTCTTCCTCTTCTTCTTCTTCAGATCTCTTCTTCTTCCTCTTCTTCTTCTTCAGATCTCTTCTTCTTCCTCTTCTTCTTCTTCTTCAGATCTCTTATTCTTCCTCTTCTTCTTCTTCAGATCTCTTCTTCTTCCTCTTCTTCTTCTTCTTCCTCTTCTTCTTCTTCAGATCTCTTCTTCTTCCTCTTCTTCTTCTTCAGATCTCTTCTTCTTCTTCAGATCTCTTCTTCTTCCTCTTCTTCTTCTTCTTCAGATCTCTTCTTCTTCCTCTTCTTCTTCTTCTTCTTCTTCTTCTTCTTCTTCTTTTTCTTCTTCTTCTTCTTCTTCTCCTCATCATCATCTTCCTCTTTTACACAAGGTAAGGATAAATGAGGTGTCGACTGAAAAAAAATATGTAATATAAATCAGACAAACAAGTTAAAGGATGAGTACACGATGGTCGTATACCTATCATGTAGGCTACACGATAGTTACACTGACCTCGTGTACCTATCATGTAGTCCACATGATGGGTATACGATGGCCATGTAACTATCTTGTAGACGACATGATGGTTACACTGACATCGTGTAGGCTACACGATGATTACACTGACCTCGTGTCCCTATTGTGAAGTCCACATGATGGGTACATACTGGCTGTGTAACCATCATGTCACCTACACGATCGGTACACGAGGTCAGTGTAACCATCCTGTAGCCTACACGATGTCAGTGTAACCATCGTGTAGACTTCATGATGTCCGTGTACAAGAAGAAGAAGTGTACAAAATCATTTTGAACATACATTCTCTCTAGCTACTCATCTTCAGTAACTAGTTTCTTCTTCCTCCTTCGTAAGGATCAAGAAAAAAACTGTCAACTATAAATGCAAGTAATATAAATTAGTATATGTGCAAGTAATATAAATTAAGTTGTTGACATGATTCACAACTTACATTCTCCTTTGGAAAAAATTCTTTTTACAGATTCTCAACCGGTACAATTATGGTCGGACAACACTTGAGAATCTTTGGTACCTTGGTCGAAACATGTTTACTGTATAAACTACCTACCAAGGGGATAGATTCAAATACCCATTCATACTTAAACAAAAGAGAGTGATTCAGTATTCAACACATAAATAAAACAAAACATCACCATGTAGAATTAAATAAAATTTACCTGAAAGGCAAAAGGATATCCATTGAGTGAATATCCATGAATAACAGTGCGGGATTTCTGTATTTTTTTCCCTTGATCTTTAAGGTCATCAAAAGTAGCTTGTGTATTCTTCACAGATAATAATGATTTTATTGTTCTGGAGAAATAGAGCTCCCCCACAGATATTGGTTGAACACTTCAAGGTCGTTAACCAAAACCATCCATTTCTTCTCAATTTAGGTTCGACTCTCATTCCCTTACAAAAAATGCTCTAGTATATAAATAAGAGCCACCTTGACAGCGTCAGAAATATGACTGATATTCACTGCTTCTGAGCTTCTCCTCTGAATCAGCCATTGTTATACCATGGACTTTGGCAAAATACATATCAAAGAGTCTGTTGGGGTCACATGTCTTCTTCTCTTCTCGGGTTTTACCAAACTTCAGTTTGGTCATTAGCAAGAACTCCTTCTTGGAGAAGCACAATGGTATTTAATTGACAAGAAACCAAATTTTCTCCCTGGCCAGCACCTGGTGGAAGACAGTCACTGAAAACTTCATGGATGGGAGATCCAGGAGATGACCAAAGCATGTCTTCCTAAATAGGGATAGTTGAGTCGTTGTCAGCTTCTTTGTGATAAGCTCTATATCACATGGGTATTTCACTTTACATTTACCTTTACTTTGGGAATTCTGGTAACGTCATGGACGTATCGTAGTTGCATCATTGATGAAGCTATAACTTGTGAAAAAATCAAAGTAGACATAAGATCAGAGAATTAAAGTGTACACGGTGATCGTGTAGCCATCGTGTAGACTATATGATGATCGTGAAGATATCGTGTATTCTACACGATGCACGTGTAACCCTCGTGTAATGTACACGATGACTATGTACCAATTGTGTAGGCTACATGATGGGTACACGATCATCGTGTTCACATCGGTAAATGTACAGGATGAGGTACAAGATGACCTTGTAATCATCTTGTATACTACACGATGACTACACGATCATCGTGGAATGTACATGATGACTACACGGTCTCTTCGAAGATGACATTGTAGTCATCTGTACACTACAGGATGGGGTACATGAGGAACGTGTAGTCAAGAAACCCATAAAAAATAGAAACTCAGAAACCCAAAAAACAAATTTTAGAAACCTAGAAAAAGAAACTCAGAAACTCAAAATACCTTGTCATAATTCCTCGTTGCGGGAGAGAGAGATGTTGGGACTTCGAGAGAGAGAGATAGTAACCCTAAGAGAGAAAAATGAAGGAAATACTTGAGTAGATGAAGAAATGGTGAAGAAGGTACACAAAGGGGTGGGTTTGTGTAAGGAACGTTTCACGAAAAGATGAAATCATTACGTCGTTTGGTATTCATGAAGGGGTTACATGGGTAAGATGTTAAGGTAAACAAAAATTAGGACAATGATATATTTTTGTAAAATACTTTATCTACAGGTATAGTTTAGCAAAAAACCCTAACCCTAACCCTCGCTCTCATTTATCTTTCTTGGCGATAGCAAGATGGGGAAGGGGAAAGAGCATCTCCATTAGTACCACTTTCAGAAAAAAATCTCCATTAATACCGAAATTGCCGCTCGTTCTTCTACGTTTTCCTAGGCCCAATGTTCTGGTCGCACTTTCTATTTGTATATCGAGTCGTTCTTTGTGAGTTTGTGGGCCGGTTCATGATGAGTCACCAAATAGCAAATGGAAACGGATATACAGCAAAAGGGTAATGTTCCTTTTATATAAGTCATTGAGTTCACTTTAGATTCTTAATTTCTAAAATTTTTTTTTAAGTTAGATTACAAATTCTAAGAGAAATTGAGGAATATGACTCGAAGTCATGAGTTCTAAGATATGAGTGTAGGATTTAACCAACTGATCAACTCAACTTGTCTTTAACTTCTCAATTGAGATTGACACAAACGCTTAGGAAAAAGTAGTCTAATATTTTTTTATTAAATTAACTTAGGCTGTTAGATTTAAACTCAACGATTTAGATGAAGTATGAACTCTCATGTTCACTTGAACATGAGAGGATTTCAATCCTAGGGAGTTTTATTTCCTTTTTCATCTCATCGTTTTTAGAAAAACAATTACCACATTAAATCTCCACATAGCTCATGATTGTTACGAGTAAGGAAAAAAGAGTTTTCCGCAAGGATTTTTATCAATCGAGATTATATTCGATTTTTTTGGTCATCTTAGATTAGATTCGATTTTTTTGGTCATTTGAGATTAGATTCGATTGATCACGAGTTTCTATAACAATTATGAAGAAGGGCCGCTCGTGCCTTGGTTAACGAGCTCAAAATTGAACCTAATTTTTATTTTCAGAAACACATACTTGGGTGTGGGGTATGTGCACAAAAATACTATGGCGCAAAGCGATTTAGAAGTATAACAACTGTAAAAATGTCGTATCTTAGATTTGTATCCCACTCCCAAGTAAAAGTAACAAATTTACATAATTACGATATAAACTAACAAATTTACATAATGAGACTGTAAAATTTGTTGAAAATTTCGATTATAACATGGGTACATGTGGAAAATAACTTCAAAAACTCAATTAATTCTAAATAAACACGTCAACAAACAAAATTATATAATTACCATATATATTGAACTCAACTTAAGAATTTACCTATTTATTGCGATTAATCGACAAGTACGTGCTTTACACGTATTTAACCAATTTAATAGTATAGAAAATGATTATATTTTACCGATTAGCCATATTCTTAAGAAATAATTTTAACATATTAAAATATAATTTCTCGTATTAAAAATGTTGGGGTCATAGTTATTTCGATTCCCGATTTGATTCTTGTATTTTCAAAATTTTAACTAATATTCTCGAATAATTTGAAATATTACAATTGAGCCTCTCTAGCAATTGTCTATTAAATTATGAAGAATAAAAATAAAACTGAATCTATAAAAAATATACAAGTGTTGAAATAAATTTAGGCATGAAAGATAAATTTGATATCAAAAGTCTGGAATAGTTAAAAAATATCAAAATTAAAAGTTAGATTAGAAATTTATTAAGGATTAAATTTGAACTTAACTTTGATAGGTAAAGAGCACGACACTTGTCCTAAATTTGTTTGGCTATTGTAGCATGGACCTTCCTACACAAATTTACAATCACCCATATAAATTTGTTCTTTTCGAATCCAAACCCTCCATTCTTGTTCTCTCCGTCACCCCTAACCTCTTTAGAAAAACTCTAGATCTATTTTATCACTTTCTTATCTTCCGTCAATACTCACTATGTCTACTCTCCTACAAAATCCCCCACTCCTCTTCTTTAGCCAAGTCGTATATGATCCCAAGTCAAAGCACAACTTTCTCAATCGGCGAACGTAAAAAACATCTGCAAGTTTTCAATTTCACCTTCACCCCTCTCTCTCAACTGAGAAAGATTCTCATCGGACACATTGAGGGCATCTTTACTCGCTAATTGTGTTTCTGTCAAATCGAAAAGTGTATTTTTTCCCTCTCCACTTAGACATCACCTCCACTCAAGCAGCTTCGTCGGGCAACGAAAATTTCACTCTTTGCTCATTCGATAATTATTTGTGTTTCTCTTATTATTTGAGTTTCTATCAATTGGGATGTATGCAGTGATGGTCAATATACCAAATTCTGAAATACTTATAAGCAATAAGTCTCATAATTTGTATGTCTATATATACGTTTTTAAAAAATTATTAGAAAGAGCGTGTATATTCATTTTAAACTCTTCAATGCAATATAACTGTACAATTTTAAACTCTTCATTTCAAATCCACTCCGATAGGCCTATAGTTCAGTGAATCTATATTCCCTAGTGTAAATCCATTTCATATTCTGGTTTAATCATTTAATACAATATAAGATTCAATCACTGCAATATCATAGGCTATCAGATGCAACTATTTCAAATAAAAAAAATAATCAATTTCAAGTTGTATAATCATGTTGGGGTGTGTGGAATTTCAGGAACAATTCGTTGCATGGTTCGATGTATTTTCCAGGGTTTGATATTTTTTTCTTGGACAGAAGGTTATGCGGCTGAGTTTGCTAGAGCTAATGATATTAGCTCTCCCCCTCGCCTAATTTCCCCTTCTCCTACTGCTTGGATGAGGCCTGCTGCTGGTTGCATAAAGCTAAACGTGGATGGGGCTAAAGGTGCTAACCATGGTGCGGTGGAGGCTTATTTAGAGACTGCCAACTGCCAAGGGAGTGTTCTGGGAGCATTTACGGTAATTTCTCTCCAATTATTCTTGAAGCTTTAGCAATTGTTGAAGGACTTTCCCTTGCTTCTGAGAAAAATATTCAAATTGACATTATTGAATCGGATTGCTTGGAAATTGTCAATGCGTTGACAAATAGTTCAAAATATTTCTCAAACTAGGACTTTTCCTCACTGATTGTAAATCCCTTTTGGTGGATAAGAGAAATTTAAAGGTTAATCATGTTCCACGAACTTGTAATGAAACGACGCATCGAATGGTACGTTTTTATATTTTTATTTGTGTTATTTCTTGTTAGTGGGAGTCAACCCTCTTTATGACTGACATTTGTATTGTTGAGTAACTTGTTTTAAGCTGGTTGTTTTTTATAGATTAAAAAATTTCTTCACAATATGATTCTTTTAATGGTATCAGATTTCTATTTGGGTTCTTTTTCTTTAAAAATAAGTCATGATATGATATTAAAACATATAACTCGTTTATGAGGATTGAAGTGTGTTTAATAATTAAATAATTATTTTGAAGATTCCATTAAGAATTAAATAATTAAATAGCTTAATTTCACTACTGATACCATCGTTTTATTTGACGTAAATCAGAGTTGGAATGGATGTAATAGCTATTACTTGTCTTCTATTTTGGCTACTTAAATTCGAAGGATAAGGACTCTTTTAGAGGTAGGTGTATACCTCCTTAAGATGTATTCCTTTTCTTTATTAATGGAATCTTGCGTGTTCAAAAAAGTAATTAAATAGTTATTTAAGTCCAAAGTAGGAGAGTTAATGAGGAAGAATCATTGACACAATCATTCTTCTATGACTTTTGATAGTCCGGATAACTTTTGTTTTAAGTTAATTATAGCATCAGCATGTTTTCTTGTTTCATGAATCTGAACCGTCCATTTTTTAAAATAGACGATTCATATTTAATATCATAAAAGATAAAACAAGAAAAAATAAAAATAAAAAAATTTGAAAAGTTATCACACCATCTCGATAGACATGTTGAAATGATCGTGGTCTTCTATTTTTATACGGACGGTCACGATTTTAAGAACATACCCCTCCTGTTGGGGATCTCAATAAGAGATGATCTATTTTCGTAATTATATAACCTATAGAAGTGTTTTATTCAAAATGAGCTCGTCAGAAGATCAGAGATTAAGACGTGAAAGAGATAATTACGAAATCACACTCATCATGGCACTATTTTATGTTTTGAAGACTGAACAAACAAACCAATCCTATCATCCATAGTATAATCAAGAAATCACACTCATCAATCGCAACAATGATTAATAAAAATGATAATTAAAGCTAGGCTTAGCCATTAACTCAGTCTGGGAAAATATCTATGTTATTGAGGAGATATTATCACGAAGAGATCGATATAAGTGATCCAATAATATATCAATCCTACCGTGCATGTGTTGTTTACAGTTTGGAATTATTGCGGCCTGCAGTAGTATCATAGACTTTGAGGAAGAAGCGGGACGGAGGGATTGACAGTTTAGACTGTAGAATTGAACCAATGGTAGAAATCAACTTCTTCTTCACCTCTGAATTAATGCCACCCATTGATACTATCTCTCCATATGCTGCTGCTTCTTTGCTTCCTCCAAATGATATTGCTACTGATCCCTTCAGTATTACCATCACATACTGCAATAGTGTAATAGCTGAGAAATTATGAAAAAATATAGACCGTCAAATAACAATTAATAATTTAAAAAAAAAGTGTTCGATCTAATCTTTTGAACTATAAATCCAAATCCGTTTATGTAGATTTGTTATGGGAATCCTAAAAAACAATCTTTCTTATCTATGTGCGGTGTGAATTTGTGAAACCTTAGAATTGTAATTCACTGTTAATGTAATGAATATGCATATTGGATTGGTCCTGTACTGTTGTTAATGGACCACAATATAGAGTTGTAATGCACTAACGAAACATAGGAATTGTATTATGAATTTTATTTATTGGGGCCATTTAGTACGACTACTGTTCTAGTCTGAGATATTTCCACTGTTCCAATGATAAATCAATGTGTACCAAATTATTTTGAACCATACATTTATTTTGTTCTTTTTTACCTTTTGGTCCATTGATTGATGTAAGAAGAGCCACAAAAATGACTAAAAACAGGAAATAGAAAATTATATCTATGGTTCAATTATATATATTTAAAAATTTCAATTTTTTTTTCAAGATTATGAACTTTTCTTTCTTATAGGATATAAACTTTATATTATACATATATGACAAAGCATAAAAACTTTATATTAACCTATATGACAAGTTTACCTATCTTTAAAATTTTCAAGCGAAGTATTTTATATTATTCATTGTTCAATGCTTCATGATTAACACAGTAACGCAAGAAAAAAGTTGTCGAAATTCTAAAGAAAAATAGCAGTCTCCATCTATGTTATTAATTCAGAGATCCATCACAGAAGCCATCAAAGCAACTAAACAATTAAAGACTGTCTGATCAAGGATCTCCCCCAAGGTTTAGCCTCGGGTAATTAAACCAAAGATTTTGTCTCTATTTTCATAAACAAATGGAAACCCAAAAGCTTGATATGAGAGAGAGAGGTTACATTTTCTGGCCTTCCGATAATGGAGGAGACGGCGTTGGTAGCTTCAGAAAAGATGGAATCAGTATCGACTCCTTCTAAGCTAACGTTGGTGGAGATGTAAAGGCTAGGCATCTCTCTAAGCTATTTTACCTTTCTTTTCTTCTTTTCTACTAGCTACTGAAAACCCAGCATTTATATAGCTGAAACATCAATTTTATTTACCGAAAATATAAGAAAAGTCATTTTTTTTTCAGCTTAAATTGTAACAATTATTATTTTTTTTTATAAAAAGGTAAAAATAATCAAGATAAATATTTTATTTATAGAAATTATCCAAATATAAATAAATTATTTACATTATTTCAGTCATTTTTATTAAAACAAAATTTTCAAACATTTTTATAATTTTAATTAAAAATTTGATCATTTTTGTATATCTCGCTTTTAATTAAGTCTATGAGAATGACAGTTGGCCTTCATCAAACTTGAAACCCACTACTTGTATTAAATGTCCACACCATCTAAAATAAACGTTATAATTAAGGCTTAATTGGAGTTAAACGAATGAATCAAAGGGGATATCGATATGATATGTACACTAGATGTGAAACCTATATTATATATATTTCTCTGACGCACGATTAAACAAGTTAAGCACGTTGTTGCAGCCCATTCTATGAATTTACATGCATATAAAATTATTTCATTTATAATAAAACTCGTTTCACGCAAAGTCTACGTCACATCTTACATTTTTTAATGGTAGGCTGTCATGGCGAAAGGACTACCTATTCGCATTACATCATGTACTAATCTTGAAATTTCATTCAGACGTTATTCATGCAGTAGTAGTAGGATATTGATTTTTCATTTTTATAAATTATAGATATTATAAATTATAAATAGATTGTAGTTTATATATAGTTTATGTGTATATTAATATTTTAATAATTGTCTTATTATTATAATTTTTTGAATCTATTATAATTTTTATTTGAATATGAAACTTTTAGAATCAATCTTCATAATTAATTATTATCAATGACACATTAGCGGGCTATTTTTTTCAAAATTAGTGGGGGAGTAAGTATAAATGAGAATTTCATTAATTATTTTATTTAAACCTAACCAACTAATAAGAGTGTGACACATGTACTTTTAAAGGGTATTATAGGATTAGTAAACTAAGTGCATGCAACGCGGAACGACGATTGACAAATCATTTTGAAAAAAAATTCAGAGCCACCACCAATCATTTTAGGGTGTGATTGGTCACCCAACAAAAAATTTGGTCTACGAAAACTCAAAATTGATTCGGGAGTCATTTGTGTGGGAGGAATGTATTAGCACCCCACAACACTCATTGTTAAAAAGATTATCAAACTTAATCAAATGTTATCTAAATTATATTTTAAAACATGATTAAAGAAATTTTTTTTGAATGTCCAATTATGTATGTTTTGTATCATCAAATGAATCTAACTAAATGATCTTTAATGAGTGGTAGAAAGACAATTGAAAAGTTATTTTTTATTTTTTTACTATATTTTTTTTATAATCAAAGCATTTTGAAGTTATTCTCGGTGTCCCAAAAATAATTTCTCACTTCAATTGCTCGAGAAGTTTATTATCCCAAAAAACTCAAAGTCCGTCATAGAGATTTTTTAGTGAAAATTAAATAATGAAATTAATAAAATTTAAGTCTAATTGTTAAGATAGTAATCTACACATATATGAACATTAGCTCTAATAATAAGAGAATGATACAAGAATCAAATTATAAACATGACAATATGACAATAATATATAAATAAAAAAGAATAAGAAGAACAACAATTATAAAAAAAAGGTGTAAAAGAAAAGTTAAAAAAGAAAAAATATGTGACAAATTTGAAAAAAGTGTAAATTAGAAAAAGAAATGTAGAATAAGTAAAAGAATAAGGAAAACTATGAGGGGAAACAAATTTGAGACCATCATGTGTTAAGGAAAGAAAAAAAAATTTAAAGTGAAACTAAAAAATGAAAGAAAAATGAAGAATATATATATGGGAAGGGGGGAGCAATTGCGGCTGTAGAGCCGTAGCTGGTTTAGACATAGGGCAGCTGGTTTAGAATATATATATATATCACAACGTATAGTTGAGCCGTAGCTGGTTTTGACCTGCAACCTATCCCCGGACCTAACCCAGGCAGGGTACTCTGGGGGTAAGAGCCAATGCTTCGTCACTAATCACACAGTGAGAACCCCCCATAAGTCTGACACCTTCTCAGGCGAGGAGTTACAATTATAGTGGCTTTGATACCAAGACTAGCGAAATTGCTTATTTAAAGAAATTTAAATAGTAGGTATTAATATGCAAGAACTGAACAAAAAAACAGTGTAACTGTATTAAGGTGCAAGATTAAAAACTTACACAAATAGTGTTTATTGAAAATAATTAAATAGTGCTCCCGCTCACTATTTAACATTGAAGAAAAAGAATAAAGATTTACGAAAGATGATGAGAAGAAGAAAATTTTGTTTCACAAAATCAGTTTTACTTTGAAATAGTTAAGAGTTGAAAACAAGTTCTAAGAAATGCTAAAAGTAGATTGTTACCTGGCAAAACTTTGTTTGGAAGTAATTTCAAAACATGTTTTGCATATTTGAAATTAATTGAAATAAATTTTTGACTTAATAAAGTAAATTGTATGATTTGATTAATTACCTTAATATTGAAATACTAAATTTCAAATTCTAGAAATCTATTCTTAGGTTAAAACAATTTGATTTTTCTTGCAAAGATAACTAAACTATTTTGTTTTATTATCATGGCAAACAATTTAAAATATTTTTAATATTGTTCAACATATTTAGGGGAAATATTACTAATACAAACAATTGAGAAATTCAACCATGATTGTTTAACCAATTTGGAGAAAATAAGAATACTATTAATGCAAATAATCAAGAAATCAGTAAATTGATTAAAGAGTACAATCATTATATTCTGAAGGTCAAATTGTATTGTTTTCCATTTACAATTACCACATGCAATATTGTACTCAACAGTTTTATTTGTCTGGTTTTCCCAAAATCCAGATTTTATGCCAAACTAGAGAATACATTAGTATTTCTAAGTCTATGTTAAGCCTTTTTGTTTGGTATTGGATATCTTCTCAATTCCAAAATATTGTTAAGGATCTTGTAATTAATTACTAAATGAGAAACTCATCGTTCAAAGATTTAAATTTGAAGAGCAAGATTTTGAAGTTGTTCTTCAACTCTTTTTTATTTTATCTTGTAGAAAGCACAGTTGTTTTTCTTTACAAGAAATTAAATTTATGGATTTAAAAATAGAATTTTGTTTTAAAGATTTTAATTCCGCATTGTGAGAAAAATAAAAAAAATTGAACTTAATAGGTTTATCCATGAGATAAGTAATTATCTCATCATGCTCTGTTATAAAATGATACAATAAAAAAATAAATGGTAAACCTAAAATAATTTTATCAGTCATATTTTTTATTAAGACAAATGATGTTTTAAAACATACATTGTCTTGAAAAATATGAACTGTGAGAATCTCATAATTAATATGCATACGAGTACCATTGGCAGATGACAGTGATTCTCTTATCTTCTTGAAGTATGTGGTAGGAACTAGTCTTTCCAATATACAATTTGAATCTACTCATGAATCAACAAGAGCCATTGTTGTGTCAAAATCTTGAATAATTATTTTGACCATTATGCGTAATTTCTTGATTTTGATGTGATTAAGAATTTGGATGAAGTTTTCATCGTCTTGGTTGATAATAGGTTCTTCCAATCCATTATCGAAAATTGGGGATTCACTAGGTTCTCCTAGTTCATATTTTTTAAATTTTAAAAGATTTAACTCTTTGGTTATTTATGTGTTAGAATCTTTTAATTCTTTTATTTTAATTTTTATATTTTTAATTTCTTTTTGAACTATCAAAAGAATAACTTTTTTTTTCCTTCCCTTTATTTTTGTTGAATTTTTCAAGCGTTTGTGAAGGCTTTGCAATATTGTTATTGTTAGGCTTAATATTTTTTTTCTTCAGAATTACCTTTCTAAGTCTTTCAAGTTATTCTTGTTTTAAATCTGATTTTAATTTTTCTAATTAAATCTAACAAGAGGTTTTCTTGTTCTTCATTTTTACTTAAAATATTTATTTTTTAACAACAACTATCCCTACATCCCATTAAGATGTTAAGAGAATCAGTGTCAAAACTTGATGAGTTATATTTAGAGGATTCATGAAATTCAAATTCTCCTAGATCTTCATCATTACTCTCGTAATAATCTATTGTTTCTAAGATTCTAAACAATTTTTGTTTATCCATTTCAGAAATTTTTAATTGGTTAATTTTATTTTTGACTTGACAAGTGTTAGAAAAATGACCATTCTGGTCGCATTTAAAACACTTAATTTTACTTTTGTCAAATCTTTTATTGAGTTTTCTTCTAGAATAATTTCTATTCTTAGAGAAACGTTTGTCAAAATTCTCATTTTTTGAAAAGTATTGCTCAAACTTTTTATGTTTATTTTTGTGGTATTGTCTCCTACGAGGCTTGGGAGTCTTTCTAGGGCCTAAATGGGACTTATTTATATTTTTATGGGAAGGAGCAATAGCAGGTAAACCATACTACTCGCAAAAATTGTCTAATTCATATTTGACAGTTTTATTTTATTTTTTATTTGTTTATTGATTTTCATATCAATACACATTTCAAACCTTCATTTTGTATTGTAGTAATTGTTGTACCATAGGTAAGACTATCATAGTCTATGTTTCCAAGGTCATTACTAATTCACATTTGTTTATTTTATGTGCGAACAAATTGGGTAATCCATTAATAAATTTTTCTTTCCAAAATGGTTGATTACTATCATCCCCCGTCGTTACTCTGGACAAAAATATATTTTTGTACCTATTAAAATCATTTAGGGTTGGACACCTATAATTGGTTTATTGGTCATAGATACGTGAAGTAATATTACTTGGTGTTCCTATGAAGTGTTCAATCATTGTATAGAGAAGTGTATTGATGGCATCAAGGATTGTTTCTTGATTCTCTTCAATAATTAGGGCTCCTTCAGCAAAATCTTTACTGCTGAAAGGATGATATTTTTGAATTCTTCTGTGAGATTTTATTCCCACATGGAATGAAGCATTCATATGAATCATGTGACAAAAAGTTGGATTACCTCATTGTGTGGTAAACTGTGTGTGGTAATGTAGTTGTTAGCTACCATTTCCATGTACTGTAGTTTATTGAGAACTTCCTACTAAAAAATTCTATCAATATTCCATTCGTATAATTTCTCTGCAAAAACATAAAATTGATTAATTAAAGAATTTTAAAAATTTTGGATATTAGGAGGAATAGGCTTTTTATGCCATTTACTTTCTAATTTATTAATTTCTAAATTTTTAAATGTATTCTCGATATTGTTAATGTATGAAGATTCATAGATTGTGGATGACTCATAGGTGGATTCTGACCTATGCCTTTCTGATTCTGAATTACTGTCTTGGTTAATAACCTTAACAGAAGAAGATGATTCAACATATTTATTCTTCAATTCTTGAAGCATTTTATCAATTTGGTTTGTAAGGGGAACAATATTCAAAATTGTTTTATCTGAAAGATTTATTAAAGGGTTTTCTATTAGGGATTCGTTAGGTTTAGATTCATTAAGAACATCAACTATATTTTCAATTTTATCTAATTGTTTACCTATTGTAATTACACTTTGATTGGTATAATTGAGTTGCTCGACTACTTTTTTATTTGGTTCATCTTCCTTTGTAATTTATTAAAGGTTTTTTTCCAGGGATTTTTAGATTCATTAAGAACATTAACCTTATTTTCAATTTTATCTAATTGTTTACCTATTCTAATTAAACTTTGATTGGTATAATTAAGTTGTTCGACTACTTTTTTATTTGGTTCTTCTTCATTTGTAATCTTGAAAGGAGAAGCAGTGATTAAATAATTTTTATGATTAGTCATAATTTTTTGCAGGTAGAGGATGACTAGCAGGTACTACACTCGAATCTTCCTTGATCCATTTAGATTTGGAAATTAACTTAATAGTTTTCTCATATATATCCTCGATATAATCAAGGAAAAATATGTCAACTCTAAATTCTTGCATGAATGCCTTCCATTCAGCAAGTATGATTCTTCTTTGGTCCATATTATATTTTTCTCTGAACCTATTACGTCTATCAAGATTGGCTGGGTCATCATTGTGTTGGGTTAGACCTTCACAATCTGATTTGTATTCTTGGCTCAAGGTGCCTATATTTAGGACTAAGAGTTGTGGATTAACAGGAGGTTTGGTTCCTTGGAAATCTGATTCTGTAGGTGCTTTAGTTTCATTAGATTGTTAAGACATACTATCAAGGACTGACTAACTAACTTGAGAACTTGTGGCTATGCCTTTAAGTCTTAAATTTTTAATTTTTAAACCTTTTTATTCTTGGTCTAATTGTTGAATCCTAAGATTTTGGTCATTACTAATGGATGATCCAAAAAAGGAATTCCTAGGGGTACTAAACTAGCCATACTCCCTAATTGGAGGATTATAGCTGGAAGATTGGAAGTTAATTTTAACAACATCATCCATGTACTGCTGAATGTAATCTATATCTTCAATTGGATGTTGAATTTAGGTGGGTTGGCTTTCATTGTTAAAATTTAATTTGTAGGCAAATTAATATCAAACCACATAATTATTTTAAGAACTCTAATATTGGCATTATTTTTTGCTAGATTGAATCAATAGGGTTTAATTTTTAGGACTCCAATTGATGGCTCGCAAATTCATATTGGTTTTTGTGACTTTATAATGACTTGTAGAAATTAAAGCTAGGGGCTGGGGTACTTTTTAGGACTTTATAATCACTAGTTTTAATATTTACAGTTAAAGATTTTAGAATATGGGGGTTTGCTAAACTAACCGACAAATTTGGGAAACAATCAAAATAGATTGGACCATTACAAAGTAAGGATACCATTAATCCTATATTACTATCATTAAAATTTATGAATCTTGCATCTTACAAAGCTAACAAGACATAGGTATTTAGGCCTCTCCTTGTGAGTGGTATAACTCTAATCTGGACTAAACCAAAATGAAGGAAATTATATCTTTCTTCAATGTGATGTTTTATTTTATTAGAGGAAAGTAATTTGCAAGTTCCATGCTCTTTCCCAGTAGTATTTATTTATTTTTAATTATTTTTACATAATGCTGAAGCTTGAAGGAAGCAACATACCATGTTGATTTGGAAAATTTTTATTAGAGATTTTGGGTACATTTCATACCCTAGATCTACTTGATCATCTGCTAATTCAAAATGTTCTTCATTTATTATGCAGGTATTGAAGTTATTGTAATCCTATTGCTACTAGAAGAATTACTTTGAAATAATCTACTCATAGCTCAAGAAACTAAATTATACTTATGATTAAACATTTCATACTGTATTTTGGTTACTAATCTATTGTGACTTCTACAACCTCCTACCAACTTCTCTCTTCATCACTTTGCCCCTACAACCACCCTAATCTCAGGATATATGTCTCTAAGAGGTCTTATTGTGGTGCCTGAATCTAACCAAATAGAAGCTGATTAGATAATCAAATATTACAGAGAAATAATCAGGCATAAATATAACCAACCACTTGGACGAAGATTGAGATTAAATAAAAGCAATTATTTAGGTAAGTAATTGAGTAACAATAAAAGAAAAAATCAGCCATAACATGCGGTGAACAGATTAATTATGTAGATAATTGTAGAAAATATAGATACACCCTACCTGGTTTGGCTCTGATACCAAGACACATTCTCACCACAATGTATAGTTAGGCAGTGACCACCAGCGGTCCCTCTAAACCACTTTTTACACATGGGCCTCTTGACCTTTTTACTTTTGACTTGCAACCTATCCCTTGACCTAACTCGCATAGGGTACTCTAGGGGTAAGAGCTAGTGCTTTGTCACTAATCACCCATGAGAACCCCCATAAATCTGACACTCTTTCAGACGATGAGTTACAATCGTAGTGGCTTTGATACCAAGACTAGCAGAGTGAGCGTATAATTTAAAGAAATTAAAGAGGGGGTATTAAGATGCAAGAATACAACACAAAAATA
Organism: Datisca glomerata; assembly: GCA_003255025.1. Taxonomy (NCBI): domain Eukaryota; kingdom Viridiplantae; phylum Streptophyta; class Magnoliopsida; order Cucurbitales; family Datiscaceae; genus Datisca; species Datisca glomerata. The sequence goes on from QANY01007217.1 coordinate 26,694, forward strand.
GTAAAAGCTGTATTAAGGTGTAAGATTAAAAACCTACACAAACAATGTTTCTTGACAACAATTAAATAGTGCTCCTATTCACCATTTAACGTTGAAGAAAAAGAATAAATATTTACAAAATAGGAAGAGAAGAAGAAAGCTTTGTTTCACGAAACCAGTTTTGCTCTCAAATAGTTAAGAGTTAAAAATGAGTTCTAAGGTACAACTGGGAGAAGGCTGGCTATTTATATCCCAGTAAAGTGAAGTTTACCGGAAACCCATCACTTACCTGAAGCCATTGTTGTTGTTCCTTGATAATTGCTATCTTGAATTTTAGTGTCTTCATCTTGAAAGTCATTGTAACTTTTGTAGAGTTATTGTTGTTATTGATAATTGATTTTTGGGTATCATTGTAGGCGATGAATTGGATGACTATTATGATATATTTTTGAACTTCTTGATATTGGCATTTTGCCAAAGGAAAAAATATTTATTTTTTCAATTTATTCATCATCGCTTAAATCGATATTGTCAAATGGGTCTTGTGAATCCTAGAATGCATCATAGGCCCATTGTGGTAAGACACGACCTTTAAAACCTTTTTTATCTGTCAATTGTTGAGGAAATTTCTTGGATGATTGGCCTTTTTGGAATTTTGGTTTGATTGGGTTATTTGACTCAACTGATGATTCAGAGGCTGAATCATTATTGTCTTCAAGGAGGAGAAGTAATTTTTGGATTAACTTTTGGTATGATTTGGTATTTAGTTTTATGGCCTTGGATTTACCCTTTGAAGAGTGTCTGGATTCAGGTTTTGATTTGGGTTTGGATTTGCTAGATGAACTGGATGATTTGGATTGAGGTTCTGGGTTAAGGAGCTCATTAATTTTTAATGGAGCCTGAGTAAAAGGGCGGGCCAACTTTAGGCTAGGATGGACTTTTGTAAATTCTTGGCTGATGGATGTGATTAGTTTTTGGGTATTGTATTAGTCCCACCACTTCACAAAATATTGTTTGGTGAGGATTCCATCCTCAATTGAGTATTGCCATTTTAGTATCCATGGTATTTTATATTTATTTAGAAAAAAGAGTATTTAGGGAAAGGAGGCCTAAATTGGTGAGGGGTTATGAATCTTAAAAATAAATTGAAACTTTGTTGTAAATTAATTGGAAAAAATTTTAAAACAGGACCATGATGGACCACCATCTTAAGAACTATTTCGAAAAATTAAATTTAAAATTTTTATCGAAATTTAAAAATCAAGAGTGAGAAAAATCACTATTTTAATGCAGTAAAATTGTGTGCCAAGCATCAATATAGTCAAAATAGTTGTATTATTTTTTATTTAAAAGATTATTGAGACCCGAAGAATGGGCTTTCCATTCCTCCATGATTATAATTTTAAGAATGTAGAAGGAATGATAGATGAACTTTCCTTCTGTATTTTTTATTGGGCTGATGTTAATGGATTTTGTTTTTAAGAGAATGTCATCATAGAAACTAAGATTTTTGTTTCTGTGGCCAGGGACAAAGTGAAATTCAAGAAGAAAATAAGCCTTTGCTATTTCAACAGGTTCCTTCAAATGAGCGAATGAGGACTCAATATAAAAGAAATTTTTACTAGGTGTTTTGTGAATGTAAGGGGATATTTTTTATATTTTGTGATTGGTTGATTGATCAGCTGTGCATCAAAAGGTTGGATAATTGAGAATGGGTCAAATTGGTTGACCAAGGCTGGTTGGTAATTGGGCCTAATGGACCCAAGAATTGTTAATTGTTTGAGAGTGGAAGACTCCTCTTTATTTTGAGCCTTGAAGGCCCATTGTGCAATCAAAGACTCCCATTTGGTTCCATGCTTCGAGGCCTGAAGCCTAGACCCCATCTTGTCTACCTTGTAAAAATTCACTGGTAAGGAAGTTAGGAATTGAATTATTAATACCTTGAATGAATTCAATATTAAAATCAAATATACTGAGGCCGTATTTCCATCGAGCAAAAATTTGTTTGGAAGTAATATTTTTAACATCCTTTTATAGTACATGGTTTACAGATTCACAATCAATTTTTAAAAGGATTATATGATTTAATAAGTCATTCTAAATTTTATGTATACACATAACAAATGATAAGATTTCTTTTTTAATTGTACTATAAATGACTTGGGATTGCGTCCGAGTTCCATACGTGAACCTAACAATTTGTAATAAGATACCACCATATCCGAGTTCAGAGGCATCAGTCTGAACAATTTTGAAAGAATTATTAGTAGGCATGCAAAGACAAGGAAGTGTCTTAACATGGGCCTTAATTCTTTTGACTAAATCAGCATGGACAGTTGTTCATGGAAGGGAATGCTTTTTAAGCCTGTCAAAGAGGGGCTGCTTACAGTCAATTCTCAATTTATTGTAAAATTCAAATATGTAATTTAAAGATCTCAAAAACCATTGCAACTGGGTTTTGTCAAGGATTTCATTGGAAAATTTGTCAACAAATTGTATGACTCTATCAATTGGTTTAATAATAGAATGATGTATTTCAAATCGAATAAATCTAATCTTGGATTGAAATAATTTTATTTTACTCACAAAGAGAACTAAACCATTTTATTTTATTATCCTAGTAAATAATTCAAGGTGTTTTCAATGTTGTTCTATTGTTTTAGAGAAAAGAAGAAGAACATCATCAATATAAACAATTATGAAATCAGTAAATTGATTAAAGAAATCATTCATTATATTTTCGAATTCACTGGGGGCATTCTTAAGTCCAAAAGGCATTACATTCCATTTATAATAACCAAATGGAGTTACAAATACAGTTTTATACTTATCATCTTCATTTATCTAGATTTGTCAGAATTCAGATTTCATATCAAACGTAGAGAATACTATATTTACTATTTTGGTATCAGAGCCAAACCTGATGGGGGATGTATTTACTGTTTTCTACAATTATCTTAATACCCCCTCTTAAATTTCAACAATTATATGCTGCATAATTAATCTGGTCACCGCCTGTTATGGGTAGCATTTACTTTTATTGTTGCTCAATTGCTTACATGAATAATTGATTTTATTTAATCTCACTCTTTGCCCAAGTGGCTGATTATTTTTATGTTTAATTATTTCTCTGTAATATTTAATTACCTAATCTGCGAATATGTTTTGTCAGAGGCTTACGTATCAGCTTTTATTTGGTTAGTTTCAGGCACCACAATAATACCTCTTAGAGATGTAAATCCTGAGGGTAGAGTGGTTGTAGGGGCAAAGTGGCAAACATGGTAGGAGGTTGTAGAAGTCACAACAAATTAGTAACCAAAATACAGTATGATATTTTCCATCATAAGAATAAATTTATTTCTTGAGCCATGAGTAGATTATTTAGAAGTAATTCTTCTAGTAGCGAAAGGGCTACAATAAGTTCAATACCTGACATAATAAATAAAGAACATTTTGAATTAGCATATCATCAAGTAGATAATAGGGTATGTAATATACCCAAAATTCCTTATAAAAAAATATTTACAAATCAACATGATCTGTTGCTTTTTTCAAGCCTCAGCATCATGTAAAAATAATTAAAAAAATATATGTTCTTGACAAAAAAGCATGAAACTTGCCAATTACTTTCTCCTAATGCAATAAAACGTCACATTGAAGAAGGATATAATTTTCTTCATTTTAGTTTAGTCCAGATTGGAGTTAAACCATCATAAGGAGAGGTCTAAATATATCTATCTTGTTAACCTTACGAGATGCAAGATTCATAAATTTTAATGATAGTATTTTAGGATTAATTGAATCATCACTTTGTAATGGTCCAATCCATTTTGGTTCTTTTATAGATTTTTCTGTTAGTTTAGTAGACCCCCATATTCTAAAATCTTTAACTCTGAATAATAAAACTACTGGTTACCAAGTCCTAGAAGGTTCCCAACCCCTAAATCAATAGGATTATAAAAAAATTAAATCCTAATGATTCAATCTGGCTAAATTAATGCCAATATTAGAGTTCCTAAAACAATTATGTGGTTTGATATTACTTTACCTACAAATTGACTTTTAACCAATGAAAGCCAACCCATTCAAATTCAACGTCCAATTGAAGATGTAGATTACATCCAGCATTACATGGATGGTATTGTTAAAATTAACTTCCAGTCTTCTAGTTCTAATCCTCAAATTAGGGAGTATAGCCAGTCTAGTACCCCTAGGAATTCCTTTTCTGGATCATCCATTGGTAATGATCAAAATCTTAGGATTCAACAATTAGAACAAGAATTAAAAGATTTAAAAATTAAAAATTTAAGACTTAAAGGCGTAACCACAAGTTCTCAAGTTAGTCAACTAGTCTTTGATAGTAAGTCTGAACAATCTGACGAAGTTGAAGCACCTACAGAATAGTATTTCCAAGGAACCATACCTCCTGTTAATCCAAAACTCTTAGTCCTAAATATAGGCACCTTGAGCCAAGATTACAAATCAGATTGGGAAGGTCTAACCCAACACAATGATGACCCAGGAAATCTCGATAAATGTAATAGGTTCGGAGAAAAATATAATATGGACCAAAGAAGAATCATACTTGCTGAATGGAAATCATTTATGCAAGAATTTAGAGTTGACATATTTTTCCTTAATTATATCGAGGATATATATGAGAAAAATATTAAGGTAATTTCCAAATATAATTGGATCAAGGAAGACTCGAGTGTAGTTTCTGCTAGTCATCCTCCACCTGAAAAAATTATGATTAATCATAAATTATTGATCATTGCTTCTCCTTTCATGATTGCAAAGAAAATATCTTGTTGGATTTAATTAGCAAAATTGAAAACCTAGAATTAAAACAAGAGTACCTAGAAAAGACTTAGGAAATTAATTCTAAAGAAGGAAAATACCAAGTTTAACAATAACAATACTGCAAGCCTTTCGCAAACCCTTGGAAAATTCAATAAGTTTAAAGGAAAGGAAAAAGAAGTTACCTTATAAGAACTTTAAAAAGAAATGAAAAATATTAAAAATGAAATAAAAGAATTAAAAGATTCTAACACAGAAATAACCAAAGAGTTAAATCTTTAAAAATTGAAAATATAATTAAAAAAGACGAACTAGGAGAACCTAGTGAATCCTCAATTTCTGATAATGAATTGAAAGAACTAAGTATCAACCAAGACCATGAAAACTTCATCCAAATTCTTAATCACATCAAAATCAAGAAATGTCACATAATGGTCCGGATAATCATCCAAGATTTTGATTTCACATCTATGGCTCTTATTGATTCAGGAGCAGATTTAAAATGTATGCAAGAAGGACTCGTTCCAACCAAGACTTCAAGAAGATAAAAGAATCTTTGTACTCTGCCAATGGTACTCAGATGCATATTAGTTACGAAATTTCAAAAGTTCATATTTTTTGAGATAATGTATGTTTCAAAACATCATTTGTCTTATAAGAAATATGACTGATAAAATTATTTTAGGTTTACCATTCATTTCTTTGTTGTATCCTTTTACAATAGAGCATGATGGAATAAATACTTATCCTATGAATGAACCTGTTAAATTCAAATGTCTTTCTATAATGATTAGACTTTTTAATCAGTTTATTGATTTCTCGATTGTATGCATTAATGATATTCTTATTATACAATACTGGTTGCATTTCTTGATTCTTTGCATTAGCAAATGTGTTAAACAATACTGAAAATACTTAAAGTTATTTTCCAAGATAATAAAATAAAATAGTTTAGTTATCTTTGGAGAAAGAATCAAATTGTTTCAATCTAAAAAATAGATTTCTAGGATTTGAATTTTATTATTTCATTATTAAAATAATTGATCAAATCATACAATTTGTTTTGATAAATTAAAAATCTCTAAAACATGTTTTGAAATTAATTTCAAGCAAAGTTTTCCAGGTAACAATCTATTTTTATCAATTTTAATTTTAATATTTAATTTATTCAATGTATTAATAATTAAATTCCTGACTTCCTTACTTATAATCTTTTGCAGGAAATCATTTCAAGATTCCGCCATAGAAGAATTTAAGGAATCTGGCTTACTAGAATACGGAAAGATAGAACCTAGATTACTTGACCAAAATTCTTTTAGAATCAATAAGCCCAATGGCTTATAAAGAAAAAAAAATGTGTTTTCTATAGAATGAGTTAAAATTTAAGAGGATTGAAGAACATCTCCAGAATCCTGCTCTTCAAAAGCAAATCAAAATATTTGAACAAAGAATCTGTAAAGAAGTGTGTTATGATATTTCTAATGCTTGCTGGCACAGAAAGTAGCATATTGTCAGTCTGCCTTATATTAAGAGATTTTATGAGAAGAACATCCCAACAAAAGCAAGACCGATTTAGGTGAATTCTGAAATTCTTGAGTTCTGAAAAAAGAAAATTGCAGAATTTCTCAATAAAAATATCATTAGAAGAAGAAAAACTTCTTGGTCCTTCTCGGCCTTTTATGTCCAGAAGGCCAGTGAAATTGAACAAGGAGTTCCTCGTTTAATAATCAATTATAAGCACTAGCTCACTATTTAACGTTGAAGAAAAAGAAGAAGAAATATTTACAAAAGAGGGAGGAAGAAAGTTTTGTTCTCAAAAATCAATTTTACTCTCAAATAGTTAAGAGTTGAAAACGATTTTTCTTTTAAAGTTTTTAACTTTTCATTGTGAGGAAAAGAAAGAAATTTGAATTTTATAGGTTTATTCATGACATAGGTATTTATCTCATCATACTATATTGTAAACATATATAATAGAGAAATAAATGATAAACCTAAAATTATTTTATCAGTCATATTTTTTACTAAAACAAATGATGTTTTAAAACATACATCGTTTTGGCAAATATAAATTTTGAGTATTTCATAATTGATATATCTACGAGTACCAGTGGCAGAGGATAAGGATTCTCTCGTCTTCTTGATAGGAACTAGTAATTCTGGCATACAATTCAAATCTACTGTTGAATCAACAAGAGCCATTATTATGAAATCAAAATCTTGAATAATTATTATGACCATTATGTGCCATTTTTTTATTCTTACATGATTGAGAATTTGGATAAGGTTATCATTGTCTTGATTGTCGGTAATAGGTTCTTCAACCTCATTATCAGAAATTAGTAATTTATTAGGTTCACTAGATTCTTGTTTATTAAGTAAATTCTTTATTTTCAAAGATTTAACTCTTTGATTATTTCTATATTAGAATCTCTTAATTCTCTTATTTCATTTTAAATACTTTTAATTTCCTTCTGAAGTTCCTGTAGGGTAACTTCCTTTTCTTTTCCCTTAACCTTATTGAATTTTTCTAAGTTTTGTGAAAGGCTTGCAGTAATATTATTATTAGACTTTAACATTTTCTTTCTTCTGGATTACTTTCTTATGTCTTTCCAGATATTCATGTTTTAATTCTAGATTTTCAATTTTGCTAATTAAGCAAACATGAGATTTTCTTGTTCCTCATTTTTGTTGAAGACATTAATTTTTTGACAATAACTATTCCTACACCCCATTGAGACGTTAAGAGAATCACTGTTAGAACTTGAGTATTCAGATTCAGAGGATTTAAGGGATTCAAATTCTCCTAAATCTTCACTATCACTCTCATAACAATCTATTGTTTCTGAGATTCTAAATGATTTTTGTTTATCTTATTCAGAAATTTTTAACTGATTGATTTTATTTTAAACTTGGTTAATGTTGGAAAAATGACCATTCTAGCCACATTTAAAACACTTAGTTTTACTTTTGTCAAATCCTTTATTGGGTTTTCTTCTAGAATAAAACACTTAATTTTTTATTTTTAGAAAAGTATTTATCAAAACTTTTATCTGTGGTAAATTTTTCTATAAGGCTTATGGGTTCTCCTAGGGCTTAAATGAGAATTTTTCTTCTTTCTTTGGGAAGAAGCAATAGTCGGTTAACCATATTACTCACAAAAATTGCCTAATTCGTATTTGACAGTTTTATTTTGTTTTTTGTTTTGTCTATTGATTTTCATATCAATACACATTTTAAAACCTTCTTTTTGTATTGTAGTAATTATTGTACCATAGGTAAGACTATTATAGTCTATATTTCATTGGTCATTACTAAGGATTGTTCTAATTTTGTGTGCGAATAGATTGGGTAATCCATTAATGAAGTTTTCTTTCAAAAAGGGTTCATTGCTATCATCCCTTGTCATTACCCTAGACAAAAATATATTTTATGTACCTGCCAAAATCACTTAAGGTTGGACGCCTAAGATTGGTTAATTGATCAAGGATACACATAGTGATATTACTTGGCGTTCCAATGAAGTGTTCGATTATTATGTAAAGAAGTGTATTGATCGCATCAGGCATCAATATAAATAATTCAAAAATCAGTAAATTGATTAAAGATCGCATTCATTCTATTTTGAAATTCAGTGGGGGCATTTTTAAGTCCAAAGGGCATTACATTCCATTCATAATGGCGGAATGGAGTTACAAATGCAGTTTCATACCTATCATTTCATTTATCTGAATTTGCCAGAATCCAGATTTCATGTCAAACTTAAAGAAGATACTAACATCTCCAAGTCTATTGATTAAATCCCTTTTGTTTGGTATTGTATACCTTATCAATCTTAACTGCTAAAAGAATAGAATTTTTGGATTTTTCTGTGATATATTTTTTCCACCATGAATGAAGCATTCCTATAAATCTTGTGACTAAGAGTTTGATTAACTCAGTATGAGACTGATTGTGAGTGGTGATGTAGCTGTTGTCTACCATTGCCATATGTTTCAACTTATTGAGAACTTCTTGCTACAGAAAGTCCATCAATATTCCATTCGTACAATATTTCTGCAGATACAGAAAATTGATTAAGGAAAGAAGATTCAATAATTTATATATCTAGTGGCATACGTTTTTTATGCCATTTTCTTTCTAGATTATTAATTTCTAAATTTTTAAATGTATCTTCAATTTTGTTAATTTTTGAAGATTCATAGACTGTGGATGATTCATAGGAGGATTCTATCCTATGGTTATCTGACTCAGAACTACTGTCTTGGTTAATAACCTTAACAAAAGAAGATAATTCTAAAGATTTATTTTTCAATTCTTGAAGCATTTTATCAATCTGTTTATGAATTGGAGTAACATTTAAAATAGTTTTATCTGAAAGATTTATTAAAGGTTCTTCTTTTAGAGCTTCATTAGTTTTAGGTTCTTGAAGATCATCAACCTTATTCTCAAGATATCCAATACCAAACAAAAGAGATTTAATCAATAGACTTGGAGATACTACTATCTTCTCTAAGTTTGACATGAAATATGGATTCTGACAAATCTAGATAAATGAAAGCGATAGGTATAAAACTACGTTTGTAATTCCATTCGACCATTATGAATGGAATGTAATGCTCTTTGGACTTAAAAATGCCCCCACTAAATTCCAAAATATAGTGAATGATATCTTTAATCAATTTACTAATTTCTCATTTGTTTATTTTGATGATGTTGTAATTTTCCCTAAAATGATAATTCAACATTAGAAACACCTTGAATCATTTGCTAAGATAATAAAACAGAATGATTTAGTTATCTCTGCAAGTAAAATTAAATTATTTCAATCCAAAATTAGATTTTTAGGATTTGAAATTCATCATTCTATTATTAACCCATAAGTTTTCTAATGAAATCTTTGATAAAACACATTTACAAAGGTTTCTATGATCTTTAAATTACATATCTGACTTTTACAATAAATTAAGAATCGACTGTAAGACTCTCTTTGACAGGCTTAAAAAGAATCTTCCCCTATGGACAACTGTCTATACTTATGCCTCTGAACATGGATACAGAGTTATCTTATTACAAAAGGTCTCTCCAGAATCATCTAAATAAATTTTTAGGTTCACGTCTAGAACTTCGACCCAACCCCAAGTCAATTATAGTATAATTAAGAAAAATCTATCGGTTGTTCTGTGCATACAAAAATTTCAGGATGACTTATTAAATCAAAAATTCATTTTAAGAATTGACTGTAAATCTGCAAAGCATGTTTTGGAAAAGGATGTTAAAAATATTGCTTTCAAACAAGTTTTTGCTCGATGGCAATCCCTTCTCAGTATATTTGATTTCAATATTGAATTCATTCAAGGTATTAATAGTACAGTTCCTGACTCCCTACCCGTGAATTTTTGCAGGGTAGACAAGATGGGGCCTTGGCCCCTGGCCTCAAACCAAAGGGGAATCTTTGGTTCCGTAATTAGCCCTCAAGGCCCAAATTAAATATGAGTCTTTCACTCCTAAACGATTAACCATTCTTGGATCCATTAAGCCCCATTACCAAACAGCCTTGGTAAATTAATTTGACCCATTTGCAATTACACAGCCTTTCGATGCCCAACTGATCAATCAATCAATCATAAAATATAAAATATCATTCCCTTACATTCACAAAACACCTAGTAAAAATCTCATTTATATTGAGTCCTCATTCACTCATTCAAAAGAACCTACTGAAATAGAAAGATCTCATTTCCTTCCCGAATTTCACTTTGCCCCTGGCCACAGAAAGACAAAAATCTTAGTTTCTATGAAGACATTCTCTTAGAAACCAAATCCATTAATATCAGCCCAATAAAAATATAGAAGGAATGATCCTTTATCATTTCTTATACATTCTCAAAATTATAACCATGGAGGAATGGAAAGCCCATCCTTCGGATCTAAAAAATATTTTAAATAAAAAATAATACAACTATTTTGACTATATTGATGATTTGCACACAATTTTCATGTAATAGAATAGTGACTTTTCTCACTCTTGGTTTTAAAATTTCGTTAAGAATTTTAAAACTAATTTTTCAAAATGGTTCTTAAGATGGTGGTCCATTCATGGTCCTATCTTAAAATTTTTTCCAATTGATTTGCAACAGAGTTTCAATTTATTTTTAAAGGCTCATAAGCCCTCACCAATTGAGGCTTCATTTCCCCAAATACTCTATTTTCTAAATAAATATAAAACGCCATGCATACTAAAATGGCAATACTCAATCGAGGATAAAATCTTCACTAGGCAATATATGTGATGTTGTGGGACAAATTCAATGCCCAAAACATAATCACATCCATCAACCAAGAATTTACAAAAGACCATCCTAGCCTAAAATTACCCAACTCTTTTACCCAGGCTCCATTAAAAATTAATGAGCCCATTAACCCAGAACCTCAATCCAAATCATCCAGTTCCTCTAGAGAATCCAAACCCAAATCAAAACCTGAATCCAAACCTTCTTCAAAGGGTAAATCCAAGGTCATAAAGCCAAAGACCAAATCGAACCATGAGTTAATCCAAAAATTGCTTCTTCTTCTGATAGACAATAACGGTTCTGATTGTGATTCATCAGTTGAGTCAAGTCACCAAATCAAACCAAAATTCCAGAAAGGCCAATCATCCAAAACTTTTCCTCTGTAAATGACGGATAAAAAGAGTTTGAAAGGGCGAGTCTTACAACAATAGGCCTATGACGCATTCTAGGATTTACAAGATCTATTTGACAATATCAATTTAAGCGACGATGAATAAATTGAAAAAATAAATATTTTTTTAAATTCCAATCTCAAAAGGTTAAGAAATATATCATAATAGTCCTTCAATGCAACGACTATAATGCTACCCAATAATCAATTATCAATAGTAACAATGACTCTGCAAAAGTCACAATGGCTCTCAAGATAATAGTAATGAAGACACTAAAATCCAAGATAGCAATTAAAAAGGAACAACAACTGTGGCTCCACCAAAATAAAGCAACAATGGTCATAATGACTCTTTTCAAGACACAATGATAAAGACGCGTGAATCCAAGATTACAATTATCGAGGAATCTTTATAATTTGTCATTTTCTGTAATAGTTGTACTAGTTGTCAAATAATTAGACAACTATTTATGCTTTTTACTATTTTTTAGTCAAAAGTAAACAAATGTAGAAATGTAAAATGCTTTTATTTTTGTAGATGAATAGTTCAGATAAGTGATGTGTTTCCAGTAAACTCCATTTTCCTTAGCTATAAATAGGTAGCCCTCTCCCATTTGTTCCTCGGAACTCATTTTCAACTCTTAACTATTTGAGAGCAAGACTAGTTTTTGAGAACAAAGCTTTCTTCCTCCCTCTTCTGTAAATCTTTCTTCTTCTTTTTCTTCAACGTTAAATAATGAGCGGGAGCACTATTTAATTGTTGCCAATAAATACTGTTTGTGTAAGTTTGTAATCTTACATCTTAATAAATATTTACTGTTTTGTGTTGTATTTTTGCATCTTAATACCCCCTATCTAATCTTACACCTTAATACAAATTTACTATTTTTGTGTTCTATTCTTGCATCTTAATACCCCCTCTCTAATTGCTATACTATATTCCACATCTTTTGGTATAAAAAACAAACCTGGTGGGGATATTTATCTACACAATTAATCTATGTTATTTATTTGCATAATAAATCTATTGGTATCAGAGCAAGGATGATACCAATAGATTCATGATTGGTATCAAAGCAAATAGATTCATGATTGGTATTAGAGCAAGGTTGATACCAAGTTTGGTATAAAAGTAAAACCCGGTCGAGCTATTTATCTGCATAATTAATCTGCGTTATTTATCTGCATAATATATCTGTTCACCGCCTGTTATGGTTGGTTATTGCTTTTATTGTCGCTATAATTGCTTTTATTGTCGCTATACTTGCTTACATGAATAATTACTTTAATTTAATCTCACTCTTCGCCCAATTGACTGGTTATTTTTATGCTTGATTATTTCTCTATAATATTTGATTATTTAATCTGTGAATCTGCTTTAACAAAGGCTAACGTAACACCTTCTATTTGGTTAGCTTTATGCACCACAATAAGACCTCTTAGAGATGTAAATCCCGAGGGTTGGATAATTGTAGGGGCAACCTCGTAGGAGGTTGTAGAAGTCATAGCAGATTATCAATGAAAATACAATATGAAATTTTCAACCGTAAGAATAATTTAGTTATTTGGGCCATGAGTAGATTATTTAGAAGTAATTCTTCTAGTAGCAATCGGTCTAAAATAACTACAATATCAAACATAATAAATGAAGAACATTTTGAATTAGTAGATGATCAAGTAGATCATTGGGTATAGAATATACCCAAAATCCCTAATAAAAATATTATAAATCAACATGGTCTATTGCTTCCTTCAAGCCTCAGCATCATGTAAAAACAATTGAAAAAATATATGCTCTTGAGAAAGAGCATGGAACTTTCCAATTACTTTCCCCTAATGTAATAAAACATTACATTGAAGAAGAATATAATTTTCTTCACTTTGGTTTAGTCGAGATAGAAGTTAAACCACTCATAAGGAGAGGGGTAAATACCTCTGTCTTTTTAGCCTTACGAGATGCAAGATTCATAAAATTTAATGTTAGTATTTTAGGATTAATTGAATCCTCAATTTGTAATGAACCAATCCACTTTGATTATTTCCCAGATTTGTCTGTTAGTTTAGTAGACCCCCATATTTTAAAATCTTTAACTTTAAATATTAAAACTAGTGGTTACCAAATCCTAGAAGGCACCCAAGCCCTAGCTTTAATCTTTAGAATTCATTACAAAGTTACTAAGGCTAATATGAATCGTCAAGCCATCAATAGGATTCCAAAGAATCAAACCCTATTGATCCAATCTATCTAAAGTGATGCCAATATTAGAGTTCCCAAAATAATTAGGTGGTCTGATATTATTTTGCCTTCAAATTAGCTTTTAACCAATGAAAGTCAACTTACTCCAATTCAAAGACCAATTGAAGTGTAGATTACATCCAACAATACAGTACTATTAAAATTAATATCTAAACTTCTAGTTCTAGTCCACAAATTAGGGAGCATAGCTAGTCTACTACCCCTATGAATTTCTTTTTTGGATCATCCATTAATAATGATCAAGATCTTAGGATTGAACAATTAGAACAAGAACTAAAAAATTAAAAATTTAAGACTTAAAGGCATAACCACAAGTTAGTCAGCTAGTCTTTGATAATAAGTCTAAAGAATTTGACGAAGTTGAAGCACCCACTGAATCAGATTTCTAAGGAAACCTTCATCCCGTTTATCCCCAACTCTTAGTTCTAAATATAGGTACCCCGAGCCAAGAATATAAATCAGATTGGGAAGGTCTAACCTAATATAATGATGATCTAGCCAATCTTGATAGACATAATAAGTTTAGAGAAAAGTATAATACGGACCAAAGAAGAATATACTTGCTGAATGGAAGACATTCATGCAAGAATTTAGAGTTGATATGTTTTTCCATGATTATATCAAGAATATTTACAAGAAAAATATCAAAGTAATTTCAAAATATAAATGGGTCAAGGAAGACTCCAGTGTAGTGTCAGCCAATTATCATCCTCTTGAGAAAATTATGAATAATCATAAAAACTCTCTAATCACTTCTTCTCCTTCCAAGATTGCAAAGGAAGAAGAATCAAATAAAAAAGTAGTTGAACAACTCAATTACACCAATCAAAGTCTAATTACAATAGGTAAACAATTTGACAAAATTAAGAATAAGGTTGGTGATCTTCATGAACCTAAAACTAATGAAGCTCTAAAAGAAAAACCTTTAATAAAACTTTCAGATAAAGCCACTTTGAATATTGTTCCAATCAATAAATAGATTGATAAAATGCTTCGAGAACTGAAGAATAAATATGTAGAACCATCCTCTTATGTTAAGGTTATTAACCAAGACAGTAATTCTGAGTCAGATAGCCATAGTAAGAATCCTCCTATGAATCATCCACAGTCCATGAATCTTTAAAATTTAACAAAATTGTAGATACATTTAAAATTTTTTAATTGAATAAACTAGAAAGAAAATGGCATAAAAAACCTATACCACTTGGTGGGAAAAGCATCTCACAGAAGAATCTAAAAATTTCATCCTTTCAACAGTTAAGATTGATGCTGAAGGACCCCCAATTATTGGTGAAAATAAGGAAATAATGCTTGATGCCATCAATACACTTCTTTATACAATAATTGCACACTTTATCAGAACATCAAGTAAAATCACTTAAGTGTGCAACCTTAAGTGATTTTGACTGGTACAAAAACATATATTTTTCCAAAGTAATGAAAATGGATGATAGCAATCAACCATTTTGGAAAGAAAATTTCATTAATGGATTACCCAATCTATTCGCACACAAAAATAGAACAATCTTTGTAATGAACAAGGAGATATAGACTATAATGATCTTACCTATGGTACAATAATTACTAACATTGTACGTTGCTTAATTAGGTCAAGATAACATTATCTATATATATTCTTGGTCAAGACTCATTAGATTTGTAGGGTATCCATAAAATAATAAATTATTTATAAATGTGTCACTGTAGTGGGACTCATTGCAATTTACGCCACACGTAGTGTCGTTTGGCAATGCAGTGTGCCGTGAACTATTGTAGTGCCATGAAGAACTATTGTAGTGTTGTGAGGCACTACAGAGTCCCACGCACCATTGTAGTACCGCGTGGCACAACCGTGTATCACGTGTCACTATAGTGTCATGTGGCACTACAGTGTGTCATGCCAATTCCTTATTCAAAAATCAGTGATTGACATGTGGCAGTCCGGCATGCCACGTGACATTTTTTAAATTTATTATTTATTTTAATTAAATAAATATCTAGATATAAACTAATTCAATAACTTATCTAATCACACCTATCAACTAATTCAAATTATTGTTTTTATAATAATTTAATATTATTTAACTTCATAAATCAAACATATTGTCTCACTAATCAATTAATTCAAACCCAATCGATATAATTAATTAATTGTAATCTCTAAAAATTATAATAATTAATTTCACATAATTATATACTTACCCTAGAGACTTAATTTTTTTTGCAAACTAGTCATTTCCTTATGTCCTGAAACATTCACACCCTATACTATGTACAACAGAAGTGGCCTATGGACCACGAACCCATAATTCTAAACTCTAATAAATCAGATTATTAATTAAACTCTTAAATTAAATAATCTTATTATTACTCCACTATAGATATGAAATTGCACTCTTAGTAATTACATAATATATTTACAGAGTAATCTCGTGTAGTCCATTGATATAATCAATTCATGTAGTTCTGTCCTTCAATTATTATTTTGTAAATTAGAGCTACTCAAAATTACCGTTTTACTCTTCTGATTATCTCTCGATCCTTAAGTACCATTAATTCACTAGTGAACGGTCAATTTATAATCGTATTATAAATTTGAGCTCAATAACCATTCAGTTTCAGAATTAACACTTAAAGGAACCAATATACGATCCGTTAAGAAAACTTAGATTCTAAATCTTGTAAGATCATGTTCCCAGCCATCCATGACTTGGAAGATCTTGGTGTGGATTTCAGAGCCTACTGATCATTGGAATGGTTTTGTGGGATGGAAGATCGATCGTTTTTGCTAGGATACTTGATATAGACTACAAGAGGTATATGATTCTTAACCTTGTATGGCGTAGATTTAATGTATAAATATATAATGGATCCTGACTAACTGTAAAAGATTTTTCAATAAAAAAAATTATTAAGTTATCGATGCGTTGCACAAGTTTTGTTTTATTAAAAGATTTGATCTTTATTAAAAGTTTAATTTTTAAATGACCTCGAGCCACACGCTTCTGCCATGCACGCGCTGCGACATCCAACAATATGAGGATTGCCCCAATTCCATGTCCTACATCATTAGATGCGCCATCAAATAACATTATCCATAATTCTGGATTCATAGATTCTTCTTCATTTTATAATATGACTGCTACGTTCTCGTTAAGAAACTCAAACTTCATAGGCTCATAATCTTGCACTGGTTGATCTGCTAGATAATCAGGAAGTACACTTCTTTTTATTGACTTTCTCGTGACGTAGACAATATCATATTTCGTGAGTAACATTTACCATTTAAAAATTTTCTCAGAAAGTGATGATTTTTCAAAGATATAATTGATTGGGTCCATTTTTGAAATTAAGCAAGTGGTGTGGTATAACATGTATTGTTTAAGTCGATGAGCCATCATGCCTCATACACAAAATGTTTTCTCCAACATCAAATAATTAGCCTCATAATCTATGAACCTTTTGTTTAAATAGTATATTTCTTGTTCTTTCCTTCTAGATGCGTCATACTGACCAAGTACGCAACCCATGAATTTTTCTGATACTGTAAGATACAAAATGAGTGGACACGCTGGAGTTGGAGGAACAAGTATAGGCGGATTTTGTAAGTACTGCTTGATCTTCTAAAAAGGAATTTGACAATCATCATTCCATCCTTCTGTATCACTTTTGCGGAGAAGTTTAAAGATATGTTCATAAGTTGCAGTTAGCTGTGAGATGAATCAGGCTATGTAATTTAATCTCCCCAAGAAACCTTTAACTTCCTTTTGAGTTCGAGGTGGTGGCATATCAATGATTTCTCGAACCTTGTCGGGGTCAAATTTTATTCCTCCCTTGCTCACGGCAAAGCCAAGTACTTTCCCTGTAGATGTTGTGAATGTACACTTTGTCGGGTTAAGCTTTAATTAGAAATTTCTCAACCGTTCAAATAGTTTCCGCAGAGTGATAGTGTGATCTTCTCTTTGACAAGATTTGGCAATCATATCATCAACGTACACTTCGATTTCTTTATGCATCTTATCATGAAACAATGTTACCATTGCCCGTTGGTAAGTTGCCCCTACATTTTTTAGACCAAATGGCATAACCTTATAACATAAGGTACCCCATAAAAGTGGTCTTTTCACGGTCTTCAGGAGCCATTTTGATTTGATTCTACCTCGAATAACCATCCATGAAAGAGAATGTTGAATGTCCTGTAGTATGATCTACTAAGACATCGATATGGGGTAATGTAAAATTATTCTTGGGGTCTGCCCGATTTAAGTATCTATAATCGACGCACATCCTTACTTTCCCATTTTTCTTTGACACTGGGACTATGTTATCAATCCATCCAAGGTATTTTTCTACTTCTATAAAACCCACGTCTACTTACTTTTTAACTTCTTCTTTGATTTGTACCAACATGTCTAGTTTCATTTTTTGTAACTTTTATCGCACTAGTTTACTTTCGGGCATAAGAGGAATGATGGACCATGGTATCACTATTTAGACCTGGCATATCTTGGTAAGACTATGCAAAGATGTCCTTATACTCCTTGAGTAAGGCGATTAATTGTCGACGACTTTCACTTGTCA
The DNA here is from genome assembly GCA_003255025.1 of Datisca glomerata. Classification (NCBI taxonomy): domain Eukaryota; kingdom Viridiplantae; phylum Streptophyta; class Magnoliopsida; order Cucurbitales; family Datiscaceae; genus Datisca; species Datisca glomerata. The sequence goes on from QANY01007217.1 coordinate 44,995, forward strand.
TAAAAGTGTCTATTTAGACTTCTTTTGTCTCTCCATCCAATCTAAAATTTATTACCTCCGTTAAATCTTGATAAGGTTGAGTTATTTTATCATCTTCTGCTACCATTCTTCAATCTGACACTACGCTAAAAATGGGATTGCCAAAGTTATTGCTTATGGTCCTATTTTCAAAATCATCGTTCTTAAACCTGAATTAGATTATTGGATGAAAGGAAGGCGAGAAAATAAAATAAAAAATGCATGAGTATGAACAATATATTCAGAAATGAAAAAAGGTAGACATAAAGAGGAAGAACAAAAAAATGGAACCGGAATTATATTTACCATTAATAGAAGGAAACGAAATAAGTTTTTAGATTTTCATTCAAAGACATGACATGAAATAGACGAAACTGCAGGCCTATAGAAATGAAATTCCTAAGACATTAGGCAGAATCATTAGAAATTTGGCATTAACACATTACTCTTGAAAATCCCCAAGAAGCACTGGCAACTCGGTGCCATCCCAATTGTTATGCTCATGATCTGAATCGTATCAAGAAATCAAGTGTTCTGTACTTGCACTTGATGATTCTTCCATGATTGTAGATATTAAAGGCTGGGCGATATCATCTTCAAGGTCGTATTGTTCTACTGTAATTGATTCTTTGAATGAAATCCACCACTTGTGAAGGATTCAAAAATATGAGGTATGATTGTCATTTTCAAATCGAATTCCATATTTTCGAGCCTAGCAATCATCTTTTCTTTCTTTTGAGCTCCCACTCTCCCTCTATCAGCCTTGGTCGGTCTATATCCAAGCCCAAACCTTTGCTCGGTCTATATCCAAGCCCAAACCTTTGCTTATTCTTGTCCCAATTGATTAACTTATTTATGGTTTGATACTCACTCCTGAGTCTTTTGCCTGGCTTGTATCCGACTTTTATCATCAACTTTGCCACCATCCGAGATGCTTTTGATATGCTTGGATTTGGAGTGAGTTTTTCACTAGCAGCAAACGTGGTGTTCAAGATTTCAAATGATCGAAATAAGCACTCCAATGCTTCTTCTACTGCTTTAACATATGACATGGTAGCCGGCTTGGATACTAGTAAGTCTTCTTCCCCATATATACAAATGATTTTATGATCCATTATGAATTTCAACTTTTGATGTAAGGAAGACAGTACTACCCCAAAAGAAAAGAAAGCGAAGTAAGTGGTTTAGTTATTCTATCACCTTATACTCACTTTGCTTGATGAGTTTCAAAAATTCACATACTTCATCTTCAGACGCTGCTGTTTCTTTCTCTATACCACTCATTATATTCAGGTCTATCACTTGGCCGTTATACATCTCTTTTTGGAACTCATGACCATTGTGGCTTTCTTTGGCTTTCCCTTTCCTTTCTTTCAAACTCGTCTCTTTTATCAAGTTTCAAAACATCTGGTGTGTAGTATCTGGCACTCCTCGTCATCCCACCTAGTCCTAAAATATTAGTTATGAGGAGATTGAGATTGACAGATTTAGCGCTTGAGTTTTGTCGTTACCACTTTGCATAACCTTATATTCGTTCCTCCATGGTACTGATCTTTGAATGCAAATGAACGTGATATTTGGATGGTGAGGGGCGTCAAAACATAAGATGTAGTGGTGCGAATTGACTTTTCCTTATAATGTATTGTAAGAGGTTTTGAGATATAGGATGACACTTCAACATTTACTTCAGACGATTCTTTAGTTATCATGAGGACTAAAGAGTCATCTTCTTGATATTCTCTTTCTACTTTATGACTTATTATAAGTATCTTTGCATCCAACAACCTTTGCACTTCCGTTATAAATCAACACATTCCTCAATTGTATACCCAATCACATTTTCATGAAACAAGTAATCAAAGTCATGCATATGCTTCTTAGAAATGCCTTCATCCTCTGAGCATGTTGGGTAGATGTACCCTGCTTTAGAAAGAAGATGGAAAAAATACTTTCATTGACATGCTCACATCTTCCACATCCTTCTTTCCATATGAAAAAGATTCATCAATTGCGTTTATGGTAGGATTCCCATGATTTGGTAGAGGGATGGAATTGATATCTAGGTTTCCATTAGCCTTTTTAAAATTCAACCATCCACCCTTGATCAATGCTTGTACTCTACCCTTTAATGTCGTGCGATTCTCAGTCGAATGTTCTACTGCCCCAGCATGATAATCACAATGAGCAGTATGATCGTACCACCTTAAGTATCGTGGCTAGAGAGGTTCATAAGGAATTGGCACCAATTGATTATTTTGTATCAATTGTGGTAAGAGTTTTGTATATGATGTAGGGATCATATCATATTGGACAAAATGTTGATTATTTCTATTTTCCCTCAGAGGCTGATCAGCTTGACCAACATTTTACTGGTGAGTCGGTGATCTGAAATCGGGTCTTGGGTTGTTTTGAGATGTTGATTGTTGAGAGTGATAATTATATGGAATTTTTGAGGTGTTTGCCACATATGATGTCGCAGACTTGGGCCCTTCACAATACTTTGAAAATCCTGGCCCCAGGTTCACAATTTGTGATGAGTATCCAAAATTGATCATATGTACATCCCATTCTTTTCGCTTCAATGACGACCCTTTTTTTACAGATGATGTATCTGATACGACTTCTTTTCGCTTCACCAATCACTATAATGTCAGAGAAGTTGTTTGGAGCATTTCTAATCATCCTATCATAGAATGAAGATCTCAAGATGTTAATAAACATTGCAGCATCTCTTTTTCTGATAGGGGGTGTACCTGAGTAACTATTTCCTCCACCTTTGCGCATATTCTTTAAAGCCTTTAGTAGGATTTTTCGCCATCCTTTGTAGATCCAGACGATCAGGAGCTATGTCTATGTTGTACTTGTATTGTCTTAAAAAATCATCAGCTAAATCTTTCCACCTCTAAATATGTTGGTTATCTAATTGGATATACCAGCGAGATGCAGCCCCCATCAAGCTATCTTGTAAGAAATGATTCAGTAGCTTATTATCATTTACAAAAGCAGTCATCTTTCTACAATACATAATAAAGTGATTTCTCGGGCATGTACTACCACCATATTTTTCAAATTCATGTAGTTTGAATTTAAGTGGGATGGTTACATCCGGGACCAAACATAATTAGGTGGCATCAATGGTACCATATAAATCAGACCCTTTAACGGCACATAATCTCTCCTATAGAAAGTCCAGCTTATCTTTCGACAGTGGGTCTTCGCTTGGTTTGGTAATAGGTCTCTGCACTTTTGGATCATCAATATCGCGTATGACGATTGGCTCATTAGCGAGTTCGCCTTGTAGAGTGAAAGCTTGGTTATGGCCAGGTCCCATTATGGATGGGTTGTACCCAATTTTCCCTGTCTGCATCATTTATTGGACATTTGGAAATGGATAGTGCTGGATATTCACTGGTAGTGAAGCATGCTGAAACTGGTCAGACGTTGATAGGATGGAGTGAACCTAGGAGGGTAAGGTGGAGTATCGTTTGACAGTTGATTTTATGATGATTGTTCCCCTTGTGGATTTTCCATTACTGACGGTGAGGAGTTCCAAGACTCTGGCCAATAATAATAATAATAATAATAATGATAGTAAATTTATGCATGAGAAATATTACTGCGCAAAGTGAAAGTCCAGAAGTACGCCAGTTCATTCAATTAGTAGATTCATCCACTACATTTGAGTATATAGAAGTCAATTACATTACTTCGAAATATGAGTTTATATAAAATGACCCAAATCCTGGTTCATTTATTCCTAGACAAGTTATCCCCATTAGGATGGATGGGCAAAACACTTCTCTTCAAAAATGATACTTCTTCCGCCAAATTTCTTGCTCTCACATCCATGCCTTTCAGCCAGTCCACAACCTGCTTAGATCGGTGTCGAATCAAGTCGTACTCTTGTTGCAACAATCGGTAGTCATATCTCAGTGCATCGACATTAGCATTATTATTTCTTGCCAATTTCTTTACCACATTCTGATAAGCTCTAACTTGGTGCTTGAGGTTTGCGATGACTTTCAATAGTTCTTCACAATCATTTGTTGACTTGGTCTTCCTAACTTTCCGATTCTCTAAATCAATTTGTAAATTATCACCGATTCATCGTAATGAGTCATATTGTTCTTCTAACTCAACCATGTATGCATTTTTCTTATAAACAGTCCCTTTCACCTCTCCTAAAACCTCTTGTACAAGCTTATTTTTCTTTTCTAGCTTCATGATTCGATCCTCCTGTTTGTAGATCACCCTTCACAAATTCTCATTGTCTTCTACCATCTTTCTAATTTTTTTGTTCAGTTTGTGAGTGTTTTTCCCAACTCTGAGTTTTTTTCATTTCAGGTATTCTTGGTCCTCAACCTTGTTTCTCAAATCTCTGGGTTGTTTTTTAATTTCGATCCTGTGTTTGTCAGATAAATTTACCTCGACTATTAGTCATCTGTTTTCTTCCAAGATAGCTACATTATTTTGATGCTCCTCATATAACTCATCTCGCTCCTTTTTCACAATCTTTTGATGTGTTTCTGGTGATTTGGATGATTATGAATCCTCAACTGGTAAGGCAATAAATACTTTGCTTCTACTCTCAAGCCATACTTCATACTCCTTTGTTCAGTTCATGTGATTTTCTCATTTTACATCATTCTCGTTATTTTCCAAGCTCCAATCAAGTGCTGCAGTTTTTATTCACTATCTTGAGAATCGTAACTGATTTGAATATCCTTTAATGCGTGCATGGAAGGGATAAACTATCTCATGTATAATTGATGGAGAACCATTAGTGGAGCATAACTAGTACAACCCCATGGTCCAGGGAGCGGGACCTATTAAAAGTCACCAAATCTATAGGTCATCAATGTTAACAACATCTAGTGGGCCTTCTAGATAACATCCTCATCTTTCTACTTTGATAGGTGTGAGAGCCTATGCCAATTCCATTTGGCCATTCCAAATTCTGTAATGGGGATTCTCGTCTTCATCCATGGACTTGAAAATTTAACTTGAGGACATTTGAAATCTGGTGGACATCTTAGATGGCTAAAAATCCAAATACATAAAAGGCATGGAGAGCCGATGAACTTTCCTTTTCCAAACACTCGGATGTGATTTAAGGAACAAAAGGTCTCAGCGAGAATTGAGATAACATGGTTAACACCAAGTTCAACTTCAAGGAACATTTTTATCACTTTATCATTCACATAACCTTGGATCTTTGGAAACAACACAATGCCATAAATAAACTGAGCATAAAGAGCCATACCCCTATCTTCTTTCAAGACATTTTGGGTGAGATCTGAAAGATAATCCAGTGGCACACACTCATTGCCCCCTTTAATTTTCAGCCTTTTCTCAATCTGAGACTCATGGACAGTACCCAAGAGCTTAGATAAACTTTATCCGTGTTTTGCAGCGGGACGATCAGTAGGGCTTGATATTCTTAAATTGTAGAAGCAAGATCAATTGTTTCAAAGGTGAAACATCTGTACAGAAGGTCTCAGAAATGCATTAAAGCCTCAAGAATGGGAGCATTGACTGTAATATACAGAAGATATGTGATGTGACCATATTTGCCAACAAACATAGTTTTTTTCTGTGGTGAAAAATCCTCTCATATCTTCTTCAACCTCTCCAAGTCAATGTGTGAGAACTTTATCTTAGTGATTGATAGTAGAAGAGTGGCATCCTCATTTTACAAACAATCTCCTTTTCATTTGTACGTTTCCTCTGACCATTGGGCTATTGTAACTTGATCATCTATTACACTCGGAGTGGAAATCATGGTCTCTAAATATGAATGAATTGAATACTTCTTTACAATCCCTATTATGCAGCATGATGCATGTATGCAAAAAATAAAGATGAAGTCAGAAGTGGAACAATGGGGAAGGAAAGAAATGCTTAAGTAGTGTAAGACAAAATTTATCATGATACTAGAATCTCTATTTCTATTAAACATTGGTCATTAGATGGGCTCTAAAAAAATGCATATGTGGTTGGGCTCTCAAATATCTTAATAGGCTTTCAGGTTATCCTCACCATTATCCAAATGGAGTAACAGGGCCCCCCAAATGGTATCCCGAAATGGTTAGCCTGAGTGAGAACTTTCATTAGCCTTCACAGAAATCACAATACCACGAAGGCATTCCATTACTCATTCTCACTGATCCGGAAGTGAAAGCCCGGGTATATGGCTAGCGTATCTGTGTGAAATTAGAAATTATGTAAAGAAATATACTTCGTAAAAAAATGAACTATATACAACTACAAGCATGAATAATAAAAATAATGAATGAATTAAACGAACAAAAAACCACACAAAAAGAATAGTATATGATAAAATTTTGGCTTGACTATCTATTGATTTAAAAATGGTTAGACCAATTGATGTCCCCAGCAAAGTCGCCAAGCTGTCAAAATGTGCATGCAGTGTGGAGCGGAGATTGACAAATCATTTTGAAAAAGTTAAATTTTGAGTCCCCACCAATCATTTTTGGGTATGATTGGCCACCCAACAAAAATTTTGGTCTACAAAAACTCAAAGTTGGTCCGGGAGTCATTTGCGTATGGAGAAGGTATTAGCACCCCACAACACCCATTGTTCAAATTTAATCAAATGCTATCCAAATTATACTTTAAAACAAGATTAAAGAAATTCATTTTTGAATTCTCCATTAGTTATGTTTTTGTATCATAATTAAATCAAACTAAATGACCTTTAATATGTGGTACAAAGACCATTGAAAAAATATTTTTTTCATTTTTGTTTAAAACTTTTTAAAATCAAAGCATTATTGGAGTTATTCTTGACATTCAAAAAATAACTTCTCAACTCAGTAGTTCAAGAAGTTTGGTATCCCAAAAAACCTCAAAGTCCATCATAGGGAACTTTTTTTAGGGAAAACTAAATAATGAATTTAACAAAATTTAAGTCTAATTGTTAAGATTGTAATCTCCCCATTCTTTATATACTCGCTTTTCAATTTTAATGGGTTTCACTTATTCTTTGAAGTCTGCGGCGAACATGGATGCTAGAGTTGCCAGTGCATCTGCATTTTGATTATTCTCTCTAGGTATATGGTCAAATGAGATCACTTCAAAAGTTCAGCTTAACTTAGTTGCATATTTGTTGTTAGGTACCAGCTTGAAGTCTCTAGCTTCACATTCTCCGTTTAGTTGTCGTATCACCAATAATGAATCTCCGTACACTCAAAGCTTTCTTATCTTCATATCATAAGCTGCTTGAATTCCCATGGAACATGCCTCGTATTCTGCCACATTGTTTGTGCAGTCAAAGCATAGTTTTACCGTGAATGGGAAAAAATTTCCCTTAGGGGATATGAGGATTGGCCCAATTCTATGTCCTACATCATTAGATGCACCATCAAATAACATTGTCCATAATTCTGGATCCATAGATTCTCCTTCATTTTTTTAATATGATTCATATGTTCTCATTAGGAAAATAAAACTCCATAGGCTCATAATCTTGCACTGGTTGATCTGCCAGATAATCAGCAAGTACACTTTCTTTTATTGACTTTCTCATGACATAGACAATATCATATTCCGTGAGCAACATTTTCCATTTAGAAATTCACCCAGAAGTGATGGATTTTCAAAGATATACTTGATTGGATCCATCTTTGAAATTAACCAAGTGGTGTGGTATAACATGTACCGTCTAAGCCGATGAACAACCCAGGCTAATGCACAACACGTTTTCTCCAACATCAAATAATTAGCCTCGTAGTTTGTGAACCTTTTGCTTAAATAGTATATTGCTTGTTCTTTCCTTCCAGAGGCATCGTGTTGACCAAGTACGCAAACCATGAATTAACCTGTTATTATAAGATACAAAATGAGTGGACGCCCTGGAGTTGGAGGAACAAGTATAGGCGGATTTTGTAAGTATTGCTTGATCTTCTAAAAAGAAATTTGACAATCATCATTCCATCCTTCTGTATCACTTTTGCGGAGAAGTTTAAAGATATGTTCATAAGTTACAGTTAGCTGTGAGATGAATCAGGCTATGTAATTTAATCTCCCCAAGAAACCTCTAACTTACTTTTGAGTTTGAGGTGGTGGCATATCAATCATGGCTCGAACCTTGTCAGGGTCAACTTTTATTACTCTAAAGATGTTGCAAATGTACACTTTGTCGGGTTAAGCTTTAACTGGAACTTCCTCAACCGTTCAAATATTTTTCGCCGAGTGATCGTATGATCTTCCTCTTGATGAGATTTGGCAATCATATCATCAACGTACACTTCGATTTCTTTATGCATCATATCATGAAACAATATTACGATTGCACGCTGGTAAGTCGCCCATGCATTCTTTAAACCAAATGGCATAACCTTATAACAAAATGTACCCCACAAAGTTATAAAAGTCATCTTTTCATGGTCTTCAAGAGCTATTTTGATTTGGTTATAACCTGAAAAACCATCCATGAAAGAGAAGGTCAAATGTCCTGCAGTGTTATCTACTAAGACATCGATATGGGGTAATGAAAAATTATCCTTGGGGCTTGCCCGATTTAAGTCTCTATAATCGACGCACACCCTTCCTTTCCCATTTTACTTCAGCACTAGGACTATGTTAGCAACATATTCAGGATATTTTGCTACTTCTAGAAAACCCGCATCTACTTGCTTTTTAACTTCTTCTTTGATCTGTACCAACATGTCTGGTTTCATTTTCTGTAAATTTTGTCGCACTGGTTTACTTTCTGGCATAAGTGGCAAATGATGAACCACGATATCAGTGTCTAGACCTGGAATATCTTGGTAAGACCATGCAAAGACGTCAATATACTCTTTGAGTAACTCAATGAATTCTCGACGGCTTTGGCTTGCTAAAGAAGTGCCGATTTGGACTTGTTTCGTCTCTCCCTCCACTCCCAAATTTATCACCTCCGTTAACTCTTGATATGGTTGAGTTATTTTTTCATCCTCTTCTACCATTCTTAACATTTTCAGAGATGGTTCAAAATTATCCTCGTCACTTTCATCTGACTCTACGCTAAGAATGAGATTGTCAGAGTTATTTCTTATGCTCTTGTTTTCAAAATTACCATTCTCGAACCTGAATCAGATTATTGGATGAAAGGAAGGTGAGAAAATAAAATAAACAATGCATGAATATGAAGAACATTTCAGAAATGGAAAAAAGTAGACATAAAATGAAGAATAAAAAGAACTGAAATTGTATTTATCATTAGCCAAAAGAAGACGAAACAAGTTTTTAGATTTTCATTCAAAGAGATGACATGAAATAGACGAGAACATAAACCCATAACAACAAAATTCCTAAGGCATTGGGTAGAATCATTAGAATTTTGGCACGAACACATTACTCTTGAAAATTTCCGAGAAGCACCGGTAGCTCGGTGACGTCCCAATTGTTAAGCTCATGATCTAAATCGTATCGAGAAACTAAGTCCTATGTACTTTCACTTGATGATTTTCCCAAGATTGTGGATATTGAAAGCTGGGCGATATCATCTTCAAGGTCGTACTGTTCTACCATAACCGGTTCTTCAAATAAAATTCCCCACTTCTAAAGGATTCAGAATTATGGGGTATGATCGCCATTTCCATATCGAATTCCCTATTTTTGAGCCTAGCAATCCTCTTTTCTTTCTTTTGAGCTTCCACTCTCCTTCTATCAGCCTTGGTCGGTCTATATCCAAGCCCAAACCTTTGTTCATTCTTATCCTACTCGATTAACTTATTTATGCATTGATGCTTACCCCCGAGTCTTTACCTGGCTTGTATCCCCCCTTTTATCATCAACTTTGCCACCATCTGAGATGCTTTTGATAGGCTTGATTTTGAAGCGAGTTTCCCACTAGTAACAAATGTGGTGTTTGGAATCTCAAATGATCAAAATGAGTACCCCAATGCTTCTTCTGTCGCCTCAACATACGACATGGTAGCCGACTTGGATACCAATAAATCTTCTTCCCAATATATACAAATGAGTTTATGATCCATTATAAATTTCAGCTTCTGATGTAATGAAGACGCTACTACCCCGGTAGAGTGAATCTATGGTCGACCTAAAAGAAAACTGTATGCTGGATTTATGTCCATCACTGGGAAAACAATATTGAATAGGCATGTCTCGATTTGAATTTGTATCTCTATGTCTCCGACTACTTCTCTTCGAGTACCGTCGAATGCTCTTACTATCATCATGCTTGGTCGCATATATGTTGTGTCCACAGGGAGCTTTACTAGTGTGAATCTTGGCATTACATTTAGAGATGAGCCGTTATCAATCAATACTTTTGCAATAACATAATCTCTACATTTCATGGATATATGTAGAGCTTTGATGTGTCCAGTACCATCGGCAGGGATTTCATCATCTGTGAAAGTGATAACATTTGGTGCGGTAATATTTCTCACAATTCCACTCAACTTCTCCATCGTAATGTCATGACAGACATATGCTTGATTCAAAACCTTCAATAATGCTTGGCGATGTGGTTCAAAATTCAGAAAGAGTGACAGTAAAGATATGAAGTAGGTAAGCGATTAAGTTGTTCCATCACCTTATACTCGCTTTGCTTGATGAGCTTAAAAAATTCACATACTTCTTCAGACACTGCTCTTTCTTTTTCCGTACCTCTTATTATATCCGGGTCTATCACTTGGCCACCATGCATTTCTCCTTGAAATTCATGACCATTGCCGCTTTCTTTGGCTTTCCCTTCCCTTTGCCTTTCAAACTCGCTTTTATCCGTTTTCAAAACTTCTAGCGTGTAGCATCTGCCACTCCTCGTCATCCCACCTACTCCTGAAATATTAGTTATGGGGAGATCGGGGTCAGATGGATTTAACGCTTGAGTTTTGTCGTTGCTGCTTGTAATGACCTCATATCCATATGTCCATGGTAATGCTCTTAAATCCTTATAAGCAAACGCACCCGGTATTCGGATGGTGATAGGCATCGGAGCATAAGATGTAGTGGTGTGAGTTGACTTTTCCTCATAATGTATTGTGAGAGGTTTTGGGATATAGGACGACACTTCAACATTAATTTCATGTGATTCTTTAGTTATCATGAGGACTAAAAAGTCATCTTCCTGGTATTCTTTTTCTCCTTTATGACTTATTGTAAGTATCTTTGCATCCAACAACTTTTGCACTTCCACTTTAAAATCAGCACATTCCTCAACTGTATGCCCCGTCACATTTTTATGAAACAAACAATCAAAGTCATGCATATGCTTCCTAGAAACGCCTTCATCCTTTGAGCGTGTTAAGTAGATGTACCCTGTTCTAGAAAGAAGATGAAAAAGTATTTCCATTGACATGCTCACATCTTCCACATCCCTCTTTCCATATAAAAAATATTTCTCAATTGCATTTACGATAGGATTCCCATGATTTGGTAAAGGATTGAAATTGATATCTGGATTCCCATTAGTCTTTTTGAAATTCAACCATCCAGCCTTGATCAATGCTTGTACTCTACATTTTAATGTCGTTCAATTCTCAGTCGAATGTCCCACTGCCCCAACATGATAATCACAACGAGCAGTCCGATCATACCACATTGGGTATGGTGGCTGTAGAGGTTCATAAGGAATTGGCACCAATTGATTATTCCATATCAATTGAGGTAAGAGTTCTGTATATGACATTGGGATTGGATCATATTGGACAAAACGTTGGTTATTTCTATTTCCCCTCAGAGACTGATCAGCCTGACCAACATTTTGCTGGTGAGTCGGTGGTCTGAAATTGGGTCTCGGGTTGTTTTGAAATGCTTATTGTTGAGAGTGATAATTGTACAGAATTTGTGAGGTATTTGGGCCCTTCACTATTCTTTGGAAATCCAGGCCTCGGGTTTGCTGCTTGTGATAGGTACCCAAAAATTGATCGTTTCTACATCCCCTTCTTTTCACTTCAACGACGGCCCCTTTTTTACGGATGATGTATCAGATACGAATTCCAAAATTCTTCCATTCTTTACTCCATATTCAATCATTTCACCAATCACTATAATGTCAGAGAAGTTATTTCAAGCGTTTCCAATCATCTTATCGTAGAATGGAGATCTCAAGGTGTTGATAAACACTGCAACCATCTCCTTTCCTGACAAGGGGGGTGTACTTGAGCAGCTAATTCCATCCACCTTTGCACATATTCTTTAAAGCCTTCAGTAGGCTTTTTCTCCATCCTTTGTAGATCTAGACGATCATGAGCCATGTCTATGTTGTACTTATATTATCTTAAGAAAGCATCAGCTAAATCTTTCCACCTCTGAATATGTTGGTTATCCAATTGGATATACTAGTGAGATGCAGCCCATGTCAAGCTATCTTGAAAGAAATGAATCAGCAGCTTATCATCATTTGCACAAACAACCATTTTTTTTGCAGTACATAATAAGGTGACTTCTCGGGCATGTACTACCATCATATTTTTCAAACTCAGGTAGTTTGAATTTGTGTGGGATGGTAACATCTGGGACCAAACATAATTGGTTGACATCAATGGTGCCATATACATCTAACCCTTCAATGGCGCGCAATCCTTCCTCTAAAAAGTCCAGGTTATCTTTCAACAACGGGTCTTCACTTGGTTTAGTAACAGGCCTCTACCCCTTTGGGTCATCAACATCAGGTATGATGATTGGATCATTAGCGAGTTCGCTTTGTTGGTTGAAAGCTTGGTTATGGCCAGGTTCCATTGTGGATAGGTTGTACCCACTTTTCCCTGTCTCCATCATTTCCTAGACACTTAGAAATTGATACTGTTGGATATTTACTAGTGGTGAAGCATGCTGAAAGTGGTCGGTCTGATGACGTTGATAGGTTGGAGTGAATCTAGGAGGGTATGGTAGAGTATCGTTTGGCATTTAATTTTGCGATGATTGAGCCCCTTGCGGATTTTCAAAACAGGCTTTTTCCTTACTCGCGACGAGGAGTTTCAGGACTTTTGCCATTTGGTCTTTCAGCTCCCTAATTTCTTCTTTCATTTCCTCTCGCGATTGCTCTCTTTCTTGCTCGTCCATGACCCTAACTTGAGCTTGCGTTCGATAAGGATGTCGGAGTTGACGGGCTATCTTTGAAAAGTTTTCTTAAATAAATAAAAATAAAACAATGAGATGGTAGATTTTTCTAATGAAGAAGAATAAATATTAATACGCTCTAGCTTAGTGCTCAAGGCTTGCAATGACATTAGCATCATTATTTCTTGCCAATTTCTTTGCCACGTTTTGATACGCTCTAGCATAGTGCTCAAGGCTTGCAATGACTTTCAATAGTTCTTCATTATCATTGGTGACTCAGTCTTCCTAACTTTTTGATTCTTTAAATCAACTTGTAAATTATCAGCGACTCGTCGTAACGAGTCATATTTGTTTTCTAACTCAACAATGTACGCATTCTTCTTATCGACAACCCCCTTAACCTCTTCTAAAACCTCTTGTACAAGCTTATTTTTCCTTTCTAGCTTCATGATTCGATTCTCTTGTTCATATATTACCACTTGTAAATTCTTATTGTCCTCTGCCATCCTTCTCATTTTGTTGTTTAGCTTGCGAGTGTCAGTTCCCAACTCTAAGTTTTTTCACTTCAGATATTCTTGATCCTCAACCTTGTTTCTCAAATCTCTGAGTTGTTTTTCGCTTCAATCCTGTGCTTGCCAGACAAATTCATCTCGACTTTTAGACGTGTGTTTTCTCCCAAAAGAGCTAAATTCTTTTGATGTTCCTCATATAACTTATCCTCCTCCTCATTTGAACCTATAATCCTTTTGAGCTAAATTATTGTCCTCTTTTGATGTTCCTCTTTTGAATGTCCCATTTGATACACTTTGCATCATAAAAATGAGCAAATAAATTACCTTCAACGGGTGGTACAAAGACCATTAAAAAATTATTTTTATTTTATTTTTTTAAATCAAGCGTTATTTGAGTTACTCTCGGTATCCTAAAAATACTCCTCACCTCGATAGTTCGATAAATTTGGTATCCCAAAAATTCTAAAGTCCGTCATTGGATTTTTTTTAGTGAAAACTAAATAAAGAAATTAACAAAATTTAAATCAAATTGCTATGGTTTTAATTTACAAACGTCAATTCTGATCATAAAATAATGAAATAATAATCACATACTACCGTGACATATGACAATAATATATAAATAAATAAGAAGAGATAACAACTATTAAGAAAAATAAAGAATGATGGAAAAAATGTTAGAGATGACAAATATGTATGATAAATTAAAAAAAATGTAGAGTGCAAATATTTAAACAAGACGTGAAATAATTAAAAAGACATATAACAAAAAATTAAAACAAACCAATAATATCTACTTAAAAATATAAAAATAAACAAACACAAAAAAATATAAAAAAAAAATGCAAACAACAAAAAAAATACAAAAAAAAAGAAATTTCTTTTTTTACTTTTTTTTTCAATTTTCGTTTTTTTCTTTAAACATATCTATATATCTATATATAATTATTTAGTAAATAAATTAATAATAAATTTTTTATATGTAAAATAAAATAATCTATAAAAATGCTTAATTTCATACATAATTGGCACGTGCATGCTTTTTTTTAATACATAGTCTATTAATTATCATTTTTCATTTCTTCACCCAATGCAAATCAAATAGAAAAAGAATTATCATGGATGGTAACTAATTTAAACAAGTGTCACTAAAAATAAATAAATAATTTTGTTTGGGATATAAATATACCATTTTTTATTTTGGACCATTTAGTTCACTAATTACCATTTTTTATTTTCTTCCTTCATTGCTAGGAATGATCATAGATGATAAATAGTTTAAACAAGTGTCACTAAAAATCAATAAAACTTTCAAAATAAAATAATTTTTGTTTGGCATATAAATATACCATTTTTTATTTTGGACTACTTAGTTCAGTAATTATCATTTTTCCTTTCTTCATTCATTGCTACGAACCATCATGGATGATAAATAGTTCAAACAAGTGTTAGAAAAATGATGGTCAAAAATTAAAAAGAAAAGAAGAGGAGAAGAATTGTAAAAACATAAAAAAATCAAAGCTTAAATATTTGCATAATCTTATATAGAGATTTTACTCTATTTTATGCATTTTTTATGTATGAGAAATTATCATAGGAGATCTTTTCATCAAATGTATACTTTCAACCCATTAAAATGTTGATTCGCATTGAGTTAAGTTTACACCTCTCAAAAGCTTTATCCTCATTCTCATTGATTGAGTTGATGACAAAAAAATCTCATTATAAAACTTGTAGAGAATTAAACAATACATGAAAATAAAACTTAAGATTAAGAATAGTAGAAATGATAAAGAATGAGCAAACAAACTTATATATGGAAAATGAAACAAAGAAATATCAAATACATGAGTATGAAGAAGATAAATGATTAATAAGAATGAACAAGATATATTGTAAGATAAAATGCAAAAGATTTGAACTAGCTTAATAAAAATAAAAGGAGAAGATAGAAGATGAATAGAAATGAAAACTCTCTTTCTTTCTCTTTTTCACTATTTTTTCAAGCCTCTCTTTCTCTCTCTAAAGTCCCTTCTCTTTCTCACTCTTCAAATCTCTCCTTTCAAGTGAAGACCTCCCCTCTATTTATACGCAGACTTAGGGCTTCAGTTTTTAATTTTTAGTCTTTTGTTCCTTTTTTTATTTTTAGTCTTTGGACAAATCTTCTTATTTTTAGGCATTGAGCTATTTTTCAAATCATATACATAGTCTTAGACTAGTATATGGGCAAAAAACAAATTTAAAGTATTGGACCGAATAAAATACGGTATCTACATTATATAATATAATTATAATATTAAAAATAAAGTAATATTAAATTCTTTATGTATAAATAAATTTAAACTACGTAAATGTAAAATTTCCCAAATATATGTGTGAATGCGCGTGTGTGTAGATATATGTATGTATATAAATAATATATAATTGGTATAAGTATTATTTTTTACTAGGTAGTCTACTAATTACCATTTCATTTTTCAATAATTTCTATTAAATAGTAAAAGATTATGGACGGTAATTAATTAAACCGAGCGTCATGTAAAAAAATGATCAATAGAATTTCAGAATAGAATATATACCGTTTTTTTAATTTTGGACTACTTAGTTCACTAATTACCATTATTTTATTTCTTCCTTCATTTCTAATCAAATAGCAATGAATGATCATGGATGGTAACTAGTTCAAACAAGTATCATTAAAATAAAAATAAGATACAAAAATGAAAAGACTTGTGAGAACTTTAAAAAAATTTCAAGCTTAAATATTTGAAAAATCTTTATATAGATGTTTAGCTATCTATTTTATGTAATTTTATGTATGAAAAATTATCATAGAAGATTTTTGTAATAAATATACACTTTCAATCCATTAAATAGTTTATTCACATTGAGTTAATTTGCACCCTTCAAAGGCTTTATCCCCAACCTCATTGATTGAGTTTATGACAAATATATCTCATTATTAAATTTGTTAGAAAATCATCAAGCATAAAAATAAAACTCAAGATAAAGAGTAAAAGATGAAGAAGGAGGAACAAACACATATATATGGAAAAGAAAACAAAGAGTATACACCACATGAGTATCGATGAGAGAGGATGAAGAATAATGAACAATATATATTTTTAGCTAATGTGCAAGAAATTTAAACTACCTTAAGAAAAAGAAAGAGAGAAGATGAATAGATTAATAGAAATGTACTCTCTTTCTCTCTATCTTGGAAACTCTATCTTATTTCTCACACACACTCTATCTAAAAAGATTTATTTCCTTATCTCTCAAGACCTCTCTTTCTCTTTAAAAAAATGACATTTTCTCAAATGAAGATCTCTTCTCATTTTATAGGTAAATTTAGGGCTTCACTTTTTAATTTTAGTCTTTTTGCTCCTTTTTATTTTTTAACCCTTGGACCATTTTTCTTATTTTTAGTCCTTTGACTATTTTCCAAATCATACATATAGTCTTAACTATTATTTGGGCCAAATACAAAGAATGTATATTCAATGTATTAGACCGGACAACAAACGATATCTACACCTAGGCATACCACTTTTAATATATTATAGATTATTTTTTATACACACACATGTGTGTGTGTGTACTATTTTTAGGAATGTCTATATAGGCCTTGTTTGGCAGCCAGTACTAGACAATACTAAAAGACTGGACAATACTATTTTAGTTGTATCTTGCATTTGGCTTGACAGTCTATCCGGATTAGCTAATACGGTGAGACTAAATAGTACTCCTATCACTATATTAACTGATACGGTCCTCATCACGGTGACTCGGCCACGCTAAGAGCCCCAAATGAAATTTTCTTTTGATGGACTCTTTTTTCACATATTTATATAATATTCATATTTTATTTCATAATTAAAAGTATCTATTAATATTTTGCTTTATATATTGTAAAGAATTTTTAATAATGGAATGTATTGTCTATTTGAAAATATGAAATTACTTCTATTATCGGAAGTGTAAAATAACATGTAGCTTCAGAAACAAGTTATGAAAGATAATTTTACAATCTAGTACTATCATGTTGCAAACAATGTACAAGTAGTATAGTCTTTAGGTGATATAGCAGCGCTAAACATTAGACTGCACAATTTAATCCAAGATAATACAGTACAATACTCTCTCCAATGGCTCTTTCCTATGTCGTTGGTTGCAAGACATCCAAGGAGGTCTATAACTCAATTGAGAAAATGTATTCTTCCATATCAAGATCTAATATTTTACAAATGAAATATGATATTCAGTCATTATCTAAGAAGACTAGTGAAAACATTGATTCTTATATACAAAGAATCAAGGAGATGAAGGATAAACTAGTAGTTTTTTCTGTGAAACTTGAAGACGAGGGCATTTTGATTTTCACCCTGAATGGTTTACCTCGTGAGTACAATGCTGTGTGAACTTCCATCAAGACTTGGGCTGAGCCTATGGCTCTATAAGAACTTCATGTATTGCTTAAATCAAAGGAGTAGTTCTAGGAATCTCAACATAAGTTACATGAAAGTTTGTTTCAGAGCACTGCCTTGATGGCTGCTCAAAACTCCAATTTCAACAGAGGAGGCAATAGAAGAAGGTGATTCAGACCCTATAGAGGAGGAAGGCTCAACTCCACAAGGTTCAATTCTGGAAGGGGTAAGGGCCCTTTCAACAATACACCAAGTCAATCCTCCTTCATTCTTGGTTCACCTCCTTGGTAGAATTCTCAGACATCTTTCAAGAATGGTGTTAGCTTTAGTTCTAAAACTTCACAAGGTCAAAAATTCAGTGTCAAATTTTCCAGAAACCCGGGAACTCAGTAGTCGATTGCTATCATAAGATGAACTGCTCCTATCAAGGGAAGAATCCTCCATCATCTCTTGCAGCCATGGTCGTAATGGTCTCTCAATCTTCAAATCAATAACCTCATATATGGATTTCTGATACTGGCTGCAACTCTCATCTTACACCCGACATAGGTAACATCATCTCATATTCTAAATATAATGGAGAGGACAATGTCGCCATATATTACCCATTACACATATTAGATCAGGTATATAGCCCACTTCATCACACTCTTTTACTTTATCTAAGCTATTTTATGTGCCTAATATTTCTATGAATTTACATTCTACGTATAAATGTTGTAAAGACAATAATTGTGTCTTTCTCTTTGATGCATCTTATTTCCTGGTTCAGGACAAGTCCATAGGTCATGTCCTTTATAGAAGCCATACTAAAAATAGACTTTATACCATCTCTTCTACTATTTCTGTTAGGGGTGTAAGCGGTTCGGTTCCGTGCGATTTAGGGTGTTTTAACAAACCAAACCGTAAATGTGGTTTATCAAAAATAGGAACCGAACTGAACCGGTCAGAATGAATAAACCGCACCGAACCGAACCATCAATTTTTTTCTAAACTGCGCCGAACTAGTTCAAACCGATAAAATAAACAAAATAAGTTCTATTGAAAACAAACAAGTCTTAGTTTGAACAATTTCCTGAAAACTTAAATTTTCATGTGGAAACAAAGAAGAAAGAATTGAGATCATTCTAATCTAAAGTTCTATTAATAGATTATAAATACAATCAGAAAACAATAAAATCCTCATAAACATCAGAAAATTCATAAGGCAAAAAAATAAAATACAAACTAAAAAACAAAATACAAACGAGTATGAGAGAGAGAGAGAAAGTAAGGAAGTGGTGAAAATGTTTATGGATTAAGGTTAGGGTATTGTGAAAATCTCTTTATATATTGAATATGCGGTTCGGTTCAGTTCGGTGCAGTTTCTACATAAAAACCACAGACCGAACCGAACCGTGGACTTATCACATATCAGGGACCGAACCAAACCATCTAAAATGTTGACACCGGCCGACCTGCATCGGTTCGGTCCAGTTCCGTCAGTTTCAACGATTTCTCTTACACCCATAATTTATGTTCTTCAAAGTCAAAATAATCTCCCTGCTTCTATTGCTTTACTTAGATCTAGGATAACAGAAAAGTGTGGCATAACAGACTTGGCCATGCTTCTAATTCTGTGATTAAGAACATATTGAATAAGCTGATCTGAATTGTAATTCTTCTTTCTCTAACTCTAATAATAGTATATGAGTAAAATGTCCAAGCTTCCTTTTCCTTTATCTCACTCTCTATCTTCTTCTCCTTTATATCTTGTCCACAGTGATGTCTGGAGACCTTTTCATGTTTCTTCTATTAAGGGATATAGTATTGGGCATAGTGCCCTCAAACATGTGTTTAGATATTTTTAATATGAAATTAATGAAATTACATTTTTCTTATAATTGTTCTTTTAAATTATTGTTAAAACATTTATGTAAATATCTAAAAATTTATATTCATTAATGAGACTATAATCTTGTATAAGTACGAGATGATTCAGGTCATATATAATGAATAAAATTTTCAGCAACATATTAAAATATGGAACCTTTTAGTGAATGGTTGCTAGTATGGTTCACTAAGCATTAAGAATGCATGTGATCTAGATCCGGATCATTGATGTGGATAGACATCTTAGTAAAGGTACTTTATAAAATAATATTTTATATATGACATGACTGATGTGGATTAATATCTTTATTAACTTATTATTTATTATAAAAATTTAATACAGATCAATATGATGATCATATGTAGATCAGTCTGAATCTTGAGTAGTCATGAACTCCTATGCATGTCTACTAGATCTTTTGATTCACTCATTAATGTTTGTTTGTAAAACAGGCTAGTGACTTTTGTTTTGGAGATTCAGTGATATAGATGACTGGGAATATGATCTTACAAGATTTAGAATTCAAGCTTTCCTAACGGATCATATATTGGTTCCCTTAAGTGTTAGTTCTAAAACTGAATGGTTATTGAGCTCAAATTTATAATACGATTATAAATTAGTCATTCAGTAGTGAATAAATAGTACTTAAGGATCAAAAGATAATTAGAATGGTAAAATGATAATTTTGACCAGCTCTAATTTACGAACCAATAATTAGAGGACAGAACTACATCAAATGATTATATCAATAGACTAAATGAAAATACTTTGTAAATACAGTATGTAATCTCTAAGAGTGTAATTCCATATTTATAGTGGAGTAATAAAAAATTAATAAATATGATTATTTAAATAAAGAGTTTAATTAATAATATGATTTATTAGAGCTTAGGATTATGAGTCCATGCTCCCCAAGTTATCTCTGCATTACACGGTCTAGGGTGTGAATATTTCAGGATATGAGAAAATGACTGACTTGTAAAAATTATATAATTGTGAGATAATTATGTATGGTTAATTAATTAAGAATTGATTAAATTATTTAATGTAACTTTCAAAAATTATCATTAAATAATAATATCGATTAACTTTGTGTTAATTGATAAGTGAGATAAAATATATAATTTATAAAATTAGATCATGTTTAATTATTATGAGATAATAACCAACTAAATCTGTTATTTGAACTAACAGATAAACTAGTTGATAGAGATGATCAGATAAGTTAATTTTTGAATTAACTAATACCTAGATATTTATCTGATTAAATAAATAATAATTTTACAAAAATTGTCATGTGACATGTTGAACTACCACATGTCAATCACTGATTTTGAAACAGACATTGGCATGGGCTACTGTAGTGCCACGAGACACTACAGTGGACTGCGACACACTGTAGTGCCTCACGAGACTACAGCGGTGTCGTCAAACTATAGTGTCGTGAGGCACTGTGACTCCTTATGGCACACTGTAGTGTCGTGCGGCACTGCAGTGTTGTACAATTGTAATGGTTCCTACTTCAACTGCACATTTATAATTAATTTATTATTTTAAGTAAATCCCTAAAAAATCTGATATGACCTAATCTAAAAAATATATTGATATTATTCTATTGGCTTCACGGTGCTAACAAGACAATTGCAATTAGGGATGAATCTCTCCGAGATTAAAAGTTAATCAAAAAGCTCTATGAAGAACATTTAATTGTTTTTCGATTAGAGTTTTGTCTCTAAAATTAATCCTTCTCCACACACATCCTAGTGTGTTTGAGAATTGTCTTGGAAAATCTTGGTGTGGATCTCGTAGTCAATTGTTCATGAGATTATAAGTTCGTTGTTTGCATGTACGCTTGATAGACTACACGAGATATAATTCATATCTTTGTATGTCTTACATTTGAGATCGTTTATTGTTTCATAAATTTCTTTTTAAAACACCACCACGCCTTCTGCCGCACGTCACCACGGATTCCAATAATTAGTATCAAAGCGGTCTTTATATATGTTATACATTAAATAATGTGTGCGTTTCTTGCATTATTCATTATATATGTTGATATGTATGAATGAATGAATGGTTATATTTTTTGAATGCATGCATGATGATGAATCGTTAATTGTATGGTGACTTTTGGGTTAAGTTTTGTTCTTTATTATTTTTAGATCTTGTGTAAGCTGATTGGGGTGTAGGAATTTTTGTATTTTTTATTTTGAATATCATGATGTAAAAAACTATACGCGAGAAGATGAAGAACGCACGAGATGAACGTGGAGAAGAAAAGAGAAATAGGAATTAAGAATTATGGTGCCGGCACCGACAAAGTGGTTGCCGGCAGTGGCGCCGCCGCAACCGTCGGTAGAAGTAAGGCCGCAGCCCCCACCTGTGGTGATCATTGTAATTGCCAGAGTATGTTTCGCAGATCCCTGATACCGTGTTGCTCTATCCCTGTGATGCTTCGCGAAAACCCTAATCCTATCCCTTATCTTTTAAATTTTGGATTTTGAAATTTTAAAATTTTAAAAGGAAAGTTATCCATTTTATGTAATTTTTAAAATTAAAATTAATTAATTGATTGGGTTTGACCCAAGATTGATGAGTCATCAAATTATTTTTTGACTAATCAAATTCGATTAATTTTAAAAGAATTAATGAGATTATTTAATTAGGAAAAATAGTTTATCCTAATTAAAGGGTTTTAATCAAAGCTTAAAGATTATGAAGATGGACCTCTGATAGAGAAGGAGCTATTTTGGAAATATGTGTTCTTAGAGTCCTCTATGTAATTATTTTTAATTTTCAAAAGTTTTAATTCAGAAATACCCAATAGTCGTTCATCATTCTTTTATTTATTCATTTATTATATTTATTTAAATAAATGTTTATTGATTTGATTGATAACATGACCATGCATTAGTCGATCACATGTCATACACGAAACCCCACATAACTTTATTTAATCATGCATCTCATTAGTAAAAACATGATTGATTTGGATTTTCCTAATATATATATATGAATTGTTTTGAGAAATCAATGGCATGTAAACTGGTAGGTTTTAATTAGTTAAAACTTGATAATCACACCACTCTAAAAGCTATATATACTTTTAGGATAACCAATCTTATTAAAAGAGTTTTATTAAAGTTTGATAAATGTAATTAATTAGTTATTCTAAGTTCACCTAATTTTGACTTAGGCTCTTTAGAAGGTTAAATGAATTTAGATCAATTAGATTAGATTAATTGTTAATTTTACATTCATAGAGTTATTTTAACTAGTAATTAATTAGGAATTAATTGATTAGTTAAGATAGAAACACATTATCTTAAAATAGTGAGTGGGAGAAGATTGACATATCAATGTAACATATGGTCTTCATTATTAGTACAACACCGTGAGATACAGTGAGGGCCTCAAGATGACTTTGTTTTCATCCCCCTAAGGATGGTGTTGAGCTGTATCAATACCAAGGTTGAACTTCTTGAGAAGATAGGACTAAGTGATGTAGTTTAGTTTTGACCGACCTTAAGATGGCACATTCTAAATCAAGTCATGGAATCTGAAATAATGGGTTACACTCACAAAGTCATAATTAAACTTTGAGTGGATAATTGTGACTTGACCAAATAAGCGATACCTTATTATTAAAAGAGAAAATATGAGATATTTTGAGCTTTAATTAGTAAGGATGAGAATGTCTCGTAGGCAGTCTAAAATTAATTTGACCGACCCTAAGACGGCACATTAATTGTTAGGTTGTCTTATCGTGGATTAGTAAATGTTAAATTTATGTGTTTAATATGTTGCATTCATGCATCATGTTTACTTTTTGAATTCTGGATATTTATTTCAATTATATTGAATTATGTATGTTTTATTTTTCATTTATTATTATGTCTACCATGGACAACCCTATTACTGCTTTACTTGTACTTGAGAAATTAAATGGTGATAATTTCATAAGATGGAAGTCAAATTTAAACTTGATGTTTATTAGTGAGAACCACAAATTTGTTCTTACTGAGGAATGTCATGAGGAGCCCGCTGTCAATGCCCCTACGAATGTTTGGGACAAGTTTGATGCTTGGATTCAATCCAACAACAAAGCAAGCGCTACATGCTTGTGAGGATGAATGATGTTCTGAGAACCAAGCATCAATGATGTTTTGAGAACCAAGCATGAAAGCATGGAAACTGCCTAATAAAAGTCGTCATGAGGCTACTAGGAGCTACACAATAAGCAAGATGAAGAAATGTACTTTTGTGTGTGAACATGTTTTGAACATGATCGATATAATGTATGAGGCAGAAGTACATGAGACTACCGTTGATGAGCGAACTCAAGTCAGCATTATACTTGAATTGCTCACTACTGCATTTTCTGTGTTCACCACCAACTATATTATGAACATGTTGAAATTCAACATGATCTGATTGTTGAATAAACTGTAGACTTTTGACTCACTCAACAAGAGTATGACCAAAGAGGGCGAGGAAAATGTTGCTGGGCAAAAACATTCTCCAATGTTGTTAAGAACAACAAGAAGAAGAAGAACAACAATGGTAAAGACAAGAATAAGAACAAAAGAGGAAGAAAACCAAAAATTCACCCAAGACCAAGAAGAATAATGGCAACATCAAACCCTAGGGAAAGTGTTTCCACTGTGGAGTTGAAGGTCACTAGAAGAGAAATTGTAGGAAGTATCTCTCTGAGCTGAAAAAAAAGGTAAATGTGATTTACTTATACTTGAAGCTTGTTTAGTGGAATATGATTCATCATCATGGATATTCAATTCAGGAGCCACTAATCATGCATGTTCTTCTTTACAAATGCTTGATTCGGCAAGTAAGCTTGCTGATGGTGAGGTGATAATTAGAGTTGGCAGTTGTGCACTCGTGTCAGCGAAAGCATTGGGGACAGTTCGTTTTAATTTTGAAAATAATTTTCTTGTTTTGAACAATGTTTATTTCATTCCTGAATTTTCGAGAAATTTGAATTTTCTTTCGCTACTACATGAACAATCTTTTGAAGTTTTTTTTATTGATAATCAGTTTATTATTTCAAAGAATGCATTGAATATTTGTCATGCTAAAGTTTCAAACGGACAAAATATGCTTAAACCAACTGAACATGCATTAAACAATTTTGAATTCTTTAAAGCAGCAAATCGTAAAAGTAACAAACGACAAAGATTTTTTCATGATGATGACGCGTATCTATGGCATCTTAAGTTGTGATATATTAATCTAGATAGATTAAACAAGTTAAAAAAGCATGGTGTTTTGAGAGAACTAAAAGTTGAGACTCTTCCTATTTGCAAATTTTGTCTTGAGAGAAAAATGACCAAGCGACCTTTCATAGGAAAGGGTCAAAGAGCCAAGGAACCACTTGAGCTAGTACGTAGTGATGTTTATAGACCGATCAATGTACAAGCTAGAGGTGGGTATGAGTAATTTTTCACTTTTATTGACAATTACTCTAGATATGGTTATACTTACCTAATACATAGAAAGTCAGAAACTTTTGGAAAGTTTAAGGACTTCAAAGCGGAAGCTGAAAAGCAATTAGGTAAATCATTGAAAACACTTTGATCAGATCGAGATGGTGAATACATAGATTTAGAATTCAAGAATTACATGCTAGAGTATGACATTCTATCCCAACTTACAGCACCTAGAATGTCACGGCAAAATGGTGTTTCAGAAAGGAGAAACCGAACCCTATTGGATTTGGTTAGGTTAATATTAAGCTACTCATCACTACCACTCACATTATGGCGATATGCACTTCAAACTACAACCTACATTTTGAACGTAGTGCCTTCTAATTCTGTAAGCAAAATACTTTTAGAGTTATGAAATGGTTCCAAACCTATTTTACGTCATTTCTGTATATGAGAGTGTCCAGCTCACGTTCTTAGATCCAAGATGAGAAAATTAGACTCAATGTCTAAAGTGTGTATATTTATTGGCTATGCTCCAGAAACAAGAGGTGGGTAATTTTATAGTCACAATTATCAAAAGGTGTTTATATCGACAAATACCACTTTCCTTGAACACGACTACATGAAAAACTACAACCTCGGAGCAAATTAGTTCTTGAAGAATTAGTGTTTGAAGAGATTAGACCACCTTCATCACTGACCGATAAATGGCAAACCACTGAAACCAATGTTCCTGTTCAGGAAACCCCGGTGCAACATCCTAGTGGCACACGTCTTAGGGCCTGACATTGATAATGATGATCCATTTACCTTTAAAGAGGCGATGGATGGTCCTGAAAATGAGAAATGGTAAGATGCCATGAACTAAAAAATGGAATCGATGTATTTCAATTCAGTCTGGGAATTTGTAGATCCACCTAAAGATGTTAGGCTTATTGAATGTAAATAGATCTTCAAGAAGAAAAGATGTGCATATGGGAAAGTAGAGTCTTTCAAGGCACGGTTGGTAGCCAAAGGCTATGCACAAAGGGAATGAGTCGATTATGAAGAGACATTCTCTCTCGTTGCCATGCTAAAATCCATTCGCATCCTTCTATCCATAGCCGCTAGTTTAGACTATGAAATGTGGCAAATGGATGTCAATACAGCTTTTTGAATGGCTCTGTTGAAGAAAGCATCTATATGATGCAACCAGAAGAGTTCGTGAAAAAATGGTAAGATCAGAAAGTATGCAAGTTGCTTAAATTCATTTATTGATTAAAGCAAGCATCTAGATCTTGGAATCTTACATTTGATGAGATTACTAAATCATATGGCTTCGAGCGAAATGTTGATGAAGCTTGTGTTTATAAATACATCAAAGTTAAGATAGTGGTTTTCTTAATTCTTTATGTAGACGATATTCTACTCATTGAGAATGATGTAGAAACTTTGTCGAAAGTAAAGAAGTGGTTAGCTCAGAAATTTCAAATGAAGGATTTGGGAGAGGCGGGCTATGTTCCAAGCCTCCAAATCCTACGGGATAGAAAAACAAGCTCTTGGTATTTTCTTAGACATCTTATATTGATAAAGTACTAGAGAGAATCTCTATGGAGAATTTCAAGAAAGGTCAACTACCGACCAGACATAGAATTATCATCTCTAATGAGAAATGTCCAAAGACATCTCATGAGGAAGAGGATATGAGAACATTTCCTTATGATTCAGCTGTTGGTAGTCTCATGTATGTAATGTTGTGTACGAGACCAGACATCTATTATGCAGTAGGAATTACCAGTCATTATCAATCAAATCCTAGTTTAGACCATTGATTGCAGTAAAGCACATTCTCAAGTATCTTCAGAGAACGAAAAATTATATGCTTGTTTATTCAGGTGGAGACCTAAATTCCACTGGATATACTGATTTTGAATCAGATAAGGATGATAGAAAGTAGACGTCTGGATCGTACTCTGAGGTGATCTGATTGTTATGGAAATAATGTTGGATCATAACCTGGCTGACCCATTTACCAAGATACTTCCTGCAAAGTCGTTGGAGGGTCATGTGCGAAATATGAGGTCAAGAGAGATGTCAAATTTACTTGAGGGCATGTGGAAAATTGTTGGGCATAGTGCCCTCAAAGTATATATTTAGACATTTTTAATATGAAATTACATTTTCCTTATAATTTTTCTTTTAGATTATTGTTGAATAATTAATGTAAATATCTAAAAATTACATATTCATTAATGATACTATGATCTTGTATAAATACGAGAGGATTAAGGTAATAGATAATGAATAAAATTATCAGTAACATATTAAAATATAGCATCTTTAATGAACGGTTGCTAGTATTGTTCATTAACCATTACGAATGCATTTGATCTAGATCCAGATCATTGATCTCGATAGACATCTTAGTGAAGTTACTTTATATATTAAGATTATACATGACGGGACCGATGTGGATTAATATCTTTATTAACTTTCTGTTTATCATAAATATTTAATACACATCAATCTGATGATCATATGTAGATCAATATAAATCCTGAGTAGTAATGAACTCCTATGTATGTCTAGTGGATCTTTAGATTTACTCGTTAAGGTTTGTTTGTAAAACATGCTAGTAACTTTTGTTTTGGAGATTGAGTGATATGGATGGGTGGAAACATGATCTTATAAGATTTGGAGTCCAAAATTTTCTAACAGATCGTATATTGGTTCCCTTAAGTGTTGATTCTGGAACTAAATGGTTATGAACTAAAATTTATAATACGATTATAAATTAGTCATTCACTAGTGATTTGATGGTACTTAAGGATCCATAGGTAATTAGAATGGTAAAACGGTAATTTTTACCAGCTCTAATTTACGAATAAATAATTGGAGGATAGAACTATATCAAATGATTATACCAATGGACTACATAAGAATACTCTGTAAATACTTTATGTAATCTCTAAAAGTGCAATTCCATATTTATAGTGGAGTTATAATGGAATTAATAAATAAGATTATTTAATTAAAGAGTTTAATTAATAATCTGATTTATTGGAGCTTAGGATTATAGATCCATGGTCCATAAGTCACCCATGTACTATAAAGTCTAGGGTGTGAATATTTCAGGACATGAGAAAATGACTAACTTGTAAAAGAAATTATGTTTCTGGTTCAAGTATACAATTATGAGATAATTATGTATTATTAATTAATTCAATTAAATTAATTAATTTTCAAAAATTATCATAAAATAATAATATTGATTAAGTTTGTATTAATCGATAAATGAGATAAAATATCTAATTTATGAAATTAGATCATGTTTAATTATTATGAAATAATAATTCAAATTTTGAGCCAACTAAATCTGTTGTTTGAACTAAAAGATAAGCTAGTTGGTAGGGATGATCATATAAGTTAAGTTTTGAATTAACGAGTATCTAGATATTTATCTTATTAAAATAAATAATAAATTCATAAAAACTGTCACGTGGCATGTTGGACTGTCACATACCAATCATTGATTGAATCAGAGATTGACATGGACTACTATAGTGCCACATGGCACTACAGTGGGACGTGACATATTGTAGTGCCTCACGGCACTACAGTGGTGTCGTGAGGCACTGTGACTCCTCACAACACGACACTGCAGTATTGTACAATTATAGTGGGTCCCACTTCAATTGCACATTTGTAATTAATTTATCATCTTATATAAATTTTTAAAAAAATTTGATATGCCATTATCTAAAAAATATATTGATATGATTATTGACTTCAATGTGCTAACAATACAGTTGTAATCATGGGTGAGATTTTTTTAGATTAAAAGTTAATAAAAAAGCTACGTAAAAATATTTTAATTATTTTTCTATCAGAGTTTTGTCACAAATTAATCATTCTCCAAAATCTTTAGATTTCATGTGCTGAGTACATCTAGAGACAGAAAAATATCTTTGATTTATTATATGTGCCAACACACGTCCTAGTGTGTTTGAAGATAACAAGTTCGTTGTTTGCAAGGACGCTTGTTAGACTACAAGAGTTATAATTCATATATTTATATATATATATATATATATAATGGATGATCCAAAAAAGTGTTTTTCAATTAAAAAGTTTTCAACTTTGGGATTTGTGTTGATACGATCGTTTATCTTTTAAAAAAAATATAAAACACCACCACGTCTTTCGCCGCGCGTCGCCACGGATTCCAACATATAGGTTTTATATTTATTTTTTGGACGATATGTCTAGATATACATGGATTTTTCCTATGGTTCATAAGTTTGAAATCTTCTCTATTTTTCAGAAAACCCTTAGTTGAGAATTTGTTGTCTAGTAAGATTGAAATTTTAAGGACTGATGGGGGGTGGTGAGTACACTAACATAACTTTTGAATCTTTTCTTGCTAAGAATGGTATTTTTACCAAAAATCTTGTCACTATACACTTGAACAGAATCATGTGGCTGAAAGGAAACATAGACATCTTGTAGAAACAACTTTGGCTTTGCTTCATATTGTACCCTTCCTCTTGAGTTCTGGTTTAATGCCTTCTTTACAGCTGTTTACCTAATTAATCGTATGCCTACTACCATTCTCCATGATAAATCACCTTTTGAAGTATTGTTTAGAAAGAAATCTGATTATAATTATCTTAAAGTTTTATGTTGTGCATGTTATCCATGCTTAAAGCCTTACATTTCATACAAACTTCAACCTAAATTATTCATTGTATCTTTGTTGGTTATGCTTTAGACTTTAAAGGTTACATCTGTTATGATCCCATTTGAAAGAGGTCTTATACCTTCAGACATGTTGTATTTGATGAGAATCTCTTTCCGTATGAAACATTGCTTGGTAAGTCAACTAATGGGAATGTTACCGCTACTTCTGCTCAAGGAAATCAAGGTACCGCATTCATTGTTCCTTGTATAAATGATACTTTTGTCTCTACTTCCTTTGTTCAATCAGCTGCTATGAATATTATTCATGATATTTCTAATAATGTTTTCAATGATCAAATTGGTATTAAGAATATTGTTTCCTCTAGATTGGTTAAGAATAGTACTAATATACCTACTTCTTCAGATCCTTCTAATGTGTAATCTGATTCTTCTCATTTGTTGTATGTTAGTTCTGATCAATATCCTGATATATGATTATAAACATTAATATTGAACCCGTTACATCTCATGCATCATCTGACTCAACTAATAATGAATCATCTTAAACTAATAAGCATCACATACAAATGAGATCTAAGTCTGACATCTTCAAGAGGAAAGCTTTAGCTGCCTCTCACATATCTAAGTCTATTGAGCCTACATCTTTTAATTCTTCATCTAAACTTCTTGACTGGGCTAATGCCATGCATGAAGAGTATAAAGCTCTGCAAGATCAAGGTACTTGGTCTTTAGTTCATTACCTGCACATAAGAACTTGGTTGGATGTAAATGAGTATACAAACTCAAATATCATCATGATGGAACTATTGCCAGGCACAAGGCAAGACTTGTGGCCAAAGGGATTCATCAGGAAGGACTGGATTATACTGAAACTTTTAATCTTGTTGTTAAAAAACCAATCGTTAGAATAATTCTCTCTCTTACTGCTCATTATAAATGGCCTTTTTGGTAACTAGATGTTAAAAATACTTTCTTACATGGTGTGTTAAATGAGGAGGTCTATATGGATCAACCACCAGACTTTGTTAGTTCTACTTTTCCTAACTATGTTTGCGAGTTACATAAATCTCTCTATGGACTGAAGTAGACCCCTAGAGCCTGGTTTGACATGTTTACTTCTCATCTCCTTACTCTTGGTTTTATACCCTCTCAGGTTGATTCCTCTTTATTTATTAAAGCTGAAGCTAAGTCTTTTATGTATCTCCTTCTTTATGTTGATGATATTATTCTTACTGGGGTTGATACTGACTATGTTAATAATCTTGTTCAAACTCTACAATTATTCTAATCATAAAAACTTTAAAATAATGTTCTATTAGCTAAAGCAACATATTATTTTTATATGTTATCTCGTTCTAAATTTCTTTCAGATCAATGATCCTGAAAAATGCATAAAGTTATTTTATTTGTGGCTGATCGAATTGGTTGGAGGAATCGATTTTTTTCACGAAGCCATTCATTCTGATGCTCTAAATATAATAACAAGTCTTATAAATAATATGCAAAAGTGAGAAATGAATGTAAACGATTCTAAGTTAGTATAAAGAAAAGTTTAATTCTCTCCTCTCCATTCTCTCTTCCTATATCTTCCAGTATGTTGCTGTTAACAGTAACATAGCACGACCTTTGAATTAGTAGTGTAATAGTATTAGTTCCTAGTCGAGTTCGCTTAACACAAATATGATTCATTTTACATGCCAATATAAATGTGCATGGCTTTGTTTAGGGAGGGGAAAATTATAATTAGTGTGTACAAATGGAGCATAAAGTTTGAATGTGAATAGTATGAATCCCTTGTTATCTGAAAAATATAATAATCATCAAATAAGCTCGAGATTGGCAACATGTGAGGAAAGACAAACCAAGCTAAAAAAGGATAAATAATAAGTGCATGCACTTTGCAAGTGTTAGAAAAAGATAGATAGGAAATCGTTAAACATAAGAACCTACACTCACCATGAGAAAATATGTGATACTGAGCCAGGATGGTAATGTTGACGCACTTTAAATGTGTGTGAGGTATTTCTAATATGTATACTGAGTGTGTCTCAAATTATTGACAGTGTTACCTACAACACATTTACAGTAGCTCATTGTCAAAACACATTTGAGATACTCCACACATATTTAAAGTACCCACAATAAAATATCAGCCCAGTACCATAAAAACACTCACTATATGCTAGCTAGACATGACTTCTTGTGTCAGGTCGACCACATTAAATAAATTAAATACCACCAAAAAATCCTCAAATAATATTAAGTTCAATAACTTGAATCAAATCAATTATGGACCGAAGCCATATAATTCATCCATATATGTCAAACTTGGTCTGAGTCACACCTTCCAAATTTGACTTTAATTATCAGAGTGCATCCCTTGTTTTTACATATAAAAATCCTCTATATCATTAAACCAAATAGAGATAACACAAATACAAGAGGCATACCCCAAGATAGAAAAAGAACAAACTCATCATGGAGAAAGAACTCAGTAGATACAACAGGCGTCTCAGCTAGACTGCCACCTCCTTAGAACCCACAGTAGGTGCACCAGTGCATCACGTCTGGGCTAGCATCTCCAAAGCACCTACTGGCTGGCCTCATTAAAACCTTTATTAGAAAAAATCTCAATGGAGAAAACTCAAAAAAGGAAAAATTGTACTAGCCAAAAGAAAGCAAAAGAAAAGCTAACCATTCAAAAGGACGATTCAACTCCCGTTCCACAAAAGGAGAATGATCCAGGAGACGACTACACAGAGTAACATATTCATAACTAAACCTCCCCTCTAGGGGTGGCAACCGGCTCGGCCTGGCCCGGTCTAGCCCGGCCATGCTTGGCCCTACCGGTTCAGGGGTCAGGCCGGGCTTTTCCGGGCGATTCGCAGGCCAATTCTAGGCTGGTCCCGGTTAATGTGATTTAATTCACAAAAATGTAGATGAGGAGAGTTGAACCTCAGTGAGAAACGGATAAGGTGTAGGGATTACCACTAAATTATATAGAAGTCATGTTACTGTTTTGTAATTATTTTATTTTATTACTTTAAACTCTCAATAGAAAAATTTATAATAATAAGTAAAATAATTATTTTATTTATTAAATTCATAAACTAGTGCTATTCATATTCACGTAAAATCTAAAAATATAATAAATAATTAATAACTAATTTGTAATTCATGTTCATTAACAGAACAAAAATTATAAAGAATATTAAACCAATATTTTTTAAAATTTTTATGAATCCAATTTTTTATTTAATAAAATATTCATTTAAATGAAAAATATTATTGTATTTAATTAAATAGTTTATCTCAAAAGTATGTTATTTGAAATTTCGATAAAATATGTTAAAAGACAATAAGAATATATTTTAAACAATTAATTTAACAAAAAATGTCTTGGTCTATTAATAAAAAGTGTGATTTATAAGAGAGAGATGAATGGTTCAAACGTCACTCCATGCATAATTGTTCAATTTTTTAGACAAAAAATAGATTCACGGGCCAGGCCATGACCCTTGAAGACAAGGCCCGTGATGGCCCGGACTTGGCCCGCGAGCCTTAACCGGCCCGATACTGTTCAAGACCAGGGTGGTTCAACCGGTTTTATAGGTCGAACCGGCCCGGTTGCCACTCTACTCCCCTCTCTAGCACAAGCATGGGCTAGAACATTCAAAGATCTAGTGCAATAATCAAACGAAATACAAGGAAATAAACTAGACAAAGAACAAATATTAGACAAGAGATCCTATGTCTGAATGAAGGAATTGTCTGTGTCTAACAGCTTCAATAAGGTTAGAAAAATATGAATGAAATCCTGTCAAGTTCAAACAGCAGAGTATTCTCCGAACCCCAAAATAATGCACTGCCTTCTGCATGAATGACCAAATTCGAGAAAGAAATTTTCTAGAAACCCACCTTCTTCAATTGACCACCAGGCTCCCATCCTATACCACCTGCCCCTTCAGCCTCTCCGGCCACATCAGTACAAAGGAACCAAGAAGAATTCAGAACAAACAATTGCATGGAAAAATTTGTAGCCCGGTGAATTCATTTTTCAATGAAACAACTCTATTAAATTCCTTGAAATTTTCTTGAGCCAAGAACAAAGTCTCCTCCATGTTAAAAGCCACCCCATTAAAAACCAAATTGTTCCGAGCTTTCCATAAATACCATGAGTGATAAACAAAACAAGACAACAAGTCTAAAGACTCCTCCTTAGCACATAAAAATTTGAAATACCAGTCCAAATATCCAAGACACTAGATCCGCAAAGCATAGATGTACGAACTCCGAACTAACTTTTAAACCAGAATAACTCCACTTCACAGCAAATAAAGAATAAATGCATTAAACTCTCTTGCTCCGACTCACAAAAAGGACAATAAGGATCAGAAATCAAACCACGATGGATTAAATTAATCCTGCATGCTAAGTTGTTTAAAAGTCTCCATGTGAAATCCTTGAGCTTCAAATTAATCCTGCATGCTAAGTTGTTTAAAAGTCTCCATGTGAAATCCTTGAGCTTCGGCGGAATATTCATCTTCCACATCCTCTTCCAACATTGATGAACAGATCTGGATCTACTAGGAGCAACTTCAATTTCATACCCCGAATCACCAGGCCGATCACGCTGACTAGCCAAAAAGTATTCGAATTTAACAGAGTATAAACCTGACTTTTTGAAAAGCCATATCAGAGCGTCATTCCTTCCTCTACGGCAAATCGGTATATTCTTGATAGCTTTAACATCACACGGTAAAAAAATCGAGTTCAGCATCTCCATGTTCCATGATAATCCATCCATCACACGGTTAAAAGAATTGAGTTCAGCATCTCCATGTTCCATGATAATCCATCAGAACTAAACAACTTCCTTACTTTGTTAACTGTTCGATTTTTGGGTGAGACAACTCTGAACAAAGACAGTCTAGGGATCTAAGGGTCATCCCAAATGTCAATTTTCTCACCGTTTCCTACTAACCATCTCAAACCACCCATTAGAAGCTTGTTCCCTTCCATTAGACTTCTCCAACCCATGATGGGTTTCTCCCTAACCCGGCGTACAAAAAATTTGAATTTGAAAAATACTTACTTTTCAGCACAGAATGGAGACGAAGGGATTGATCTTGGAGCAACCTCCAACACTGTTTGGCAAGGAGAGCTAAATTGAAAGCACTCAACTTGCGAAAGCCAATTCATCCCTATGCTTTGAGTCTAATAAGTTTTCTCCAAGCTCCCCAATGGATGCCCTGATTATCGAGAGAGTTTTGCAGCCAGAAATCAGCAATTTTACTACTTATCTTTTTGCAAATAGAAATGGGAATTTGAAACAGGACATCGCATAATTCAACATAGAAAACGCAACTGCTTTAATCAGAATCTCTCTTCCCACTTGGGATAAATAGCATTTAGACCATCCTGTAATCTCAGAAATGATCTTATCATAAACACTATAAAAAACAACAGATTTAGCTAACCCAAAGTCAGTCTCTAGTCCCAAATGCGTTGATAATGAGGAAGCACAATTTAATCCAAAGAAAGCAGCAAGCTCAGTTCTCATTAAGCAAGGTGTATTTCCACTATACACAATCAAACTTTTTTGAATGTTTAACTCCTGTCCTGAAACTTTACCATATATTGTCAGAATCTCCATAATCACCTCCGAATTCTGTTCTATATGCTTCGCAAAAAAACAAAGAGTCATCTGTAAAAAACATATGAGACACATTGTGGTCGAGCCTATTGAACTTGAATCCAGAGATACGTCTAGCCATAACACCATGAGACAACAAAGAAGACAAAGCCTCTGCATAAATCAAAAACAAAAAATGGGACAAAGCATCACCCTGATGGAGACCTCTTGTAGGCTTAAAAGGCGGCACCTTACTACCATTAATCAGCACATTAACTCACAGAGGAAATACAAGCATATATCCAATTACACAATCTCGTAGAAAAGCTGAATTTTTTAAGCACCTCAATTAGGAAGCCCCATTCCACCCGATCATAAGCTTTCGACATATATATTTTAATGGCAGCTTCATAATTCTTAACGTTTTTCCTAGTTCAAAATGTAGGCATAATTTCATGGGCAATAATAATATTGTCCACTATCTGCCTACCAGGAACAAAGGCGCTCTGAAAAGGGCTAATGATCTTCCTAATCATAGATCTAAATCTGTTCGATAAAATTTTAGCAATAATCTTATAAACCACGTTACATAAGCTAATGAGGATAAACAGATTCAAGCAGCGAGCATTCTCAGATTTAGGAATCAGGACAATGGAAGACACATTAACAATCTCAGGCAAAACACTATAACAGAAAAAATTCTGAACAAAATTGATAACGTCCTTACCCACAATCGACCAATTTTGCTGGAAAAAAGGTAGTGAAACCATCTGGACCTGGGGCTTTAGAAGGATTCATCCCTTTCAATCCATCAAAAATTTCTTCAGCCGAGACTTCTCGATCCAAACTGACAACTCTGAGGCGTCCGGACCACCATGGATATGCTCCAACGCTTCTAAGTTATCATCGTTCGACGGATTAGAAGACTTAAAATGGATCGGCGAAAAAAACCTCAGTGATTGCGTGCATTTTATCTCTGTCAGTTTCCCATTGCCCCAATCCTCAAAACCCATAATCTTATTAATTCTCCTACGATGGCAAACAATCGAGTGAAAATACTTTGTATTTCTATCCCCTTCGTTCAGCCATTAGATGTGAGATTTGTCCCTCCAGTAAGCTTCTTCTTCAATAATCGCCAATTTAAGCTTCCTCTGAACCAATTTAATTTTCTCCCTGTCATGTTGATCTTGCGAGTAAGCTTTCTCCAGCTCATTATTAAGCTTAGCAATGAAAGATTTTGAATTTGCCATTGATGATTTTTTCCTCCAAGCAATAATATTGGACCTAGAGGAGTCCAACTTTTCCAGCAGGCCAATCGGGCCAGAACGCCCAGTAAAGTTACAATCAGCCCAAGCTTCTTCAATAGATTTTCTACACTCGTTCCACTTCAACCAACGTCTATCAAAACGAAAAGCTTGGGGTACTTTCGGTTCTCTAACTTCTGTACTCAATAGCAACATGGTCAGATCTGGGAGCTGGAATATGACCAAGTTGAACATGAGGATGACTATTGACCCACTCCAATTTTGCAAAACAATGATCAATCCTTTCTTTGATTAAGTATGGAGGGTCTCTATTATTAATCCATGTAAATTTTGGCCCATAGAAGCCTAAATCCACCAGACCCGAAGCTTGAGCAAAATTAACCAAAGAAACACAACTAGCCGCCGACTGTTGAACACCACCCTACTTTTCCTTAGGATGCATGATATCATTAAATCTCCTAAGACAATACACATGTCTTGGCACCCTTCAATCCTTCTAGTTAAAATTGTCATTTGTTCCTTTCTAACATGAATAAGAGGACTAAGATAAATAAAGAAAATACGTCATACTAAGGTTCGACATCGGATCTACCGCCGTAATTTCAATAAGAAAAGAACAAAATTTAATAACAATAACATTAATCCAGTCCTTCTAAAAATAAACTAGTCCACCACTTATATCTATCGGCTTAACATTAATA
The DNA here is from genome assembly GCA_003255025.1 of Datisca glomerata. NCBI lineage: Eukaryota > Viridiplantae > Streptophyta > Magnoliopsida > Cucurbitales > Datiscaceae > Datisca > Datisca glomerata. Next base: position 82,585 of record QANY01007217.1, read on the forward strand.
AAACTCATAGCACGAAGAGAATACGTAAATCTCTCAATAACTTTCTTCTTATTTTTTGTCTCACTAAGAAAAACCAACTCAGGGGAATGGGTATAAGATAAACCTCGTAAAAGAGAAAACTGTCAGGGGATTCCCCACACCCTAAAAATTTCACGCCAGAACCTTCATTAATCACTACGGGACTGGTTCAGGTCGGCCACCACCACATCTTCATAACTAGTCAAAACATCCTTCCCCTCTTTAATTCTCTTCCGGTTTGGTTCTCCATTCCCAATAAAAATTGAATTACCCCGTTCGACGCACGTCCCTTCCTTTTCTCACCCACATGATGGTACTTCCTAAACAAATGCCTTCCTTTTTTCAGAGCATCCCACATCTGACCGAATGTCTTTGCTAAAAAGTAATATAATATACAGGAATAAGCCAGCGGTACAAAGTAAAATAAAAAATAGACCCGCCTGAAACTAATATAAAAATAGCCATTTAGGCGTTGGCCCACTGTTTTAATGAACTAACTTTTACCATTTTACCTATATCTTTCTCAATCTTTGCGCGCAGCTCATCTTCGTCTCTTTCAGGAAGATAACTGAAAATCAGTTACAATTCTTGCTACTTTAGGAAACTTGCTATTTTTTGTCTGATTCTTTTTCACAGATTTCTTTTTCTATTTTATGTCTGCTCTGTTTAACGAAAAATTCGTTTGATTTATGGTGATTATTCTGAGTTTTTAAATTTTCAGTGTTGGTTTTTGGATTCTGCTTTGGAGTTTCTGTCCATGGCTCATTCTCATTAATTTTACTGCGATCATCATCAATTCTTGTTGCATGTTCACTGTAAGTTTCCTATTTTGTTTTCTTTTTTTTTGTTTCGGTTAAGATTGCAATCTGATTCTTGTTGTTCATGGCTCATCCTCTATTCTAATTTTGTCATTATTTTACACTTAATTTCATTCTCTGTATTGTTTTTATTTATGTACTATTTTGTTAAAGTTGCATTTTGATTCTTGTTGTTCTTTCCATGTTCACTGTAACTTTCCTTCTCTTTTTTTACAGATTTTTGTAGCACATATTTCATTATTCCTCTATTTAGTTTTGTTTGTTGTTGTTCGTTCTTATATTTTGTTTCTCTGTTGTCATTTTTTTCTATAGTTGCTTTATATTCATTCATGCTTATATGTAATTTTTACTGTAGGTTATTTTATTTTCATTTAGTTCCATGTCCCTTTTTGTTAATTGATGTTCATATTTTTTATTTTTTCAGATGACTATGCTGCCAATTATAATCTTGTATAGCGGTAGATGGGATGAATCAAAGCAATATATTGATTATAAGATGAAACCGATAATGGTACATAATGATTCCTCATTTGTTTCTTTATGCCAATCAATATCGTCTGAATTGCTTATTGACGTTTCAAACTGTCAATTAATGGTGAAGTTGGACTTCAGTGGATGATGTAAAGATATTTTAGATATTAAAGTTGATTCAGATGTGGAGTGGTACTTTTCGTTGCTGAATATGGATAGAAGTTTGTTGCATCCACTTATTCTTTCGGATAGAATTGTTGATAGTTCATCAAGTGTTGTTCTTGGTAAAGAGTTAGCTATGTTAAGGGAAGATGCTTCTTCTTCCGTTGTAAATGTTGAGTCAACTCAACCACTTTTTGTCAATGACGTTGATATAGATAATTTATCTTCAACATTTGATATTCGTGAGAATGTATTGTTTGCAAGCAATAATGAATTGAAGAAAGCTTTAAGACTCATTCTGGTTCAGTCTAACTTTCAATTTAAGACTGATAGGTCTAGTAAGATATGTGTGTCTTGTGTTGGTTCAAACTGTCAATGGTTTGTGCGTTCTTCTCGTTATAAAGGTGGTCAGATGTGGATGGTACGTCAATATGTTAAGGAGCATACATGTTCTTTAGATATCGTCCAGAATGATCACAGACAAGTCATTGTTGCTTTGGTTAGTGAATGTGTGAAACATAGATATGTGAATGATGTTGGTGATCATACTACACCTAGGGATATTATTGATTTTATGCGTACAAAATATGGTGTTTCAATTAGCTACAATAAAGCTTTGCGGGCCAAATATGGAGCTCTAGAAATGGTTCGAGGTTCACCTGAAGAGTCATATTCTATATTGCTGTCATATTGCTTTACTTTAAAAGAGGCAAATTCTGGTATGTATTTTTTCTAAATACTTTATGATAGCGTTTTTACACTAGTTACAGTATATAATTTTGAATCATGTTTCCAGTACATGTTCGTTTGTGTGCTTGGGGGCATCAATCCATGGGAGTGCACATTGTAGACCAGTCATTGTCGTTGATGGAACCTTCTTGAAAAACAAATATAATGGTATTCTGAGAATGATTTATCATGGGAGTGGTTTCTAATGAAGTTGAGTAGTGTTATTGGTTTTCGGGAGGATTTGGTGGTTGTTTCCGATAGGCATGGTAGCATCGCTAAAGTAGTACATAAAGCGTTCCCACATGCTGATCATGGTATATGTATGCAACATTCATTGATGAACTTGCACAAGAAATTTAAAAATTACAGCATTGATTCCACATTCTACTCATGTGCAAAAGCGTTCCGGGTTGAAGATTTTGAGAAGTATATGTGTCGTTTAGAAGCCTGAGTCTCATCTCTTCATTTTTATCTAAAGAAAGCTGGCTATTGTAGATGGGCATGTGCTTATTTTAAGAGGCGTCGATTTAATGTTATGTGTAATAACATTGCTGAAAGCTTTAATAATTTCATAGTTGATGCTAGATTTTACCTGGTTTATATGTTTATTGAGTTTGTGAGACAAAAGTTACAAAGTTGGTTTTATGGAAGGAGGACATTTGCTTCATGTTTGATTACTTGTTTAAGTTCAACGGTAGAGGTTGAACTTCGTAATACAATGACTGAAGCAAGAACAATGCAAGTAAGTGTTTTATTTTATTTTTTATATGTACTGTATATAATAAATTGACAATGTTTTCCTTTTTGTAGGTTCATTTGGTTGATTTAAATAAGTTTCAAGTTGTTGACGGGAGTATGCATTATATTGTTGATCTACAACAAAAGATATGTAGTTGTAAAAAATTTCAGATGATTGATTTTCCTTGTTCTCATGTCTGTGCGGTCCTTGTGAAGAGGAATATGTCTCCATAACCTTTTGCGTCATATTACTATACGAAGGCTGCATTGGAAGTGACATATAGAGATGCAATATTCTATGTTGGTAATGAGTGTGAATAGATTATTTCTGAAGATGTGCAGATTTTGAAGGTTTTTCCCCCTTTAGTTAAACGGAAGACAGGTAGACCTAATAAGAGTAGATACGTTTATGCAGGTGAATTTAAACCACGCTTGAGGTGTAGCCATTGTGGTAAATTGAGACACAACCGAAGAACATGAGAGCATGTAAAGGACATTAGTTGCAATAGTTCTTCATTTTCATACACATGCATTGAGTATGTTTCTTTGAAGTTACATCTATCTTTTATTTTTTAATACTATTCGAACACTGTTGCTTTTAGTAACCTTCACAATCTTTTGAATATAAGACTTTGAATGTTGTTCTTGTGAATTGTTAAATGTCTATTGGTTGTTTTTTGTTTCTAATATATTAGATATATATAAATATTTATATGTATTATACATTTTTACTGTATATTTTTATGTAGCATATTGTTGAGCAGTTTCTTAGCAGTGTTTTTTTACAGAACAAATATTTCATTGACTATCTTTTTTGGTGGAGTTTGAATGTTTATATTAGATTATACTCCTAAACATTCAAAACTTATAATAATGCTCTACAAGTTGACTATCATTACCCTATAATACACTAAAAAATATTCAATACACAAAATAATATTAAACATAGTTAACCAACAAATATTCAATGTTAGTGTAACCACTTAGAATTTAGTTAACTAAGAAATCTTCAATAACAGACATAGTATATAATACTAAAAATTTAGTTAACTAGTTATATTCATTTCCAACACACATTAATCACAAGTTCATGTTTTTGCTTACCAATTGCATAATGTCAAATTATGCACCACAAAAAACCAACCTATAAGTTTGCACAAAAAACCAACATAGAAGTTTTAACAATCCAATAGAAACTTAACAGTATTTCAATCCATCAACTATTTCACTTCTTGAATAAATCGAAGCTCGGTATTTACACCTTTGTTTGACTTGTCATCTCGTTTACTATACCGCATTACGTACGGTGACACCAACGTTTGGGGACGTTTGATCTGCCTTTTTGGAAGCAGTACTATTCTCGGTGATGTTGGTAGAACTATCCCTTTTACATTCTTCTTATTTCCATATGCTTTTCTTTGCATGAAAAAAAAATTAATAGCTAATGTAAATTTTATCTATTCTGTATATATAAAAAATTTTTACTCTGACATTTGGTTTGAATGGCTCTTCATTCTTTATAGTTCTTGTCACTTCATGAGATTGCACATCATTCTTATTCTATATATAAATGAATTATGTTATTAGATATATACCATAACATTATCTTAGTATTTCCAATATATTAAATCATATCATTTTATTTTAGACTAGAACATGAACTTTCTATCAAAAGCAAATCCAAAACCAGATGTGAAATATACATCATTTATTCACAAAACTAGTACTAATTTATAAATACACAACAAATAACGATAAGGATGACAATTATCCAGCAAATAAACTCAAATATATAACATTTTATACTTTTTGAAATCATCACCATATTCACACAATAATGTATATACAACGTTATCCAATAAATCATCACTATCATGCATCAAATAAAGTATATTTAATCATCATTATCCAACAAATAATTACTATCATGTATACAATAAAATATATTTAACATCTAGCAAATATAGTATATACAGTATATAATTAATGAAGTTTTGTTTATGTTACCTGTTTTTTAGTTGCAACATCATTAGCAGTCATTTGTTCTTCTTCTTGCTTATATGTTTCATCATTTCCATCTTCTTCTGAAACTTCATCTTCTTTTCCATCTGATTCATCATTATCTTCATCCCCATCCTCATTATCTCCATCTTCATTCCCAGCATCCTTTTCATCATTGTCTCCATCTCCAACATCATCTTCATCATTTGCATCACTATCATCAGATTCATCTTCTCTTGATTCATTATCACCAACATCTTTATCTTCTTCCTCTTGGTTGTTCTCCTTGTAATATTAGTAATCAGTCAATTTAGTAATCAAATTATAAAATAAGCATATATTTTGAATTTAAGGTGTTGTATTACCTCATCATTTTGCTATTTTTTAGCTTAGCCACATCTTTGCATAAAGATATGATCATACTATGGATTTCATCATTTTTTGAACAAATTGTGTCCAATCTTGAAGTTTGTTGCTTGTTTCACCGTCAAGCATTGACGGTCTATTTTCCATGTCAAACTCGTTACTAGGTTCTAGCACATTCTTACCTCTGTTTGACTTAAAAAACCGATGCACGTACAGTCTTTGCATCTCATCTGGTGAAACCTCAATTGGAACAATTTGTAGCTACAAAATAGAGCAGTATATTTTAAATATACAGTTAATACACAGTATATATATATATATATATTATTGAAGTCTTATAACATATTTACTTGCATTGTTGCATGTAAAAATAACATTTTCCAACTCTTTCCAATCCGGTTGCATTGTTAACTCCCAGTTGCAGATTCTTGGTAGTGAACTTTTCAATTTATTTGCATATTCACCAGTTGGGATTGTTTCATACGCCCAAATTATCAATGCTAATGGAAAGCCGCCAAAGCCACTACCTTTTGAATCTGGTTTTCTATGAAATCTAACTATGTAGTCCAATGTTATTTCATATGATAAACTACCCCCACGGGTAATTCTCAAACAACTCAGCACTATCTAGCATCCTAACATGATATAGATCAATGTTAGTTCCATCTTATTTTCCTAAAATAAGATTCTTCAAACAATAAAGTTTTGCCAATTTTAACTTTTTCTCATCTTCCACCATTTCCATTGCCTTATAAGTTATCCTTAAATCCTTGTATGTGATTGATATATCATCTTTAAAGCTAGAAGACAACAAGGACATGCTGGGTAGTTTTTCTCTTCTAATCAAGGGGTATAGATCACAATTTAGTCTGGTTATTGTACCAAATTCTCTCAACCCAAATTTTGGCAATTTCCGGTTAAAGTTGAAGCATAGTTCATCCTTTCTATCGTGCTTACACATTCTACAAATTATGTGTAAGCATAATTGCGAAGAGAATTTGGAAACCTTAATTTCTAGCATATGTCCCAAACACAATTCCTTAAACTCTTCGAGTTGGGATCCTAGAGTTTCTTTAAGAATGGGGATGATATCAATCTTAGAGTACTGCAAAACTTTTTTAGCTGACTTCCAATATTTCTTCTAGAGAAATAATGGTTCTCCTGTCAATATTGTATATGATAAATAAACAGCACACATTCTATAACTGAGATTGTAAATAAGTAGATTATTGAAAGTTTATATGATATATACATTTAAAAGACTCGTGTCAAATTTTTCTCTCTCATAAAAAGGACATAAAAGAATAAATGTATCACAGTAACTATAAGGAACAAATCATAGATAGAATTCAATTAAACTAAACTATTTCATAACACATCCATTGTTTTTCATAATATATTATGTTAACAGTATATAACATATACACCAACATCAATTTATATTAAGTTTTTTTATATACAAAGATAACATGGATATAGTTCCAATAGTGAACAACATAAACAGTGTAAGGCAGTACACACGATGCAAGATAAACATTTCATAGAACATTTTTAAGTGATTAATCTACTACTAATAGTATATAACATATAAACTAATATCAATTTATATTAATTAATCAACGTGTTTAGAGAAGCATAATATCTTAGATATTACATACACACATTCATTATTTGATAATCAATATCCATAATCCAGAACATTTAGATTAATTATTCTAACAATAATTAATTTTAAGACATTATTATACTAAATAAAAAATATGATCCTAACAGTTTATAAAATATATATATAAATATATATAAATTGCATAATATATATATATATAAATTGTATGCATGAAGGACTAGTTCCCACCAAGTACTTCAAGAAGAGGAGAAAATCTTTGTTTTCTGCCAATGGTACTCGAATGCATATTAATTATGAAATCCCCAAAGTTTATATTTTTCAAGATAATGTATGATTCAAAACATCATTTATCTTAGTAAAGAATATGATGGATAAAATACTTTTGTTACTATTCATTTCTTTGTTGTATCCTTTCACAGTAGAGTATGATAGGATAATTACTTATCCCATGGATGAACTTGTTAAATTCAAATTTCTTTCTTTTTCTCACAATGAGAAAGATTTATAGAAGAGGGAGGAAGAAAGCTTTGTTCTCAAAAACTAGTTTTTCTCTCTAATAATTTAAGAGCTGAAAGTGATACCAAAAGATGCGGAATCAAGTCTAATTTAAAGCAATTGAAGTAGAAATAGTAATTATCTCCGTCAGGTTTGACTCTAATACTAAGAGATGCAGAATCAAGTATAATTTAAAACAATTGGAGAGGGGGTATTAAGATGCAAAAATTAGAGAAGATAAACAGTAAAAGATGTTGTATTAAGGTGTAAGATTCAAGAAAATAGTAGATCTATATTAAAGTGTATGATTAAAAACTTACACAAATAGTAATTATTGGTAATGATTAATTAGTAATCCTGCTCACTAATTAATGTTGAAAGAAAAAAATATTTACAGAAGAGGGAGGAAGAAAGCTTTGTTCTCAAAAACCAGTTTTTCTCTCAAATAGTTTAAGAGTTGAAAATAAGTTTTGAGGAACAAATGAGAGAGGGCTACCTATTTATAGCCAAGGAAAATGGAGTTCGCTGGAAACTCGTCACTTACATAAACTATTCTATTCTACAAAAGTAAAAACATTTTACATTTTTACTTTTGACTAAGAATAGTAAAAGCATGAATTAGTTGCTTAATCATTGGACATCCAGTACAATTATTACAGAAGAAGACAAAAATTTAAAGATTCCATGATAATATTTATCTTGGTCTTCGTGTCTTCATAATTACTTTGTCATGATTGCTGTTGTTGAAATTTTATTGAGACTGTTGCACATTGGATTCCTTGATATTTGCCATCTTGAATTCTTGTGTTTCGGTTGTTGATTTTGGAGAAATCATAATTATTGTCTACAAAGGTCACTATAACTAGTGGTATTGATAATTGCTTGCCTTGAAGATCATTAAGACCGTTGCATTGTGCTAAGGTTTCACCATAATATATCTTCAAATTTACCTTGATTCTTTGATTATGATTTTGTTCAAACATTGGCATTTTTCCAAGGATGAATTCTTCGATTCATTCATTGACTTATATGAATTTATTCATCATTATTGGTATTGATATTGTCAAATGGATCCTTCAATTGCTAAAGAGTAACCTTTCTGGATAATGACTCTTTGGATGATTTAGAGTCAGATTTGTCATTATCTTCCAAAAGGATAAGCATTTTTTAAGTAATTTTTTCTCCAATTTGGATTTTGGCTTCGTGGCTTTTGATTTACCCTTCGAAGAGAGATCTGATTTGGTTATGGATCCAGATTTGAATGAATTTGGACTGGATGGTTTGATTTATAGATCTAGGTGAATGAGTTCATTTATGTTTAATGGAGCTTGGATAAAAGGATTTGCGAGTCTCATGATAGGATGGACTTTTGCAAATTCATAATTGATGAACGTAATTATTTTTTGAGAATTCAACTTATACCACCATTTAACATGATACTCTCTGGTGAGGATTATATTTCAATCGAGTATTGCCATTTCAAAATCCAAGGTATTTTGTAGTTTGTTGAAAAATAAAGTATTTGGGGAAAGGAAACCTCAATTAGTGAAACATTGTTGTAAATCAATTGAAAAAAGTTCTAAAGTAAGACCATGAATAGACCATCATTTTAAGAACCAATTTGAAAAATTAATTTTAGAATTGTTATCAAAAAGTTTAAAAATCAAAAGTGAGAAAAAGCACCATCCTGATGCAAGAAAATCTTATGTCATGCATAAATATAGTTAAAATAGTTGTATTATTTTTTATTCAAAAGTACTTTTAAACTTGAAGGATGGATTTTCCATTCTTCCATAGTTATGATCTCGAGGATAGTGAAAGAATGATAAATTATTCTTTCTTCAGAATTTCTGATTGGACTAATTTTTATAGATTCTGTTTCTAAGATAATGTCTCTATAGAAACTGAGATTTTTGTTATTTTGTCCAAGAACATAATGGAATTTAGGATGAAATGGGCTTTGGCAATTTGACTAGGATCCTTCAAATGAGTGAATGGAGGCTCAATATAAAAAACTTTTTTGTTGGCCATTTTCTAAAAATCAAATGATGATTTCTTGTATTTTGAAAGTGATTGGGCACCAAATGATATTGAGAATTGGTCAAATTGGTTGACTATGGTTGATTGGTTATTGGATCTGATTGACTCAAATATTGTTGATTGAGCTTGGTTTTGAGTAGAAGACTCCTCTTTGATTTAGGCCTTAAAGGCCAATTGTTGAGTCGAAGACTCTTCTATTATTGAACCATTTATCATTTTCACATGTTTTTCTAAAAGTGATGTTGATTCTTCTGGTTAAGGATTCTACAACATGTCTATGACCTATTTGAAATCCATCAGGCATGACGAAGAAAGTTCATTCTAACATCACAAATTCTTTCATTGTTTTGTCTGAAAATTTTATTTTAAAAATTGTTTGTCCTAATAAGTTTACAGTTAAAATTTTACTGATATTATAACAGATTTCATTATCCTTGTGAAAACCTATTTTTTCACCTTTTCCATACCATTGAATTAATGATGCAATGAAGTCATGCTTCAACTCAACATCTTCTGAAATTTTATCCAATTCATTAATCCAATCATTTCTTGGATATTCAAATTCATTATGACCATAATCAATGAATGGAGATTTTGAACAAAAGGCGATTGCCCTGCCATTGAGCTTCTTGATTTTGAAAGAATTTTGATTAAATATTCTAGGCTCTACCTTTCCATATTCTAGAAGGTCAAATTCATCCATTGCAAAATCCTGAAATGATTCGTTACAAAATATTACAAGTCAGGGAATCAGACATTTAATCATTAATATATTGGATAAATTAAATATTTGAAATTAGAATTGCTAAGAATGGGTTATTACCTGGAAAAACTTTGTTTGGAATTAATTTCAAAACATGTTTTGTATATTTATTAATAAAAAATTGTATGATTTGATCAATTGTTTTAATAAGAAAATAACAAATTTCAAATTCTAGAAATCTATTCTTAAATTTTGTAGAGATAATTAAATTATTTTGTTTTATTATCTTAACAAACAATTTAGAGTATTTTTAGTATTGTTTAACATATTGGCTAATACAAACAATCAAGAAATGCAACCAGTATTGTCCAATAAGAATATTAGTAATGCAATCAATCAAAAAATCAGTAAATTGATTAAAAAGTTTAATCATTATATTCTGAAATTTACTTAGAGCATATCTAAGATCAAATGGCATTATTTTTTATTTATAATGATCAAATATAATCTTGTATTTCTCAGTCTTATTTATCTAGATTTGCTAATATTCAGATTTTATACTAAACTTAGAGGATACATCAACATTTCTAAGTCTGTTGATTTAATCTTTCTGTTTGATATTGAATATTTTATCCATTCCAAAATATCATTATGGGGCTTGTGATCAATTACTAAACGAGGAAGTTCTCGTTCAATGATTTTATCTTGATTTTGAAAAGCATGCTCTTTAATTTTATCTTGTGAAAAATATAATTGTTTTCTCTTACAAGAAATTAAGTTTATGGACTTAAAAACAGAATTTTGTTTCAAAGTCTTCAATTTCTCATTGTGAGAAAAAGAAATAAAATTGAATTTTACAGGTTCATCCAAAGGATAAGTAATTATCTCATCATACTTTGTGATAAAAAGATACAACAGAGAAATGAATGATAAACCTAAAATAATTTTGTCAGTCATATTTTTACTAAGACAAACGATATTTTAAAACATACATCGTCTTGGTAAATATGAATTTTGAGTATTTCATAATTGATATGCATATGAGTACCATTGGCAGAGGATAAAAATTATTTTATCTTCTTGAAGTACTTGGTTGGAACTAGTCATTCAAGCATATAATTCAATTCAGCTCCTGAATCAACAAGAATCATTGTCGTGAAAACAAAATCTTGAATAATTATTTTAACCATTATGTGCTATTTATTTTTTATTTTGATGTGATTAAGTATTTGGATGAAGTTATCATCGTATTGACTGTTAACAATATGTTCTTTAACCTTATTATTAGAAATTAGTAATTTACTAGGTTCACTAAATTCTTGTTTATTAATTAAATTCTCTATTTTTAAAAGGTTTAATACTTTTTTCATTTCAATGTTTGAATTTTTTAATTCTCTTATTTCAAGTTTAATTTTTTTTAAAGTTCATGTAAGGTAACTTCTTTTTCCTTTCTCTTATCCTTATTGAATTTTTCAAGGGTTTGTGAAAGGCTTGCTATTGTTATTATTTGACTTAGTATTTTCTTTCTTTAGAATTACTTTCCTAAGTCTTTCCAGATATTCCTGTTTTAATTCTAGATTTTCAATTTTGCTAACTAAGTCTAACAAGAGGTTTTATTGTTCCTCATTTTTGTTTAAAACATTATTTTTTTAGCAACAACTATCCCCTACACCACATAGTGATATTAGGATAATCACTATCAGAACTTGAAGAGTTAAATTCAGAGGATTAAGGTGATTCAAATTCTCCTAAATCTTCACTATCACTCTCATAATAATCTGTTGTTTCTAAGATTCTAAACAATTCTTGTTTATTTTCTTCAAAAAAAAATTTCTTCAAAAAATTTTAATTGGTTAATTTTATTTTTAACTTGGCAAATATTTGAAAAATTACTACCCTTGCCACATTTAAAACATTTAAGTTTACTTTTATCAGTAAATTTTCTATTAAATTTTCTACTGGAATTATGATTTTTAGAGAAATGTTTGTTAACATTTTTATTCTTTGAGAAGTATTTATCAAATTTTTATTTTTATTTTTTGGGTAATTTCTCCTATAGGGCTTATGAGACCTTATAGGGCTTAAGTGTGATTTTTTTCTATTTTTCCTGGAAGAGGCAATGGAGGGTAAACCATATTGCTCACAGAAATTGCCTAATTCGTATTTGGTAGTTTTACTTTCTTTTTTAAGTTGTTTATTGATTATCATATCAACACACATTCTTAAACCATCTTTTTGTATTATAGTAATTATTGTTCTATACGTTAGACTATTATAGTGTATATTACATAGGTCATTACTAAGGACTGTTCTTATCTTATGTGCGAACAAATTGGGTAATCCATTAATAAATTTTACTCTCCAAAAGGGTTGATTACTATCATTCATTTACATAACTCTAGATAAAAATATATTTTTACATCAATTGAAATCACTTAGGATTAGACACCTAAGATTAGTTAATTGATCATGAATACGCAACGTAATATTATTTGGCGTTCCAATGAAATGTTCAATTATTGTGTAAAGAAGTGTATTTATGGCATCAAGTGTTGTTTCCTGATATTCTCCAATAATTGGGGTTCCTTCAGCATCAATCTTTACTGCTGAAAGAATGATAATTTTGGATTCTTCTATGAGATGTTTTTCTCATCAGGAATGAAGCATTCATGTGAATCCTATGATTAGGAGTTTGATTATCTCAGTATGAGGTAGATTGTGAGTGATGATATAGTTGTTAGCTACCATTGTCATGTGTTGTAATTTATTCAGAACTTCCTGCTCAAAAAGTCCATCAATATTCCATTCATATAATTTCTTTGCAGATACAGAAAATTTATTAACAGAGGAATATTCAATAATTTGTATATCTGGTGCATAGGCTTCTTATGCCATTTACTTTCTAATTTATTAATTTCTAAATTTTTAAATGTATCTTCAATATTGTTGATTTTTGAAGATTCATGGATTCTGGATGACTCATAGGAGGATTCTGTCCTATGGCTATCTGACTCAAAACTATTGTCTTGGTTAATAACATTAACAGAAGAAGATGATTCTATAGATTTATCAATCTGTTTATTCACGCGAACAATATTCAAAGTAGTTTTATCTGAAAGATTTATTAAAAGTTTTTCTTTCAAAATTTCATTAGTTTTAAATTCATGTAGATCATCAACCTTATTCTCAATTTGTCTAATTGTTTACCTATTGTAATTAGACTCTGGTTGGTGTAATTGAGTTGTTAAACTACCTTCTTATTTGGTTCTTCTTCCTTTGCAATCTTGAAAGGAGAATAAGTGATTAAAGAATTTTTAAGATTAATCATAATTTTCTCAAGAGGAGGATGACTGACATACACTACACTAAAGTCTTCCTCGACCCATTTATATTTTGAAATTAGTTTGATATTTTCTCATAAATATCTTCAATATAATCAAGGAAAAATATATCAATTCTGAATTCTTGTATGAATGTCTTCCATTCAGCAAGTATGATTTTTTCTTTGATCCATATTATATGAATCTCTAAACCTATTACGACGATCTAGATTGGTTGGTCGTCATTATGTTGGGTTAGACCTTCCCAATCTGGTTTATATTCTTGACTCAGGGTTCTTATATTCAGATTTAAGAGTTGAGGATTAACAGGATGAAGGTTTCCCTGAAAATCTGATTCAGTGGGTGCTCCAACTTTGTCAGATTGTGTAAGACTTTTTATCAAAGTCTGATTGACTAACTTAAGAACTTGTGGCTATACCTTTAAGTCTTAAATTTTTATTTTCTAAATTTTTTAATCCTTATTATAACTGTTGAATCTTAAGATCTTGATCATTATTAATGGATGATCTAGAAAAGGAATTTCTAGGGGTACTAGACTGGCTATACTCCCTAATTTGTGGGCTAGAAATAGAAGATGATTAAAAGTTAATTTTAACGGTACCATCCATATACTGTTGGATGTAATCTACATCTTCAATTGGTCTTTAAATTGGAGTATGTTGACTCTCATTAGTTAAAAGCCAATTTGAAGGCAAATTAATATCACACCACCTAACTGTTTTAGGAACTCTAATATTGGCATTACTTTGGCTAGATTGGATCGATAGGGTTTGATTCTTTGGACTCTTATTAATGGCTTGAAAATTCATATTTGGTTTGGTAACTTTGTAATGAATTCTGAAGATTAAAGGTACATGTTGGGTGCCTTCTAGGACTTGGTAACCACTAATTTTAATATTTAAAGTTAATGATTTTAAAATATGAGGATCTGCTAAGCTAACAGACAGATCTAGAAAATAACCAAAATAGATTGGACCATTACAAAGTGAGGATTCAATCAATCCTAAAATACTATCATTAAAATTTGTAAATCTTGCATCTCGCAAGGCTAATAAGACAGAGGTATTTAGGCCTCTTCTTGTGAGTGACTTAACTCCAATCTGGACTAAACCAAAATGAAGGAATTTATATCCTTCTTAAATGTGTGTTTTATTGCATCTGAGGAAAGTAATTGGCAAGTTTCATGCTCTTTCCCAATAGCATATATTTTTTCAATTATTTTTACATGATGCTGAGACTTAAAGGAAGCAACAGACCATGTTGATTTGTAAATATTTCTATTAAGGATTTTGGGTATATTACATACTATATGATCTACTTGATCATATTCTAATTCAAAGTATTCCTCATTTATTACGTTTGGTATTGAAGTTATTGTAGACCTATTACTACTAGAAGAATTACTTCTAAATAATTTACTCATGACTCAAATAACTAAATTATTCTTATGATTGAAAATTTCATATTGTATTTTGATTACTAATCTGTTGTGGTGACTTCTACAACCTCATATTTAGGGTCGCACTTCTCCAACATGTCCCTACAACCAAAATACCATCGGGATTTACGTCCTTAAGAGGTCTTACTGAGGTACCTAAAGCTAACCGAATAGAAGTTGATACGTCAACCTCTGATAAAATAGATTTATAGATTAGATAAACAAATAATACAGAGAAATAATCAATTCTAAGAATAACCAGTCACTTGGGCGGAGTGTGAGATTAGATATAAGTAATTATTCATGTAAGTAATGAAACAACAATAAAAGCAATAACCAACCATAATAGGCGGTGAACATTTTAATTATGCAGAAATTGAAATAGAAACAGTAATTATCCTCACTGGGTTTGGCTCTGATACCAAATGATGCGGAATCAAGTATAAATTAAAGCGGTGAATCCTAAGATCTTGAAGTAGAAACAATAATTCGTTCTAGACTTTTAATTTTAAATTTTTTTAATTCTTGCTCTATTCAAATCATAATATCTTGATCATTATTGATGGATGATCTAGAAGAGGATTTTAAGTTTATATTTTTATTGGGGATTTTGGGTATATTCTGTTCCTCATGATCTACTTGATCATCTGTAAAATATTCAAAATGGTCTTCTTGATCATCTGGAAGGTGTTCAAAATATTTATGATCTACTTGATCATCTGCTAAATCAAAATGTTCTTCATCCATTACGTCGGATATTGTAGACCCAATGCTACTAGAAGAACTACTTCTAGATAATCTACTCATGACTCAAATATCTAAATTATTCTTAGGATTGAGAATTTCATATTGTATATATATATACACACACATAATAGGCGGCAAACAATATAAATTATGCAGGTATTGAAGTAGAAACAGTTAATGAACAGTAATTATTCCCACCAGGTTTGGCTCTGATACCAAAAGGTGCGGAATTGAACAGTATTTAAGATGGGGTATTGAGAAGTAAGAAGATAAACAGTAAGTATTGTATTAAGAAACAGTAAAAATAGGTAATGTATTAAGGTGTAAGATTAAAAACTTACACAAATAGAGTTTATTGGCAACAATAAATTAGTACTCCCGCTCATTAATTTACGTTGAAGAAAAAAGAAGAAAAAATTTACAAAAGAGGAGTAGAAGAAGAAAGTTTTGTTTCACAAAACAGGTTTTAGCTCTCAAATAGTAAGAGTTGTAAAACGAGTTCCGATTCACAAATGGGAGAGGCTACCTATTTATAGCTAAGAAAAGTGGAGTTCATCGGGAACTCATTACTTACCTGAACTATTCTATTCTACAAAAGTAAAAGAATTTTACATTTCTACTTTTGTCTACTTTTGACTAAGAATATTAAAAAGTATAGTGATTACAAAGAGACAAATTACAAAGAATCTTTGGTAGGCGAAGTCCTTTGTAGTTGTCATGATTGGTTGAGACTGTTGGTGGATAATTGTTATCCTGATCTTGTCCTTTGATTGTGTTGAAGAGCATGATGGTCATTGCATTGTGCTTTTTATCATGATCTCTTAAATATCTTATTGGCATTTTGACAACAAGGAAACTATTCATCTTCATCTTCACTGAGGTCCACATCCTCAAAAGGGTCTTGAGAATCTTGGAAGGGATCATGGGCCCATCGGGGAAGAGACCGAACACGAGATTTTCCCTTTGATTTTTGAGCTGGAGATTGACTCTTTTTGTTCTTGATTGGGTGACTCGATTCTTCTGAGGAATCAGAGTTAGAACTAGAATTTTCAAGAAGAATGATCATTTTTTGTATTAACTCCTGCTTTTCTTTGGATTCTTGGACTTGTTTTTGCCTTTCGAAGAAGGTCTTGTGGTGGATTTTGAATTCTGGGAGGAATCTGATGATTGCTTAATTTGCAAAGTCTGATTATCTGGTTCCTTAATTTTTAAGGAGGCCATTGGAGGCTCGGGAGATTTTATCTGAGGGTGAGAGTTTGCTAATTCTTCATGTGTGGAGGCAGATATTTTTAGTGTACTGAATTTGTCCCACCATTTTACATAGTATTGTCTGGTGAGGATTTCTCCTTCAATAGTGCATTGCCATTTAAGGATCCAAGA
Source organism: Datisca glomerata (assembly GCA_003255025.1). Classification (NCBI taxonomy): domain Eukaryota; kingdom Viridiplantae; phylum Streptophyta; class Magnoliopsida; order Cucurbitales; family Datiscaceae; genus Datisca; species Datisca glomerata. Next base: position 99,659 of record QANY01007217.1, read on the forward strand.
AATTTTGAACTTATTTATAAAATAAATTATTGGACGAAAAGAGGCCTCAACTGTTGAGGGTTTAAATAATTTTAAAAACAAACTGTAATTTTGTTGAAATTTTTGTCAAAATTTAAAAACCAGGAGTTGGTAAATTCACTATTTTGGTGCAAGAAAATTGTTTGTCATACATCAATATAGTCAAAATAATTATATTATTTTTTATTTAAAATAGGTTTTAACCCTGAGGGATGGATTTTCCATTCCTCTAAAGTTATTATTTTGAGGATATAGAAGGAATGATAAAGGATTTTCTCTTCTGCACTGTTTATAGATTTGATATTTATTGATTTCATTTCTAGGAGAATATCTCTGTAGAAACTAAGGGTTTTGTCCTTGTGTCTAGGGACAAAATGAGAATCAGGAAGGAAATGAGCCTTCACTATTTCTATTGGATTTTTAAAATTGGTGAATGGGTGTTCAATATAGAAGACATTTTTACTGGGGGTTTTTCTATAATAAGGAGAAGATTTTCTATAATTGGTGAATGGTTGGTTGATGACCAATTGTGGGTCAAATGGTTTAGAAAAAGCAAAATGGTCAAATTGATTGACCAAAGTATTTTGGTAATTAGGTCTTGTGGACCCAAGAACCGTTAATTGGGTATTTCTTGGAGTAGAAAACTTCTCTTTGATTTGGGCCTTAAGGGCCAATTGATGTGTGGAGGATTCTCCTTTGGTCATTTTCGTGGAAGCTTGGGGCCTAGACCCCATCCTTCTGTTGCCCCTATAGGAATTCATGTGGTAAAAAGTCAAGGACTGAATTATTAACTCCTTTAATAAATTCAATATTGAAATAAAAAAATACTAAGTATAGATTGTCATCTAGCAAAGATCTGTTTGGAGGTTATATTTTTAATATCCTTTTCAAGAACATGCTTAGCAGATTTGCAATCAATTTTTAACAAGAATTTTTTATTTAGTAAGTCATCTTGGAATTTTTGTATGCATAAAACAACAGATAAAATTTCTTTCTTAATAGTAATATAATTGACTTGTGATTGAGACCGCGTTCCAGATGTAAACCTGACAATTTGTTCAGGTGCTTCTGGGGAAATCTTTTGTAACAGGATACCTCCATATCCAATTTCAGAGGCATCAGTTTGGATAATTTTAAAAGAATTATTAGAGGGAATGCCAAGACAAGGAAGTGTTTTAACATGGGTTCAATTCTTTTGATTAATTTAGTATGGAAAATTGTCCAATGAGGGGGATTCTTTTTAAATCTGTCAAAAAGAGGCTTACAATCAATTCTCATTTTATTGTAGAAATTAGATATGTAATTTAAAGATCCTAGAAATCTTTGCAATTGTGTCCTATCTAGAATTTCATTGGAGAATTTGTCAGCAAATTGTATTACTCTGTCAATTGGCTTGATTATAGAATATTGTATTTTGAATCCTAAGAACCTAATCTTATATTGAAATAATTTAATTTTGTTTGCAGAGATAACTAGACCATTTTTTTTATTATCTTAACTAATGATTCAAGGTGTTTCCAATGTTATTCTATTATTTTTGAAAAAATAAGTACATCATCAATGTAAACAATTGAGAAATCAGTAAATTGATTAAAGATTTCATTCATTATATTTTGAAATTCACTTGGAGCATTTTTAAGGCCAAAAGGCATTACATTCCACTCATAATGGCCAAAAGGAGTTACAAATGTTGTTTTATATTTATCACTTTCATTTATCTAGATTTGCCAAAATCCAGATTTCATATCAAATTTAAAGAATACCATTGCATCTCCGAGTCTATTTACTAAATCTCTTTTGTTTGGTATTGGATATCTTATCCATTCTAAAACATTATTAAGAGGCTTATAATTGATTACTAAATGAGGAACTCCTCGTTTAATTTCACTGGCCTTCTGGACATAAAAGGCTGAGCAGGACCAGGAAGATTTGCTTCTTCTAATAATATTTTTATTGAGAAGTTTTGTAATTTCCTTTTTACAGAACTCAAGCATTTCTGAATTCATCTACATTGGCCTTGCCTTTGTTGGGATATTCTTTTCATCAAATCCCTTAATATAAGGAAGACTGACAGTATATTATTTTTTGTGCCAAAAAGCATGGAAATGTCAGAACATAATTCTTTACAGATTTTTATTCAAATATTTTAATTTTGTTTTGAAGAATAGAACTCTGAAGTTGTTCTTCAATTCTGTTAAATTTTAATTCATCTTGTAAAAAACATAATTATTTTTCTTTACAAGAAATGAGATTTATTGAGTTAGAGATAGCGTTTTCTTTTAGAGTTTTTAATTTTTCATTACTGGGAAAAGATAGGAATTTAGATTTTATTGGTTTATTCATAACATAGGTAATTATTCCATCATACTCTGTTGAAAAAGGATATAGCAGAGAAATGAATGGTAGTCCTAGGATAATTTTTTCAGTCATATTTTTTACTAAGACAAATCATGTCTTAAAACACACATTGTCTTGACAAATAAAGACTGTGGGTATTTCATAATTGATATGCATACGAGTACCATTAGTAGATGACAAAAATTCTTTTTTCTTTTTAAAGTACTTGGTAGGAACTAGTCCTTCTTGCATACAATTTAAATCTACTTCTGAATCTATAAGAGCCATTGTTGTAACATCAAAATCTTGAATGATTATTCTAACCATTATGTGCCATTTTTTTATTTTTATGTGATTGGAGATTTGGATAAAATGTTCATCATTGTCTTGACAGTTTATGGGTTCTTCAATCTCATTATCAGAAATTAGTAATTTACTAGGTTCACCTATTTCTTGTTTATTAATTGGACTTTCTATTTTTAAAAGATTTAATTCTTCTTTTATTTCAGTGTTTAAATTCTTCAAATCTTTTATTTCAATCTTAATATCTTTATTTTTTTTTGAAGTTCCTGTAAGGTAACTTTCTTTTCTTTCCCTTTTATTTTATTGAATTTTTCAAGGGTCTGTGAAAGACTTAGTATTTTCTTTTTTTAGAATTATCTTCTTGAGTCTTTCAAGGTATTCTTGTTTTAATTCAGGATTTTCAATTTTACAAATTAGATCTAACAAGAGGGTTTCTTGTTCTTCATTTTTATTTAGGACATTGATTTTTTTACAACAACTATCCCTACACCCCATAGAGATGTTAGGAGAATCACTGTCAGAACTTGAGGATTCAGTTTCAAAGGATTCAGAGGTTTCATATTCTCCTAAATCATCACTATTACTGTCATAATAATCTATTGTTTCTAAGATTCTAAATAATTCCTATTTATCTTCTTCAGAAATTTTTAATTGATTAATTTTATTCTTGACTTAACAAGTATTTGAAAGGTGACATTTCTGACCACATTTGAAACACGTAATATTAGTTTTATCAAAAATTTTATTAAATCTTTTTTTTTTGAATAATTTTTATTCCTACAGAAGTTTTTATTCTTAGAAAAGTTTTGATCAAAATTTTTATTTTTATGTTTGTGATAATTTTTCCTATAGGGCTTATGAGACCTTCTAGAGTTTAAATGAGAATATATTCTTATACCAATTAAAATCACTTAATGTTGGACACCTAAGATTTGTTAATTGATCATGTATACGTGAAGTAATATTACTTGGCGTACCATCATGTATTGTTTCCTGCTTTTCTCTAATAATTGGGTTTCTCTCAGCATCAATCTTAACTGCTGAAATAATGACAATTTTGGATTCTTGTGTGAGATGTTTTTCCCACCAGGAATGAAGCATTCTTGTGAATCCTGTGACTACAAGATTTATTACTTATTCATGAAGTAAATTGTGAGAGGTAATGTAGCTATTAGGTACCATTGCCATGTGTTGTAATCTATTAAGGACTTCCTGTTCAGAAAGACCATCAATATTCCATTCACATAACTTTTCTGTAGAAACATAAAATTGATTAACAAGAGAGGATTCAGTAATTTGAATATCAGGAGGCATGGGCTTCTTATGCCAACTAATTTATTAATTTTTAAAGTTTTAAATGTTTTTTCAATATTGTTAATATTAGAAAATTCATCTACTGTGGATGATTCGTAAGTTGATTCTGAGCTATGACTATCTGAGTCACTATTATCGTCTTGGTTAATCACTTTAACAGAGGAAGATGACTCAAATTTATTTTTTAATTCCTGAATTATTTTATCAATTTTTTTATTAATTGGAATAATTTTTAAAGTGATTTTATTTGAAAAATTTATTAAAGGTTTTTCCTTCAGTGTTTCACTAGGCTTAGGTTCGTTGAGAACATCAACCTTAGTTTCAATTTTGTCTAACTACTTACCTATTGTGATTAGACTTTGGTTAATATAGTTGAGTTGTTCAACTACTTTCTTGTTTGATTCTTCTTCCTTTGTAATTTTGAAAGGAGAAGCAGTGATTAAGAAATTTTTATGATTAATTATGATTTTCTCAGGAGGGGGATGACTAGTAAAAACTACACTAGAGTCTTCCTTAACCCATTTATACTTTGAAACTATTTTGATATTTCTTTCATAAATATCTTCAACATAATCTAGGAAAAATATATCAATTTTAAATTCTTGCATAAATGTCTTCCATTCAGCAAGTATGATTTTTTTATCCATATCATATGAATCTTTAAATCTATTACGTCTATCTAAATTATTTGTGTCATTATTGTGTTGGGCTAGACCTTCCCAATCTGGTTCATATTCTTGACTCGAGGCTCCTATATTCAGAACTAAGAGTTAATGGTTGACAGAATTAAGGCTTCCTTGAAAATCTGATCCAGTTGGTGCTTTAGTTTCATTAGATTGTTCAGACTTATTATCAAAACCTGGTTGGCTAACTTGAGAACTTGTAGCTATGCCTTTAAGTTTTAAATTTGTAATTTCTTTAATTCTCGTTCTAAGTGTTGAATCCTAAAACTTTGATCATTACCAATGGATGATCCAGAAAAAGAATTTCTAGGGCTACTAGACTGGCTATATTCCCTAATTTGTTGACTAGAAGATAATTGAAAGTTAATTTTTACAGTAACATCCACGTACTGCTAGATGTAATCTACATCTTCAATTGGTCTTTGAATTTGGGTAGGTTGACTTTCATTAGTTAAAAGTCAATTTGTTGGTAAATTAATTTCAGTCCACCTAATTATTTTAGGAACTCTAATATTTGCATTACTTTGACTAGATTGTATCAATAGGGTTTGATTTTTGGACTCATATTGATGTTTTGGTTACTTTGTAATGTATTCTAAAGATTAAAGCTAGGGGCTGTAATATTTAAAGTTAATGATTTTAAAATATGGGGATCTGCTAAACTAACAGACAGATAAGGAAAACAATCAAAATGAATTGAACCATTACAAAGTGAAGATTCAATTAAACCTAAAATACTATCATTAAAATTTGTAAATCTTGCATCTCGTAAGGCTAGTAATACAAAGGTATTTAGGCCTCTTCTTGTAAGTGGTTTTACTCCAATCTAGACTAAACCAAAATCAAGAAAATTATATCCTTCTTGAATATGATGTTTTATTGCATCAGAGGAAAGTAATTGACATGTTTCATGCTCTTTTCTAAGAGCATATATTTTTTCAATTATTTTTACATGAAACTGAGGCTTGAAAGAAGCAACAGACCATGTTGATTTATAAATATTTTTATTGGAGATTTTAGGTATATTCCATACCTTGTGATCTACTTGATCATCTATTAATTCTATGTGTTCATCATTTATTATGTTTGGTATTGAGGTTATTGTTGACCTATTACTACTAGAAGAATTACTCCTAAATAATCTACTCATTGCTCAATTAACTAAATTATTCTTATTATTGAGAATTTCATATTGTATTGTTTGTTACTAACCTTGTGGTGACTTCTACAACCTCCTATTAGGCTTCACTCTTCTCCCTTTCGCTCCTCCTTCCCCCCCTAAACTGATTTGAAAAGAAAAAAGCCCCGCTTCCATTGGGGCCCCTCTCTGATAAGGAAATACATATTGGGTATCGTCAAATGATTCTATTCGTAGGAAAGCCTCGAAAATGGCCCTTATTCAATAATATATAATAATAAGAAAAAGGAATGGAACGAAGTTTTGGAAGAAAGAAAGAGAAATAATTAATTGTAAGAATAATCAGTCACTTGAGCGGAGAGTAAGATTAGGTATAAGCAATTATTCAAAACAACAAATAAGTAAACATTGTTATCAATAACCAGCCATAATAGGCGGAAAACATTATAAATTATGCAGATATTTATATTGAAACATTTAATGAACAGTAATTATCCCCACCAGGTTTGGCTCTGATACCAAAAGACGCGAAATTGAACAGTATTTAAGAGGGGGTATTGAGAAGCTGAGATTATTGTTTATATATATATATATATATATATATTACAATATATAAACAAGAGTAACGGTACAATATTACCTCATCTTCATCAACAGATGTCTGAAACTTCTTGACAACCTTTACAGTAGATGTTGATGGAGTGACTAACTTTTTGTAGCTCTCAATACTGTATTCAGTATTTGTAGAACTGCAAACCATATTCTGTAGTCTTTGACTTGTTCTTTTTGGTTTAGCCTGCATAAAATAGTAAAATTAATAAGTTGAATAACATATTAAACAAATTTATATGTATATATCTATATATACATTTTCCGTAGCCTTTGTCAATGCATTACTGCCAGAAGAAACCTTCTCCTCCAAGTCATTGGCAGGTGTTCTTGGAGATTCTTTAGCCTTTACTATTACTGTATGTTTTGGCTTTAAGAGTCACTTTCTCTTGACAGTAAACTTACAATAAAATAATTAATAATTCTCATAAACATTTATGTCGTATTGACAGTAAACTTACAATAAAAATATCTTAATTAAGTTCAACCTATGTCTATAATGTTTTAAAATCAGTAAACAAAAATAAAAAACTAAGCATAATCATGATTATAAACTGTAAACTAAACAAAATCTGTAAACAATAAAGTTTGAACAAAACCTATTCATTATTTAATATAAAAATCAGTTTACAATACTAATCATAAACAAAATCAGTTTTATAGAAAGTTGTATGTCCATTACTTAAACTAAACGAAATCAGTAAACTAAATAAAATCAGTAAACAGTAAACAACAAACAAAATCTATCAAAAAAAAGTAAACAGTAAATAAAAGCACAAAATCTTGCATGCATAATGTTTTTGCTAATTTAAATAGTAAACTAATTTAAAGAATTTATCAAAAATACCTTCCGGTGTTCTTCTTAGTCTTCATATTTGCTTTGTTCTCTACAAAATAGAGAAATCGTAAACACTAAGCGTTTGTATCCTAAAAAAATGATGGTATTTTTTAAATATACCTGATATTCCGATGATCAATCTTCGTGAAAAATGGAAAGAACGTGCGGGCTTTGGTTTTCTGCATGCAAGAAAATCTATGGTTAGTTTATACAAACCGTAGATTTTGGTTTTATAGAAAGTTGTAGAAGCAAATTTTCTACATATCTCAACCGATTCTACTATTTCGAAATAGAAAAACGAGTTTAAGGAGGAATTTTCATGATGAATGTGCGGCTTTTTTGGGAAGAATAAAAGAATCCGCCGGGTTTGAAATTTTGAAGAAGAGGAATAATTGTTGCGTGTTTAAGAAGGAGTTGAGTGTGTTAAATGAAATTACAGTTTTAATGTTATTGCGCATTTTTAATGTTTTAAACGGTACTCTTTTTAGGTTATTTTTTATGATAGTTTGAGAGTGGGTCATTTTTTATATTTTTTCTTGAAAGTTGCATGTTTCTGATGAAAACCCTTTGTTAAACTGTTTCTCATAAGTAGAGCCCATTAAGAAGAGTTTGTGATTCCCCCGATCCACTCGGCCCACCTGGATATCAATGTCAACCAAATTGCTTTTCATGGCATTAGCCGAGCTTACCATACCAACTTTAACAAGTACTGGCCCATGCCCCAATATAGTCCCACTAGACGGGCCAGAGCAAACTATCTCTTTCGGCCCATCTGAAGCTAACGAGCCTCCTTCCAAACCACATTCTTTTGCCACCTCACTATCCTTGCTATCCAAAATAATTATGACAGCGGACTATCATCTCCCATTAAAGCTCCAATATATCTTCCATTACAACTCTTAGAGCACTCCACTCCTCCAGCCATATCCTCCCCTGTTTTCTCCTTTTCTATACCTACCAATTCCAATTTTTTCTCCAAAACTGCACCAGCGCAATTTTCTCTTAGAGCCAACACATCCCCAATTTTCTCCTTCCCTTTAACCACCTCTAAATTTTTGGTAACTGCTACGGAGGTAGAAGATACCTCTTCGGATTTTTCGCCAATTTCCCTAAAATTCCGCCAATCAGATCTGCCGTAGTTCATCTTCTCCGGCGACATACCTCTGCCACGACCTAAACCTCGACCATTGTTGCGATGAAAATCATTCTTCCTTCACGATTAATTCCAATCCCTCGTCTGATTCCGATTCTGATTAGTTAGGAAACTACTGAATCTGGGGTAAGCTCTAATGGCCTCTGTGTACTCTCCACCTACTTTTCGTTGTAAGGATCCAGTTTCAAACCAGAGTCATTGATGGAGTAAGCTTCCTTCAAATGGAGAATCCACCACAAAGGTTGCAAATCCTCGACAACCTTTCATATTTGAAGGGACACCACAACTTCCTTCCTTCATAATTAATAAAGGAACCTCTCATCAGAGGATTTGAAATATTGAATTCCACTTTTAGACAAATGTACTGCTCTTTCAATCCCAGCCATGGTAAACCCACCATCAACCTCAATAACCGTACCCACCTTATTACCAACTAAAACTCCAATTTTTTTTCCCCTACATTCTACGGGGAGTTCGAAAATCTGCATCCAGAATTTCTCCATCAAGAATTCTTCGATTTTTAACATAATTCCCTCTCTCCACCTCTTGACAACAGATAGGTTTTCTTCAAAAAGCCATGGTCCATTGTTGAGAACGAAGAGTACTTTTACTTCCGAACTGTAAAAAACTTGAAACGTATCTTTTTCAATTTCAACAAACTTGATCTCATCTCTTATAGCCCAAGCTTTAGACAAAGCTCTCTTCAAACCATGAATGTAATAATAATTTCCACTAGTAATAAGCTTCCCTGTGATACTGAGTTTACACGCCTCCAACTCATTATAAGCAGCCTCCCTAGTAATAACAATTTCATCAAGTTCAAGCTCGGTAAGATTACATCTATCAAAACTATTAGCAAGCTCTACGTCCACTGTAGAATCCATGAATAGAACAAACCCACACAACCCGAGAAAAAAGGAAAATATAAACTGCAATAACGCAAGAAGAAGACAAATCTCACGGCCTTAAGAGAAGAAGGCAGTGAGCACAAAGATCGCAAAGAAAGCTGACCGGTACTAGAAAACTCTTAGAGAGAAAAGGAAACCCTCCTAACCCTAGGAGACAACGTTTTCTCTCTGTTAAACTTCAACTTGCAGAGTGCATCCCCTTGACAAGCACCATCTCGAGTGTCTCTTCTCTTGTGGATTCCTTAAAAGTGTGCCCTCATCAAAACACAAAAGGCATAGTTAATAGCAGTAGATCTCTTTTGATAATGAAAGAAAGAAAGAAAGAAGAAATTCTGTGTATCATATCAGGGCAAAAGTTGCATTCAATTAATCACGACGTACATTAAACGGTAAGCAGTACGTAGCTGTCTATGTCGGGTTTATTAACGTCACTAATTAATTAAGACGTGGATCAAGAGCCACATGGTGCAAAAAGAGGCACGTGGTTGATGATCATAATTCATATATTATTGTACCGTCTCCTAGATGGTGGTTTAGCCTCATTCATCACTTATCTATTTTATATCACATTCAAATTATTATTTTAAGTGATGTATCATTCATGATCAAAATTTGGTAGGAATGTTAAAATCACACTTGTGAGTCACTGAACCTATGAGGATCCGTCTCTAATAGGTGAAGTTTTAGTGAATAAATGAGTGAAGCAGCGCGTATGAGGTCATCATAAAACTCACGCGGGTACGAGATGAGAATAGATATAATAATAGTCTCCATTTCGTTAGCTGTTCTGTCTCCACCTAAATTGTTATATATATATATATATATTTAAAAATTGTATTCAACTATAACATTATATCACAACCCAACTTTGACATTAAATTTTTAATTTCTCATTACACTTATTATTTTAATCCTCAAAATAAGATAATTCATATATTATTTTTCTCCCAAAATATCTTCATTACCGTTCTCTTTATTACAATTATTCGTTATCGTTCTCTTTGCGCTGTCACCGTCTCAGACCACACGTCTGAGAAGTTTTAAACATAATCTAGCTTAAAAAGAAAAATGAAACATGTTGATAACCGAATCTTAATGAAGAGTTCTCATCCCCATTGTATATCTTCATAAATGGAAAATGGGTCGGAATGAAGTTGACGTATCAAAGTGCGTCCGCTCCGTCCGCGGCATTTGACATCCCTAGAATTTGGTACCCAACTCTATCTCTATCTCCCTAGGAAATGGAGGGGAAATAACATAATATATTAAGTTATTCTGCGCAAATTAGCTAGAACCAATTAGGATTTTTGTAACCAGCTAATATAATCAATTTGTGTCCGAGTTTCTCTATAATTAATTAAGAAATTATGTTTTCAAAATTAATTGTCTCATTCCTACGTCTACTCTGCAATTTTTCTTTTTCTGACAATCAAGCTATATCTCTTTTTCTGACAATCAAACCTGGAAAACTGAGTTGATGGTTCTGAAAGTGTGGAACATCTCTTTTATGGGCTATAATTTTTCAGTATTGTGGGTTGCTGGATTATTCAGATTTTGGCTGAGATCATTGGCTTCGGTGGCTTTGTGTGCAGATCAAACGGGGGAGCTTTAGACAAAAAAAAAAGAACCTGGAAAACTTACATGATCAGTCAATTTTTACGGCCAGAGTGGCTAGCTAGTATCAAAATCTATATGTTTTGATTACTTCAACTCATTTGATTAGTTAAGACAAATCAAACACATGTTAATAATGCACAATAATACATACGTACACCAATAGATTACTGTTGCTAGGGGAAAAAAGGTGTAATTTTCAGGAAGAAAGACAAAATATATATCTAAAAACTCGAATCAATAATAATAGCCTATCCGTAATTGACAAATCATCATTCTATCGAATAATTTCTTGATAGTTATCCTTTTACTTACATATGTTGTCCCCCTTCCATTCTAACGACATAACCTCTTTGACAACTACTCTTATGAAAGATAATCCATAAGAATTTTCCACTGAGACCAAAGTAATTACGCAACAATTTTATTAATTTAATTAATATTACCTGAAACGCTTATTATAAGGAGCTAGTTTCCATCATCCAATATTCAATTATAACATGGAGAGAGCTGATGCAGAGACCCCCGTATGATCATTCAGACAGTGCAGTGGTCAAGATGGGGAAGATGGGCACATGAAGAACTCACTCACTGATCACTCTTAACTGTACAAATTATTGAGAGAGAGAGAGAGAGAGAGAGAGAGAGAGAGAGAGAAAGATCATGAAGAGGTTATGAGTAAGTAATGCACGTGCCCTGCTTCTCCATCCTGCTCATCGCGCACCCCTTATCGCTTCAGGCTGAGTTAGGTGTAGCTCATGCGCCAGTACTCATCTACCGAGTTAAGCTAGCCATGACCCAAGAGAGATCTAAGAGGGTTGAGAGATGAGAAGTTGGGGAAGATTAATATATATATATATATATATATATATATTCTGATATCTTAATTAATCCATGATTATAACAAATTAATTAAGCAAATGACGTGTAATTAAAAGAAATGAAAGGGGCAACTTATAATTAAGGTAAGATTATGGGATCATTTGTGAAATTGTAAACATAATACCTTGTCATTACAACTAGCACTAGGACCACGTGTACGTACGTAGGCCTCCATCACTTTGGTACCTAAATCGCCTTTGTCATCTTCTTCTCCTATGCTGATACCCATCTGATAGTATTTTTTTCGTCATGATCCGACTCAAGAGTGTAAGCTATATATAAATTACTAATTACCGTATGATCTTTTGTAATATATTCAACTAAGACAGACTTACATTTCTGTTTTGTACATGAACAAAAACAAAATCGACAATCTTAGGCTAATTTTTTTTATCAAGCAGGATGAGATATAATATGAGATTTGAACTCTTGATCTTAAAATTGAAAAACTCACGTGTAATAATTTGACCTAAAAATGATGGTAATGGTTACCTCTACTAGTTAGATGGAAGTAAAAAATTAGAAATAAATGATAAAACTGAAGACATTATCGGGTTACTATCAGCAGTGATGTACATAGCAAAGCAGGAAAAACTTTAACCAATTAGACATGAAACTACTTTTAGGAGTGCTATTTACTGCCATATTTCGCGAACTCTATTCCCCCACCGACACTGTGTAGTACACGTGGGAGCTCTTTGTAGCTCAAACACAATATTTTCAATATTTATAGATTTCTATGCCCAATTTTCCAAATCGCCATAGTATATAGTTTTATATGTTGCTCCCTAATTGTCGACATTTATGTGTATTCAGGCATTTTTCTCATCTTGAAGAATGAAGAAATTTACTGACAATTTGTTTTTTGTGATTTAGGGAAAATTGATGAATAGATAAATAAATGTATTTTTGAAGAAATATATAATTTCACATCAGTTAAGAATATATCTTGGTCTAAGAATATTGTCTTATAACATAGTTTATGAGTTGAGGAATGTTTGAAGCTTATATTCTTAGTACACGACATGTTCTCAACCGATAGAAGATTATAAATTTACAACCCTTCTCATGTGCACATCGATCCTTCTGATCCTTGTCACGTGAAAATATTATATGAGAACATCCATACTTGAGTTGGCTCAAACTTTTGTGGTAACCGATAAATTCACATGACATTGAAATGAAAAATACTAAGTTCAAACTCTTATATCAATTAATCCTCTTCTCTATTTAAAAAATTAAACTTTTACGTATCAGGATCATTAAAAAATTAGACTGAGTGTTAAGAATTAATTTAAAATATAAGTTCACTGTAACTCAACCGTTATAAGGCAATTGAGTAAGATTTTCCAAGAATTTTGTTTAATAATTTGCTCAAGCTAAAAAAAACACATTTGAGGGTTTTGTTATGGAGGAAAAATATGTTTTGGGGGCATAGTCCCTTGCAAAGACAAAAACTGTGGGGGCAAATATATTGAACTGGAGTGGCAAGGCTTGTATTATTAATGAACTTTTTGTTATTTGTTGGGATTTTTTCCCATTATGCATAGTTGAAGGAGAGTGACGTGTAGGGCTTAAAAACCCTTCATGATTGTACTGATTGTCGTTTTTACTAGGACTGCCTCCCTTTATTGACTCCCACTTCCCTTTCCATGTTTAGGTCGACGATGCTTCTCATGTCCAAGAAAAAAATTATAGAAGCGAAGAGATTGATCTTTTCCTTTACGTTTTCTTTTTTAATATTTTAATTCTAAACTTTGAGTTTTCAAAGGAGTAAAGTGTCTATATGGCTTTTCGATTAGACATCACTTTCTTTAACGTTTCATGACAAGATTCTCTATTATGATTTTCAGTATTTCAGAAATTATATTATTTATATTTATAGTTTTATTCTCTTGTGACGGATGAGTTTAAAAGATAATAATAGAATAATATTTAAACGTGGTTATACTAATTTATTTATGTCTATGAGTATTTCATTATTCTCATCATATTATATATCAGTATTAATTTAACGTACTGAACATAAATCTTGTTACATTCAAATTTAAATTCAACACATGTAAATCATACATTATCTTTGATAAAATACAATATTCTCGATCGAACTTAAACAATTCACTAGCGTAAAAATCATATTCAGCACAAGTTAAATATTTTGATTAGCCTCTTAGATATCCTCTCATGAGATAGAGTCATCATCTTATGACTATCATCTATCTCTTAAGACAATGTCGCTCATCACAAGATGTTCCTTTTAGGGTAGACCATAGAGCCACCATTCACTATTTATCAAAGAAGATCCTTAAACCCTACTCACTAACATCTCATATTTATAGAAATTCAAACTCTAATCTCTTTCATATTTAGAATAGAAATATCATTTTCACTTCAATTTCCTAAAATATCTCAATGAATCAAAATTTGAACTTTTGTAGAGTCTCTGGGATCAAAATCTTAAGATTTTGAAATTGTCTTGTATTTGAATATTTGTCTTTGACTCTCTAGGTTCTTCTAGTTATTTTGTATATAATACAAGAAGAAATTCTGTGTGTTTGTTGATCAGTATCGACATCTTTACATTGTTTAAAATATCTTTACATAAATCTCACATACAATGATCTAATGTTAGATCTCTTGATGGTATATCAAGACCAATCCTACCACAGATTTTTCGTGTTTGTATTTATATGAAAATTAGAATATATGTGAAAGAAAGATGGGTCAGGTGATTTGCTTGTGAGTAGATACGCACCCATGTTCCCCTTCAAAGGATTGTGGGAGATGATCTTCAGCTGCCCATGAGAAAGCAATAAATATTAAGTACATCTAATCTAGACTCTAGAGCAATGAATTCATGGCCCATGATATAATTAGTACCTATTTATATAATTAATTACGGTAATTTCAAAGATTAAAAACTTAAAATTAGACCCAGGCCCATCATTTCCCTAGCTATCTAACTTATCCTTAATTATGTACATGAAATTATCATTTCAAACATATGTCTAATCATATGTCTAATCAGCCTATAATTAAACGGTCAAAATTTGAAAAAAAAAAAAACTCTTATCTCCAAATTTTAGAATTATTCTTTTATCACGTTCCTTTCTAATCCTAAAGAAATCTGATCTCATTTTTCGGTAAAAAAAAATTTATCATTCTGTTTTCTTTTATTTTTATAATAATTTTTTTTTCTACATCTAGATTTTGATCTATGATGATTTTTTTCATAGATCTAGATCTATGATATTTTCCTTCAATAACATTTATTTTATAAGACTGTCTTCGATAGATCTTGTCCAGATCTATAAGTTTTAATGATCGATTGTGTTAGATTTTTTATTAAATCATGTCAGACAAATTTTTTGATTGACAAATGTACTAAGAACGAGTTAAGATGAAAAATTATATATTATACTCTATGTTTGTTCAGTAATTTTCTTATTTTATGACTAATTTATATATTTTGATTATTATATCTTTCTGTCCATGTTTGGAGAAAAAAAATGTCTACTCCATCTTGTGAAGAGTCAAAGGCTTGCTCCCACAAATTTCTAACCTCAATCTGACCAAAATCAAATGCAACGCGTGGCAATGCATGCGGATCAAAACTAGGCAAGTGAAATTAATTATATATATGGGATTAATCAACAGTAAAATGTGGCAATAGCCGCTCATCAAATAAGATAACATTTGCTACTGTTATATGTTCATATCATGATCCTGATTAATGTGTATTATATTTTAATCAAACCACATCTTACTTATGGCCTGGATTATATTGTTTGGGCGGTGCGTTTCATTGAACTGGCATTCCACTCACTAAGGCATATTGATGGAGCTAAGAGTATGTAGTAGCTGACAAATTAAGCAAGTTTTAGAATGACAAAGCCTAAGAAAAAGAAGGATGCAATTCAGGGAATGCCGTTTTGGAATTAGATTTATATTATCTTAGTAGTCATCTTAATCTTCTAATTTACATTGACATCATGTTCAAAAAAAAATAATTGTTAACTAAGAATTTAAGAGAGGGCTAGAACTAAGTTTGAGTGGAACCTGAGCTGGTTTTCAGGAAAATAGACGGACACAAGCCATGGAATTAGGTATAGGGCGTTCCATTAGAATTTTGTATAATTAATGGACGTAGCACTTACAAACAGTGGGAGGAGATAGTTATAATTAATATGGCCAATATGTAATGTTAATTAATTTGATCAGTAATCAGGTTATCCATAACATATTTGAGGCGCGTCCTGTAATCTCTCGTTTACATGTAACCCACGATTCCAACTCGTATTTTCCACTAATCTTACACTTATATGCATAAAAAAAATTTAATGTCAAAGCATAATCTGGTTTTAGAAACATTGATTTTAGCATGCTTTGGCATTAGCTAACTAAGACGATATATCTTTGACAAAAAAAACTAACACGTTGTATAGAATATTTTTAATTATTTTTTACGTTACCCATCACCTAGAAATTTTTAGTGATAATGCTCTATTAGAAATGTTAGAAAAAATGAACGAAACGAGTAATAAGAAGTAAAACGACGCAGATACTTTCCAACTAAAAGTAAAGTTCTCACTGATGGTATAGTTAATTTAAACGAGCTCTAAGATCACATGTTTCGAAATAAAATTAATTATTCAATTACAAAAGGAAATCCAATTAGAGATAAGTTGCCCATGAGCATCATGGCATAGGTAAAAGGGAATAAGGTGGCAAGCCTCCCCATCTTTCGCGCATCTTGTTCATCCAACATGACATGAATCATCGAATGGAGTTAGCATAGAATGAAGGGGACGACCCTAATATTATGTTGGCAAAACCAACTTCTTGGGTTGCGGGCATAATAGAGCGGACTCAGATCACGGCGCATTGTAACTAAGAGAACTATTCCATTTAGGGCGAGACAGAATGAGAGCGCATGAGCGATTTGGTGTCCGAGCCAATTGGTCACATGATGACTACTTCACTTTTCAGATTAGTATATATTAACTAGACAACCTTAGAACATATGGAGATAAAGAAAAGGATGAAGTGAAAGAGAAAGGAAAATCTGAGGCTTTTTTCAGGCAATCGAAAGATCGAAACAGAATGTGGTTGAATGCCTTGATTACACAAATATGCCTTCTCTAGTTTTCAACCGTATAAAAATTTTAGTTTCATTGTACATGCAAATAGTTCATAGAAAAAACTGTTCTCAAACTATACTGATAACTTAGCATTATTTGTCACATTCTTTATTTGTTTACATGCTGTAATTGTATAAATAATACTGGAGAGAAGATGAATTCTTACAAAGAAGTACCAGTTATGAAGGTATTTTATAAAAAAAATTGTATAAACTTATTTTTATGTAATTATGGAACTAATGTCATTGTAGGGTTTGAAACTATGGACATTGGTTCTCTCCTCGTCTTTTTCTCTATTTGCCCATCCTTGACTTTTTATTACAATCGTCCATCACCGTTATAAAGATTCAACGATTATTTTGATTTCGTTTCATTAAAATTTCATCATCTCAATCTTATATGTCATTAATTGTTTTCAAATTATTAACCTTAATATATTTATTATACATATTATCTTTCCACAATATATTTACACCATAATAAAAAAAGAAATTTTTGTATTTTAAGTCACTTCATTAGCATTTTTTCCTTCGAATTCTAAATTGGGAATCTATAATTTTAGAAGAGCTAGGTATGATTCTCTTTACGATAAAATGTTGGGATCGTAAGAATTAAAAGACAGGATGTAAATTATTTATACAACTACACTACAATAAGTTAAGGATAATTTTATCAAGAAAAAATTCACGGTATGGATGTTGATCTATTGTGGTCCTTAGATTACATTTGGAGCAATCTGAGCCACACAAAGCCCAGCATGTAGCATGTTTTAATATTTTTAGGTATGTTTAGTTCACCAAATATATATTGGGGTTCACCAAATATGTAATAGAGTTCACCAATTACATAGTGAGATTCACCAAATACGTACAAAAAATAATTCTTGAAGAGGTTTACCAATTACGTACTCGAAGT
The DNA here is from genome assembly GCA_003255025.1 of Datisca glomerata. Lineage (NCBI taxonomy): Eukaryota > Viridiplantae > Streptophyta > Magnoliopsida > Cucurbitales > Datiscaceae > Datisca > Datisca glomerata. Next base: position 117,512 of record QANY01007217.1, read on the forward strand.
CACCAACTACGTAGTGAGGTTCACCAATTATATACAAAAGAATAATTCTTGGAGGGTTCATCGATTACGTAGTGAAGTTCACCAATTACGTAGTAGGGTTCACCAAATAGGTACACAAAAATAATTCTTAGATGGGTTCATCAATTACGTAGTGGGGTTCACCAATTACGTAATTGGGTTCACCAATTACGTAATTGGGTTCACCAAATACGTACAACAGAATAATTTTTGGAGGGGTTCACCAATTACGTACTGGGGTTCAGCAATTACGTAGTGAAATTCACCAAATACATACAAAAGAATAATTCTTGGAATGGTTCACCAATTACGTACTGGGGTTCACTAATTACGTAGTGGGGTTCACCAATTAGGTAGTGAGGTTCACCAAATACATATAAAATAATAATTCTTGGAGGGTTTCACCAATTACCTACTGGAGTTCACCAAATACGTAGTGGGGTTCATCAATTACGTAGTAGAATTCACCAAATACATACAAAAGAATAATTCTTGGAGAGGTTCACCAATAACGTAGTGGGGTTCACCAAATATGTACAAAAGAATAATTCTTGGATGGGTTCACCAACTACGTAGTGGGGTTCACCAATTATGTACTAGGGTTCCTCAATCTATTCCGGCGGTTTCTCTAACCAATACCGACGATTTTGGGCCCAATACCAGCGATTTTGGTGCCCAAAACCGGCATTTTTTGGCCCAATGCCGATGGTTCTGGCACCAATATCGGCGGTTTTGGGGGTTCCTTGCATTTTTCCCTTTTTTGGCGATTTTGTTGTTTTACGATGATTTTGCATCAATATAATAGTTTTTAGGACCTATTTATGACAGTTAAGAATGTATTATTGATAATTTTTGTAGATACCGTATTATATCCGGTCTAATACATGAAATATACATGTTTTATATTTTGGCTCTTATAATAATCCAAGACTATATGTATTATTTGAAAATTAATCTAATACTAAAATAAGAAAAGTGGTCCAAAGACTAAAAAGTAAAAATTGAAAAAAAAAAGACTAAAAAAATAAAAATTGAAAAAAAGACTAAAAGTAAAAAAGGCAAACCCTAATTTTGCGTATAAATAGGAATGAAGTCTTCACTTAAGGAGATGTCTTTTGGGAGTAAAAAAAAGGAGGCAGTCATTTTTTAGAGTGAGAAAGAGAGGGGTTGGAGTGAGAAAGAGAGGGGTTGGAGTGAGAAAGAGAGGTGATTTTAGATAGAGGAAGAGGTTCTACACTTCTATTATCTTCATCTTCTTCCATTTCTTCTTCTCAAGGTAGCTTAATTGTTTGGTACATTTGTTCATAGTATATTTTGTTCATCTCTCTTCTTTATATGAATGTAGTTGATATCTTTTGTATTTTTATACATAAGTGGATTGTTCATTCTTTATCATTTCTCCTCATTTAAATCTTAACATTTTAATTTCATGTTTTGATAATTTCTTTACAAGTTGAATATTGAGATGTCTTTGTCATCAACTTAATTAATGAGGATGATAATAAAGCTTTTGAGGGGTGAAAAAATTAACCAAATGTGAATCAACCATTTTAAGGGGTTGAAAGTGTACATTTGATGCAAAGATCCCCTAGGATAATTTTCTCACACATAACAATGCACAAAATAGAGAGTAAAACCTCTATACAAGATTATGCAAATATCTAAGTTGTGAAATTTTTAATTTTTCTACAAAGTCTTTTCTTTTTTTAAAATATTATGTTCATCATTTTGTGACACTTGTTTGAATTAATTATCATCCATGATCATCCCCTTTGCTATTTGATTAGCAATGACTAATGAGGGAATGAAAGAAAAATGACAATTAGTAGACTAAGTAGTCAAAAAACAGACATATTTATGTAAAAAAAATATTATTTATTTTTCATCATTTTTTTTCAATTTATTTATTTATTTATTTAATAATATTATTAATNTACTTCCATTTTGTTGTAATTATTAACATTAATTTCCTTTACATGTTTATTTATTTAGAATTCTTGCATCGTCATGCTTATAATGTAATTCTTGCATTATTCCTTTATTATTATAATTAATGTTCATGTATGTGTGGATTATAATTTTAATAATTAGATTTAGATTTTATTACTTCTTTTATTTAATTTTCACTAAAAAAGGCCGACGATAGACTTTGAGATTTTTGGGATACCAAACTTCTCGAACTACTGATGTGAGAAGTGATTCTTGGGATACCGAGAATAACTCTAATAATGCTTTGATTTTAAAAAGATATAAGAATACAAAAAAAAAATAATTTTTTTCAATGTTCTTTGAACCACCCATTAAAAGTAATTTATTTTGTTCATTTTTATGATACAAAATGCATCAAATGAGACATTCGAAAATGAATCTCTTTAACATTTGCCTTAAAATAAAAAATTGGATAGCATTTGATTAAATTTGGTAACCATTTTATAATGGGTGTTGTGGGGTGCTAATACCTTCCTCACACACAAACGACTCCCGAACCAACTTTGAGTTTTCGTAGACCAAAAATTTTCATCTTAAAATTGGGTGACCAATCACACCCTAAAATGATTGGTGGCGACTCCAAATTTATTTTTCCTTAAAAATGAATTTTTTAATTGCCACTCCGCGTCGCACGCACGTTGCAACAGCTTGACGACTCCACTGGGGACCTTAACAATTGGTCTAACCATCTTTAGATCAATAAAGAGTCAAGCCAAAATTTCATCATATGCTATCCTTTTGTATTGGTTCTTGTTTCGTTTATATGATATATTAATTTTTTCGTGACTGTAATTGTACATAAGTTTTTTTTACGAAGTATATTTTTACATAATTTTTACTTTCACACATACACACTAGCCCTATACCAGGGCTTTCTCTTTAGGATTAGCGAGAATGAGTAGTGGAATGCCTTCGTAGAATTGAGGTTCCCGTGCAGGCTCATGAAAGTTCTCACTCAGGTTGACCCTTTAGGGATACCGTTTGGGGGGCCCTGTTACTCTATTCAGATAACAGTGTGGACAACCTAGGAGCCTATTAAGATATTTTAGATCCCAACCACACATGTATTATGTTTTCAGAGCCCACATCATGACCAACGTTAGATTTCTGCTAAAATCATGATCAATTTTGTGCATGTATATATGTCTTGTGTCATTTAAACATGTCTTCTCTTCATTGTTTTGCTTTTAACTTCATCTTTCTATTTTGCATACATGCATAATGCTGCGTAATGGGATTCTAAAAAAGTATTCAATTCATTCATATTTTAGAGACCATGACTCCCACTTCGAGTGTGATAGAAAATCAAGTTAAGGTAGCCCAATGGTCAGAGAAATCGCAGAAACATAAGGGAGATTGTCTGAAAAAGGAAGACGTTGTTCTTCTACCATCAATCACTAAGATAAATTTCTCACGCATTGACTTACAGAGGTTGAAGAAGATATGGGAGGATTTTTCATCAGAGCAGAAAAGTTTATTTGTCGGAAAATATGGTCACATAGCTTATCTATTGTACATTGTAGTCAACGTTCCCGTCCTTGAAGCTTTAATGCATTTCTGGGACCCTCATCATAGATGTTTCACCTTCGGAATAATTGATCTTACTCCCACAATTGAAGAATATCAAGCACTACTGAATGTCATGTTGCAAAATGCTGACAAAGTTTATAACTATGACAAAAAGCTCACGTTGAAGAGAGTTTTGTCTAAGCTCTTGGGTACTATCCATGCTTCTGAGATTGAGAAAAGTTTGAAAATTAAAGGGTGGAAATGAGTGTGTGTCGTTGGATTACCTCCTAGATCTCACCCAGAATTTCTTGAAGGAGGATAAAGGCATGACTCTTTATGCTCTGTGTATTTATGGTGCCGTGTTATTTCCAAAGATCCAAGGTTATATGGATGATAAAGTGATAAAAATGTTCCTTCAAGTCGAACATGGTGTTAACCCTGTTATCTCAATTCTCGCTGAGACTATCCGTTCTTTGAATCACATCCGAGTGTCTGGAAAAGGAAAGTTCATCGGCTCCTCAACTCTTTTGTGTATTTGGATTCTCAGCCATCTAAGATATTCGCTAGATTTCAAGTGTCCTCAAGTTAAGTTCTCAAGTCCATGGATGAAGACGAGGATCCCTATTGCAGAATTTGGAATGGCCAAATGGAATCCGCAGTTTCCCAAAAAAAGGGGGCTTGGCTCTCATACCTATCCAAGTTGAAAGATGAGGATGTTATTTGGAAAGCCCATTGGATGCCGTTAACACCAATGATCTACAGATGTGGTGATTTTCAATGGGTTCCGCTTCCGGGACCATGGGGTTGTACTAGTTATGCTCCGCTAATGGCACTCCGTCAATTATACATGAGACAATTTGTCCCCACCATGCATGCATTGAAGGATATTGAGGTTAGTTACGATTCTAAAAAAATTGAACTAAAACTACAGCAGCTGATTGGAGCTTGGAAAAGAACAAGAAGGATGCGAAATGAAAAGAATCGCATGAACTGCATAAAGGAGTATGAAGCATGGCTTGAGAGTAGAAACAAAATAATTATTGCCTTATCAATTGAGGATGTACCATCAGCCAAATCACTGGAAGTTCATCAAAATATTGCTAAAAAGGAAGAGCTAGATGAGTTATATGAGGAGCGTCAAAAAGTTCTAGCCCTTTTGGTACAAAACAGACGACTAGCAGTCGAGGCGAATTTGTCTAAGAAACACAGAATCGAAGCTGAAGAACGACTCAAAGAGTTAAGAAATAAGGTTGAGAATCAGGCGTATCTAAAGAGGAAAAACTCAAAGTTGGGAACTGACACTCGCCAATTGGTCAACAAAATTAGAAAGATGGCGGAAGACAATAAGAACTTGTGAGGGGTAATCTACGAACAAGAGGATCAAATTGTGAAGTTAGAGAGGGAAAATAAACTGGTACGAGAAATTCTAGAACAGGTGAAGGGAACTGTTGATAAGAAAAATGCGTACATCGTCGAGTTAGAAGAGCAATATGACGCCTTACGACGAATCGTTGATAATTTGCAAGTTGATTTAGAGAATCGGAAAGTTAAAAAGACTGAGTCAACAAATGATTCTGAAGAATTATTGAAAGTCATCACAAGCCTTGAGCACCAAGTTAGAGCTTATCAGAACGTGGCAGAAAGTTTGGCAAGAAATAATGACGCTAATGTTGATATACTGAGATATGATTATCAGTTGTTACAACAAGAGTACAACTCGATTCGACAACGATCTGGGCAGGCTGTGGAATGGCTTAAAGGCATGGCTGTGAGAGCGGGCAATTTGGTGGAACAAGCTTCATTTTTGAAGAAAAATGTCGTGCCCATCCATCCTAATGGGGAGAACTTGTCTAAATTTTTGGAAGAAGTCAGCCGGGATTTGGGTCATTTTGGTCGTTTTGTATGAACTCATGTTATGAAGTAATGTAATTGACTTCTACATACTCAAATGTAGTGGATGGCTTTACTAATTGAATGAAATTGATTACTTTAGAACTTTCACTTTGCGCAGTATCATTTCTCATGCATAAGTTTACTCTCATTATTTCTTCTTTTTATTAGCAAAAATCTACATCTCATGGCTTTATTTTAATTTTAAAGAAATTTTTCAAAGATAGCCCGACAACTTCGACATCCCTATCGAACTCGAGCTCAAGTTAGGGTCATGGACGAGCAAGAAAGAGAGCAATCATGAGAGGAAATGAAGGAAGAGATTAGGGAGCTTGATTGTTGCAAATGGCTAAAGTCCTCGAACTCCTGGCCGCAAGTAAGGGAAAAGCCTGTTTTGAAAATCCGCAAGAGGCTCAATCATCACAAAATCAACTGCCAAACGATACTCCACTTTACTCTCCTGGGTTCACTCCAACATATCAACGTCATCAGGTTGACCAGTTTCAGCACGCTTCACCACCAATAAATATCCAGCATCATCCATTTCCAAATGTCCAGGAAACAATGCATACATGGGAAAATGGGTACAACCCATCCGCGATGGCATGTGGTCACAACCAAGATTTCACTCCACAAGGCGAACTCGTTAATGAGCCAATCATCATAACCGATGTTGATGACCCAAAAATGCATAAGCCTATTACCAAGCCAAGTGATGACCCACGATCGAAAGATAAATTGGACTTTCTGGAGGAGAGATTACGTGCTATTGAAGGATCTGATGTATACGGTACCATTGATGCCACCCAATTATGTTTGGTCCCTGATGTGAACATCCCACATAAATTCAAACTACCTGAGTTTGAAAAATATGATGGTAGTACGTGCCCCAGAAGTCACCTTATTATGTACTGCAGAAAAATGGTTGCTTGTGCAAATGATGATAAGCTGCTTATTCACTCGTTGGTATATCCAATTGGATAACCAACATATTCAGAGGTGGAAAGATCTAGCAGATGCTTTTTTAAGACAATATAAGTACAACATAGACATAGCCCCTTATCGTTTGGACTTACAAAGGATGGAGAAAAAACCTACGGAAGGCTTTAAAGAATATGCACAAAGGTGGAGGGAATTAACTGTTCAAGTACACCCCCCCATTGTCAGACAAGGAGATGGCTGGAATGTTTATTAACACCTTAAGACCTCCATTCTATGACAGAATGATTGGAAACGCTTCAAACAACTTCTTTGACATCATAGTGATCGGTGAAAGGATTGAGTATGGGATAAAGAATGGAAGAATTTTGGAAATTATATCAGATACATCGTCAGTAAAAAAAGGGCCTCCATTGAAGCGAAAAGAAGGGGATGTGCAGATGATCAATTCCGGGTACCCATCACAAGCTGTGAAACCGGGATCAGGATTTTCAAAGTATGGGGAAGGACCCAAGTCTACGACATCATATGTGGCTAATACCTCACAAATTCCGTACAATTATCACTCTCAACAATCAACATTTCAAAATAATCCAAGACTCGGTTTCAGACCACCGGCTCACCAGCAAAATATTGGTCAGGCTGATCAGCCGCTGAGGGGAAATAGAAATAATCAACGTTTTATCCAATATGAGCCAATCCCCATGTCATATACAGAACTCTTATCTCAATTGATACGGAATAATCAATTGGTGACAATTCCTTATGAACCTCTACAACCACCATACCCAAGGTGGTATGATCCGACTGCTCGCTATGAGTATCATGCTGGGGCTGTGGGACATTCGACTGAGAATTGCACGGCATTAAAAGGTAGAGTACAGGCATTGATCAAGGCTGGATGGTTGAATTTCAAAAAGGTAAATGAGAATCCAGATATCATTTCCGACCCTCTACCAAATCATGAGAATCCCGCCGTGAATGCAATTGAGGAATATTTTTCATATGAAAAGAGGGACGTGGAAGATGTGAGCACGTTAATGGAAACACTTTTCCATCTTCTTTCTATAACAGGGTACACCTACCCAACACGCTCAGAGGATGAGTGCGTTTCTAGGACGCCTATGCATGACTTCGATTGTTTATTTCATAAGAAGGTGACGGGGCATACAATTAAGGAGTGTGCTGATTTTAAAAAGGAAGTGCAAAAGTTGTTGGATGCAAAGATACTTACAATAAGTCATAAAGGAGAAAGGGAATACCAAGAAGATGACTCTTTAGTCCTCATGATAACTAAAGAATCATCTGAAGTTAATGTTGAAATGTCGTCTTATATCCCAAAACCTCTCACAATATATTACGAGGAAAAGTCAACTCACACCACTACGTCTTATGCTCCGATGCCTATCACCATTCAAATACCGGGTGCGTTCACTTACGAAGATTCAGAAGCAGTACCATGGATGTACGGATATGAGGTTATTACAAGCAGTAACGACAAAACTCAAGAGCTAAATCCGTCTGACCTCGATCTCCCCATAACTAATATTTTAAGAGTAGGTGGGATGACGAGGAGTGGCAGATGCTACACGCCAGAAGTTTTAAAAACGGATAAAAGCGATGTGTTTGAAAGGCAAAGGAAAGGGATGGCCAAAGAAGGCGACAATGGTCATGAATTCCAAGAAGAAATGCATGGCGGCCAAATGATAGACCCAGATATAATAAGAGGTACGGAGAAAGAAAGAGCAGTGTCTGAAAAAGAAGTATGTGAATTTTTGAAACTCATCAAGCAAAGCAAGTATAAGGTGATTGAACAACTTAATCATTTACCTGCTCGCATATCCTTACTGTCACTCTTTCTGAATTCTGAACCACATCGCCAAGCATTATTGAAGGTTTTGAATCAAGCATATGTCTGTCATGACATTACGGTGGAGAAGTTGAGTGGAATTGTGGAAAATATTGTTGCAAAAGTAGGGATTATATCCATAAAATGTAGGGATTATATTGTTGCAAAAGTATTGATTGATAACGGCTCATCTCTAAATGTAATGCCAAGATCCACACTAGCAAAGCTTCCAGTGGACGCGACACATATGCGGCCGAGCATGATGATAGTAAGAGCATTCGACGGCACCCGAAGAGAAGTAATCGAAGACATAGATATACCTATTCGAATTGGACCATGCATATTCAATATTTTTTTCTAAGTGATGGACATAAATCCAGCGTACAGTTTCCTTTTGGGTCGACCATGGATTCACTCTGCTGGGGCAGTACCTTCTTCCTTACATCAGAAGCTGAAATTCATAATGGATCATAAACTCATTTGTATATATAGGGAAGAAGATTTTTTGGTATCCAAGCCAGCCACCATGCCATATGTCGAGGCGGCATAGGAAGCATTGGAGTGCTCAATTCGATCATTTGAGATTGCGAACACCACGTTTTTTGCTAGTGGGAAACCCTCTCCAACGCCAAACCTATCAAAAGCATCTCAGATGGTTGCAAGGTTGATGATCAAAGAGGGATACTAGCCAGGTAAGGGACTCGGGAGTGAGCATCAAGGCATAAAAAGTTAATTGACTGGGACAAGAATGAGCAAAGGTTTGGACTTGGATATAGACCGACCAAGGCTGATAGAGGGAGAGTGGAAGCTCAAAAGAAAGAAAAGAGGATTGCTAGGCTTGAATATAGGGAATTCGATGTGGAAATGACAATCATACCCCATATTTCTAAATCCTTTAGAAGTGGGGGAATTTCATTCGAAGAACCGGTTATAGTAGAGCAGTACAACCTTGAAGATGATATCACCGAGCTTTCAATATCCGCAATCCTGGGAAAATTATCAAGTTCAAGTACAGAGGACTTGGTTTTTCGATACGATTCAGATCATGAACTTAACAATTGGGACGTCACCGAACTACCAATGCTTCTCGAGAATTTTCAAGAGTAATGTGTTCATGCCAAAATTCTAATGATTATACCCAATTCCTTAGGAATTTCATTGTTATGGGCATATGTTCTCGTCTATTTCATGTCATATTTTTTAATGAAAATCTGAAAACTTGTTTCGTCTCCTTTTGCTGATGATAAATATAATTCCAGTTTCTTTTTGTTTCTTCCTTTTATTTCTTCTTTTTCCATTTCTGAAATGTTGTCCATACTCATGCGTTGTTTATTTATTTTTATTTTGCCTTCTTTTCATCCAATAATCTGATTCAGGTTCGAGAACGGTGATTTTGAAAACAAGAGCATAAGCAACAACTTTGACAATCCCATTCTTAGCGTAGAGTCAGGTGAAAGTGACGAGGATAATTTCGAACCATCTCTGGAAATGTTAAAAATGGTAGAGTCAGATGAAAAAATAACTCAACCATATCAAGAGTTAACGGAGGTGATAAATTTGGGATTGGAGGGAGAGACGAAAGAAGTCCAAATCGGCACTTCTATGACAAGCCAAGGCCGCCGAGAATTAATTGACTTACTCAAAGAGTATATTGATGTCTTTGCATGGTCTTACCAAGATATGCCAGGTAGACCAAGATATGCCAGGTCTTGACACTGATATCGTGGTTCATCATTTGCCACTTATGCCTGAAAGTAAACCAGTGTGACAAAAGTTAAGGAAAATGAAACCAGACATGCTAGTACAGATCAAAGAAGAAGTTAAAAAGCAAGTAGATGCGGGTTTTCTAGAAGTAGAAAAATATCCTGATTGGGTTGCTAACATAGTCCCAGTGCTGAAGAAAAATGGGAAAGTAAGGGTGTGCATCGATTATAGAGATTTAAATCGGGCAAGCCCCAAGGATAATTTTCCATTGCTCCATATCGAAGTCTTAGTAGATAACACTGCAGGACATTCAACCTTCTCTTTCATGGATGATTTTTCGGGGTATAACCAAATCAAAATGGCTCCTGAAGACCGTGAAAAGATGACTTTTATAACTTTGTGGGGTACATTTTGTTATAAGGTTATGCCATTTGGTCTGAAGAATGCAGGGGCAACTTACCAGCGGGCAATGGTAACCTTGTTTCATGATATGATGCATAAAGAAATCGAAGTGTACGTTGATGATATGATTGCCAAATCACATCAAGGGGAAGATCATACGGTCATTCTACGAAAACTATTTAGACGGTTGAGAAAGTTCCAGTTAAAGCTTAACCCAACAAAATGTACATTCGCAACGTCTTCAGGGAAACTACTTGGTTTTGTCGTGAGCAAGGAAGGAATAAAAGTTGACCCTGATAAGGTTCGAGCCATCATTGATATGCCACTACCTCAAACTCAAAAGGAAGTTAGAGGTTTCTTGGGGAGATTAAATTACATAGCCGGTTTCATCTCACAGCTAACTGCAACTTGTGAACCTATCTTTAAACTTCTCCACAAAAGTGATACAGAAGGATGGAATGATGATTGTCAAATTGCTTTTGAGAAGATCAAGCAATACTTGGAAAATCCACCTATACTTGTTCCTCCAACTCTAGGGCATCCACTCATTTTGTATCTTACAGTAACAGAAAAATCCATAGGTTGCGTACTTGGTCAGCATGATGCTTCTGGAAGGAAAGAATAAGCAATATACTATTTAAGCCAAAGGTTCATAAATTATGAGGCTAATTATTCGATGTTGGAGAAAACGTGTTGTGCATTGGCCTGGGTTGCTCATCGGCTTAGACAATACATGTTGTACCACACCACTTGGTTAATTTCAAAGATGGACCCTATCAAGTATATCTTTGAAAAGCCATCACTTTCTGAACGGATTGCTAAATGGAAAATGTTACTCACAGAATATGATATTGTCTATGTCATAAGGAAGTCAATAAAAGGAAGCGTAATTGCTGATTATCTGGCAGATCAACCAATGCAAGATTATGAGCCTATGAAGTTTGATTTCCTTGATGAGAGCGTTTCAGTCATATTCAAAAATGAAGAAGAATCTGCAGACCCAGAATTGTGGACAATGTTATTTGATGGTGCATCTAATGATGTAGGACATGGAATTGGGGCAATCCTCATATCACCTAAAGGAATTTTTTTTCCATTCACGGCAAAACTATGTTTTGAATGTACAAATAATGTGGCAGAATATGAGGCATGTTCCATGGGAATTCAAGCAACTTGTGGTATGAAGATAAAGAAACTTCGAGTGTACGGAGATTCGCTATTGGTGATACGACAACTAAACGGAGAATGGGAAGCTAGAGACTCTAAGCTAATACCTTATAAAAAACATGTCACTAAGTTAAGTCGAACTTTTGAAGTGATCTCATTTGACCATATACCCAGAGAGAATAACCAAATCGCAGATGCGCTGACAACTCTAGCGTCCATGTTTGCTGCAGACTTTAAAGAAGAAGTTTAGCCCATAAAAATTGAGAGGCGAGATTTTCCTGCTCACTGTATGAGCATTGAAGAAGAGCCAGACACAAGACCTTGGTATTACGACATCAAGCAGTATATAAAGAATGAAGAATATCCATCCAAAGCTTCTGAGAATGATAAACGCACTATTAGAAGATTGTTCATGGGTTTCTTCTTGAATGGTGAAATACTCTACAAAAGAAACCATGATATGGTGCTCTTAAAATGTGTTGATGCAAGGGAAGCGAATCAAATCATAGAGGAGGTTCATGAAGGAATTTGTGGAGTTCATGCTAATGGATATATGATGGCCAAACAAATCTTGAGAGCAGGATATTATTGGTTAACTCTAGAATCTGACTGCATCAAGTACACCAGGAGATGTCATAAATGTCAAATTTATGCGGATAAAATTCACGTACCTGCATCCCCTTTACATGTAATGGCCGCGCCTTGGCCGTTCTCTATGTGGGGCATAGACGTCATTGGTCTCATCACACCCAAAGTCTCTAACGGGTATCGCTTCATTTTGGTATCTATAGATTATTTTACCAAATGGGTGGAGGCAAGTTCTTATTCAAGTGTAACCAGAAGTGCGGTTGTTAAGTTTATTAAAAAGGAGATAATTTGTCGATATGGTCTACCTAGAAGGATTATCACAGATAATGGGACAAATTTAAATAACAAGATGATGAAAGAATTATGTGAGCAATTCAAAATTAAGCATCATAATTCATCTCCTTATCGTCCGAAAATAAACGGAGCAGTGGAAGCAGCCAATAAGAACATAAAAAGGATGATAGAGAAGATGACGGAGGTTTATAAAGATTGGAATGAGATGCTCCCGTTTGCACTGCATGGGTACCGCACATCAGTCTGAACATCAACTAGGGCAACGCCATTCTCTTTGGTATATGGCATGGAAGCGGTCCTTCCAATTGAGGTGGAAATTCCCTCCCTCAGAGTCTTAATGGAGGCGAAATTAGAAGAAGCAGAGTGGGTACAGACACGACATGAGCAATTGAATTTCATCGAGGAAAAAAGATTGACTGCATTAGGTAGAGGGCAATTATATCAAAGAAAAATGATGCACGCATATGACAAAAAATTGCATCCCCGATGTTTCTGAGAAGGATACTTGGTGTTAAAAAAGATACGCTCATATCAAAAGGATCACCGAGGGAAGTGGATCCCAAATTATGAGGGACCTTTCATTATCAAGAAGTCTTTCTCGGAAGGAGCTCTCATGCTAACAAACATGGATGGAGATGATTTACCGCACACGGTTAATTCTGATGCAGTCAAGAAGTACTTTGTTTGACCACTCTAAGTATGGGAAAATGAAGTTAAAAAAATGCTAAAGCTGTCTCGAATACTGGAGAAATTCTTCTTACATTTTTTTCCTTCTCTTTTCTTTTTCCAAACCATCGTTTGTAAACACTGTTCATCATCAATGAAGAGCCTTTTTTTTCTTCTTTCTTTCCTAGTTGACAAATACATATACTTCATCTTCTCTTTATTTCCATTATTTCTTATTCCTCTCAGTTTTAAGATATCATTAATTACTCTTGAAATAACTCAGAAGAATAAACTTGGTTAGTTGAAAGCTAATTGAAAAAAAAATTGGAACTAAGAAAGGTGACCTGGTTGTAAAGTAAAATCTAAAAAGTCATCACGAGGAAGGTCAATATGCGCATGACAAAGGCTAAAGCGAAATTGGAGGATTACCCAATTAGAAGTACAGAAGAGAAGCATAGAGATTATTCATCACTGACATGGAGCCAAATACTGGGGCATAAACTAATAAATAAGGATGTATCATTTTCCTAAAAATATGCTCGATAC
>QANY01007217.1:134032-267137 GCA_003255025.1 Datisca glomerata
TTTTCCTACAAAGTCTTTTCTTTTTTTAAAATATTATGTTCATCATTTTGTGACACTTGTTTGAACTAATTATCATCCATGATCATCCCCTTTGCTATTTGATTAGCAATGACTAATGAGGGAAGGAAAGAAAAATGGCAATTAGTAGACTAGGTAGTAAAAAAATAGACATATTTATGTTAATAAATATATTGTTTATTTTTCATCATTTTTTTCAATTTATTTATTTATATTATTATTACTACTATTATATTATATTATAATATATAATATTATAAAAGAACAAAAAAAAAAACAAAAAAGTGGTGCAACAGAGGAAACTTTCCTCTGTTGCAGCAAGTGCTGCATTGCAGCTCTTGTTATATATATATAATTTCTTTTTAAAAAAATTTTCTTTCATTTATTACATAATATAGTCTTTTTACTTTATTCATGCATTTTTTTGTATGTTTTATATAATCTCAACATTTTATATTTTCTATAATTTGGCATCCTATAACTCATCTCTATTCTTTTACTTCCATTGTAATTATTAACATTAATTTCCTTTACATGTTTATTTATTTAGCATTCTTGTATCGTCATGCTTATAATGCGATTCTTGCATTATTTCCTTATTATTATAATTAATGTTCATGTATGTGTGGATTATAATTTTAATAATTAGATTTAGATCTTGTTACTTCTATTATTTAATTTTCACTAAAAAGGCCGACGATGGACTTTGAGATTTTTGGGATACCAAACTTCTCGAACTACAGAGGTGAAGAGTTATTCTTAGGATACCGAGAATAACTCTAATAATGTTTTGATTTAAAAAGATATAAGAATACAAAAAAAAATAATTTTTTTCAATGGTCTTTGAACCACCCATTAAAAGTAATTTATTTTGTTCATTTCTATGATACAAAATGCAACAAATAGGACATTCAGAAATGAATCTCTTTAACATTTGCCTTAAAATAAAAAATTGGATAGCATTTGATTAAATTTGGTAACCATTTTATAATAGGTGTTGTGGGGTGTTAATACCTTCCCCACACACAAACGACTCCCGAACCAACTTTGAGTTTTCGTAGACCAAAAATTTTCATCTTAAAATTGGGTGATCAATCACACCCTAAAATGATTAGTGGTGACTCCAAATTTCTTTTTCCTTAAAAAATGAATTTTTTAATCGTCACTCCGTGTCGCACGCACATTGCGACAATGTTGTTGTCATTTTATAACAAGTATAAAGTAAAATCAAATTTCCCCACTACATTTTAGAAGAACACCTCGAGAATGATTGATTTTGTACGTGAAATATTTTGGTGAACTCGTCGAAGAATGATTGATTTTGTACGTGAAATATTTTGGCGAACCCCTCCAAGAATGATTGATTTTGTACGTGAAATATTTTGGCGAACCCCTCGAAGAATGACTGATTTTGTACGTGAAATTTTTGGTGAACCCCTTGAAGAATGATTGATTTTGTATGTGAAATTTTTGGTGAACCCCTCCAAGAATTATTAATTTTTTACGTGAAATTTTTTGGTGAACCCCTCAAGATTCTCTTTATACCCCACTATGTAGTGGGGTTCACTAAATACCTACAAATTAATAATTCTTGAAGGGGTTCATCAAATCCTTATTGGGGTTCACCACTTATGTACTGGGGTTCATCAAATACATACAAATTATAATTCGTGGGAGGGGTTCACCAAATACGTACAATGTAATCGCCATACATAATACGCAAATCGCCTATTTTTATCCCCTAAACGTCATCCTGAAGGTGTTAATCGCATCATCAAAGCCAAACGCTAGTTTTATGCCTCAAATCGCTTGTTTTTTGCTCCTAATCGCCATTTATGTGGCTATAATCACCATTCTTCACAATTTTTCTTAAAGTTGATATTTTTGTAATTATTTACCGTACACCAGGAAAATCGTTATTTCAATGCAAACATTCATGATGCTTACTTATTATGTGAAATTTGATTGAATTAATTAATGATTCTCGATACAATTGAACACTTATTCATAAACTCGTTAAAAGTTATCATTGATAATGTTGTTGTGCTTTTGTGACAAGTATCGAGCGAGACGAGTTTCTACCATATATAATTATAGGTCATGATGTTATGATGGTCGGTAAATCATATTTATTGATTTGACGAACACATATAAGCTTAAGGTCAGATTCTATCTATAAATCGAATATATCCGCTAAAAGTTTAAAATTGAATATTGAAATTTATTATTTTATAAATTATATTCCCATAAAATTTATAAAATAACCTATTTACATTTTAATTTATAAGCATATAAAAAACCTAAAAATTAAAAGTGATGAGAATTACGAAAAGCCTAAAATTAAGACCGAAACAACTTTCAGACCTCTGAAAATACTTAAAACAGTGTTTTTTAGACCCAAAACTGGGCTGCAATGGGTTAACCTGGTCACATGTATAGATCTCTAAATAAGATTTGATTTGATATCCTACGGCCAACATGGTTCCACCCGAGTCAAAAGTTACGCCCTTCGGAAGTTGACATACACGTGCTACGATACAATAGGGAGTATTGGGCCCAAACACCTATGTGTATGGCGTTTGGGGCCCAAACGTCACCACCAGGTCTCAAACGTCACCACCAGGTCCCAAACGTCAATCATTGTAGGCGATTCGTCATCCATGGCTGGCGTTTGGGGCTTGCTGGTGGCGTTTGGCCCGTGCCACCAGCGGGCCCCAAACACCAGTCTTGAATGGTGACTCGTCATGTAGTGATGGCGTTTAGGTCCCCATTGTGATGTTTGGTCCTACTTATTTTGATACACTTATTTATTCTCATGCACTTAGCCATATTTTCACACTTAAGCATGCATATTAATTTCACACAATTATGTGTTTCATGTACTTGTAAATTCTAGATCTCTCTCTCCGTCTCATAAAATTATGTCTTGCATTTATCATATTTTCATACTTAACCATTATACATATAATAATTTTCATATATGCAAATTGTCATTTCCAAGACTTGATCATATTTTCACAAATTAGCTATTTTTAAACACTTGGTCATATTTTCATTTTCCACTTTTTCATTTCCATGTACTTGTTTTGATGGAACTTAACTGTTTTCACACTTGATCATTTTCACACACTTGTTCATTTTTATATTCTTGCCGTTTTCATATAGTTGTATTGAAACCCTTAATCATTTTTACACATTTCAGCCATTTATATGTAAATAGCCACTCACCATTGATACAAGCTCATTTTTTACACTTAGTCATTTTCACACTCTTACTCATTTTCACACAACTTGGTCATTTTCACACATTTTCATATTCTTGACAGATTCATGTAGTTATTTTGAAACACTTAGTCATTTTTACACACATGTAGCATCATTTTTACACGGTTGACCATTTTAATTTTACTTAATCATTTTTCATTTCTTCACTTAATATATACTCTTTGTAGATGTCCTCCCATTTTAAACACTTAACCATTATACACACTTATTAATTTTCATATACTTAGCTATCATCACACACTTTGCCTTATATAATTATATTTTACATTTATCATTTTCACGCAATTGATCATTTTAAATTTACTTTGTCATTTTTCATTTATTCACTTAATATTTACTCTTTCTAAAAGTCCTTCCATTTCATCAATTCATTTAAGGCATTGGTGAAGGCAATACGCACGGTTGCTCTGTGGAGTAAGATAATATTTTTTTTTCTCAAAGTTTTTGATTTGTCAATAGAAGCATTAACAATTTTCACTTATTGAATTCAGTACCACTACAAATGAATATTTCTTCTAATACAAATCCCTTCTAAACAATCAAAAAATACACTTCAAACCTACTTCTATACATAACTACACAAATATTACATAAGAAAGTAACATAATAGGATGCAAATCCTGGTACTTTTTAATGAATACTTTAGTTACACCATTTTACCCTCAGGATCAAGTTGTAATGCGTGAGGATAGCCTTAAACAAGCCACAAGTGCTTCATAAGTTGGCCATTTCGGTTTATAGGTAAGCTTCATTAGTTGAGATTAGTCAATTTGAACAAAAACTAGAGGGATAACCGATCCTTCTCTTCAGACTATCAAGAAAAATGTGAAGGATGTGATATTTTTATTGAATGTGATATGGTAGAAAAACAATTGAATCAGATTAGAAGATAATAAAAGAAACTCATATAGGTAAATGCTTCTCCTCAGCAAGAATCATATTAGTTGACTAACAAGACCATCATATTTACATGAACACACAAAAGGTATGTCCAAAAATATAAAATGGGATTACTAATGCTCGTTTCTCAATTTTTACTAGGACTATTTTTGCAAATCATTCCCAAATTACATTTTTCATAGAATAATGTTTTGGATATGGAATAGAATTAAAACAAAAAGAAATGATAAAACCCAGACAAACCCTGTGATAAATGAAGAAATTTAAAACTATATTGTCATCAGTATAATATAAACACACCAATGATTTTTTGCAAATCATTCCCAAATTATATTTTTTATAGAATATGCTTCGGTTATCGAACATAACTAAATAAAAATAACTAATAAAACCAAAAAAACCCTTGTCGCTGTGATAAATGAAGAATTTTAAAACTATCTTGCCATAAGATAATTTTTTTTAAAGATTAGATCTTACCTGTGAAACGAACTTCTGAGATTTCTCCTAAGCAAGCTTCGTGTGGGAGCTTCCACTTTGAGCTTCGTGGGTGAACTTCTGAGACTTCTGAGAAATGGCCAGAATCAACTCGGACATGAAGAAATTGGTCGTTCGCGTTGGAGATTGAATTCATTGGAAGAGAAATTGATTATTCGTGTGCCCTAGCTTTTGGGTTGAAGTCGAATGAGAAGGGGAAACTTCTAAATTTCCCGAGTTCGCGTGCCCTAGCTTTGGGTTTTGGTTGAAGGAGAAATTGATATTCATGTGCCCTAGCTTTTGGTCATTCGCGTTGGAGGAGAAACTGAGTTCGTGCCCTAAGTTTTGGGTTGAAGTCGAATGAGAAGTTACAAAGTGGAAAAGCCGAAGGAGAAGGTTGCAAACTTAAGCTTCTAAGCTTTAGTTGAATCTTTGATGAAGAAGAAGTGCAAAGTTTCCTTTGGAAGTTTTAGTGGGTGACCGGTTAAGCAAGTTATAGGTTTGTAATTCTCAATGGCCTAAGTCTTTCTCAAAGATCTAGTGGCCTATATTTAGCCCAACATTAAATGCTGAGAGGAAAACTCCCAACATTGAAGAGGGATTCATAAGATACATATATAAAAACTTTTGTTTTTATCTTGTTGCAAATGTTTGTGGTTTGAAGTGTGAAGCTTTGTACATAAAATATTATTAGGGTAAATTATAGTTTTACCCATTGTAATTTGGGGTCGGTTTCATTTTAAACCATTCACTTTAAAGAGTAGTAGAATAAATCTTAGGGAATGTCTAATGGTTGTCTAACATGACACCACGTGACAAATAATTTAACGTAACATCAGTTTTTTAATTACCTAGCAGACACGTAGGATTAATTATCCAAATTACCTCTAAATTCCCCATTCTTTCCTCTTCCCTGTCCTTCGCGCACTCAACCTCCCTCTTCGCGAAGACCATTTTTGCAGCCCACATTGGTAGAGGAAAATTCGGATAATCACCCGTTGTTTTTGCCCCAACACCAACAAGTTCTTCGCCTGCAAAACCATTAACAAGAACAATGTCACCGACCCAACTGATCGTGAATGCCTAGAGAAAGATCAAATTAAGAATGTCTCTGTTCTTGCTGCAATTCAGTTTTCTTCTTTCAGTTGCATTAATCTTTTCATCATCATTATAAAGGAACAAAATCGAAACCCCAAAACTTTCCTTTTCCGAGAAACCAAAACCACAAACCTATATGATGTCTCTTAATTTTTCTTTTCGTTTCTCGAGAAGTGAAGCCTTTTGAGGGGCAGAAAAATTCAACGTGAAATTCTAACTAATTTTGAAACAGATTAGGAAGACTTAAGAACTGATACTAAGTTTTTAACTAAGGAGTACCAAAAGAATAAGGGCTTTTCTACAAATTTACAATAAAATAACAAATTGCTTCTTTACTAATTTGTATGAACTCATCTAATGTGCTTCAAAATTACAATTTATGTTCATACGGAGAGAATATGATACATAAACGAGAAATCAGAAGAATAAAACTCTCTGTTAAGCAATAAATAAATAACAAGTTCTGATTCTTTGTAAACCTTCTGTTCACTTTTTTTATTGTGTGAATTCAGGACACCCATGGATCTTAAGTGGAGGAGGAGAGAGAGCTTCAATGGATTAAATCAAATACAGTTTTTGGTTTCCTCTTCTTAATTAGTAAAGTCTCAGACTCAGTACATACGCTTACCTTACCTTACCATGTGAATAAGAGAATCTCACCCCTACTGTCTGCTTCTCTGTAAATCTCCACCATAGCCTTTGGATGGTTCCATAATACAGCTTTCTCATCCAAGACTTATGTGTTAGAGAGAGAGATGAACAGATTTAGAAGAGAATGGTGATTTTCGCGAAGAGGGAGGTGGGAAGAAGGAAGGAGAACCCAACCAAACTCGAAAATGTAAGGGCTGCAAAAATGGCTTTCGCGAAAATGCAGGGGCTGTTGAGGCTGGTCTGCGCGAAGAGGGAGGGGGAAGAAGAAAGAAGAACGAGGAATTTAGGGGTAATTTGGATCTACCTGCTGTCGGGTAATTAAAAAATTTAAGGGTAGTCTGTTAATATTTTTAAAAGAAATTTTTATAGAATGTTCAACGTACATTAACAATATAATTTTAGAGTCTATTTTAAGATAAAACTATAGTTTACCCTATTATTTATTGTATGACTCTTTTAAACTTTGATTATTTAAAAATATAATGATGTGGTATCATAAAACATACTTAGATATGTTATTAAAATTTGATAGTTGAGATTAAAATTAAATTTTAATGACATTAAATGATGATAATTGTGACTCTTCTAACGATATATGATTGTGATAAAAAAAAATTGAAAACCAACAAGAGAATCCATGTTTTAAAATCATATAGAGATGTGCGTGTAATTAAGATATAAATTAAAAATAAATGTTGATGTAGTTTGTTTTTAATCTTAATTTAATACCATGTTAGATTACCATTTATAAATAAATCTATTGCGACTTTGCTAAATGCAACGGACAAGAATCACAATTTCTGCCCTAAAATACGCAATGTAAAATTATGTGAAATACGCAGAGAAATATAAAATTTTAGAGTACTCGTCATGGTGGCGTAATGTTAAAGTGTTTTTTTGTCACTTCGTAATGTTAAAAGTGTTAAAGCACTAAAGAACCTCAGCTACTACAGTGCGTTATGCTGAGCAACTGCTACTACCTCAGCATCAAAAGTGTTCGCTGTTGTGGGGCGCATAATTATTTATATTAGTCTAATCAAGCGTAAAACCTGTAAAGCTTATATAGGATTATAGGATAATCTATTTTGGTCATAATTGTTGGATCATGACCGTAAATTAAGTTACTGTTACTTTTAGAGACCAAATATGGGAGTAATAAGTCGTCTAAATTTGCTATTTTTTTTACACAATCCAAATTTTCCATTTTCAACATTTCTTTGAGAATGACAATCTAATCTTTCTTGGAAAGAGGAAATATTTATTTAAGTACAAATTTCTCGCATCTTCTTTAATTTTTACTTAAGTAAAAAAAATAATAAAAAAAAAGATGGGTCATTAACCTTAGTTAATATTTAATAAATAATAATCTTCATAAATAATCTATTTAAAAAATCTAATAAATGATACAAGTATAAACAACATAAAAAATAATCACTGACATGTTTTTTGAAAAAAAAACAAATTAACGCATTCAAACTTTTTCGACGCAACTGTTCCAAATTCATGTAGTTTATATAATATATGTAGCATATACTATATGTACTTATGTGATTGTTGATGCCGAAATCTCAACAGTACGAATACGTGCATTTTTCCCTTAGCATGAAAATCATCTTGGCTAGGAAATCTGCAAAACCCAAACAAAAAACCCAGAGAGCGAAGAGAACCAGGGGTGGTTTCCTCGTTTAAGGGCCTCCGATACCTAAGTCGGTATCTTAATATAATTTTGATAGAGTTTTCCTAAGAAGCGAATTGTTTACCTTTTTCTAGAGTAGATGAGATATTTAAACCTGAAGCCCTTACGACAGGAAGCGTGTCGAATAAGTTATGTCAAGAAGAAGCGTGTCGAAGATGCCTAAAAGACGTGGTGACTCTTACTTTGACATAACAAGTAGGGGACGACATTTAATGCCATTGTCCCCCGAGCTGACATAAAGGTCGAGCTGACTTAAAATGGACCTATCTGATATAGGAGGCGGCGATTAAACGCGCGAATCAAGGGAGGATTAGGACGATGCCACCTCGACGTTTACTTTGGACGAGTAATGATGGTGCTGACGTTAGATGGTTATCCAGACTTTCAGTTCTTCGATGAGTATTCCCCACTCCTTATAGGCTCTACCCCTACCTGACCTACCTCAGTCGTGGCTCGATGAGGTCAGGTCGGGTAGAGTGTCTGGCCTATGGTTGGGGCTCGCTTGGTTTCACATGTCAATTAGTGGTGTCGTTGGGGTATATGTCTTAACATTATCAGTCTTCCGGGCAATACTCATAACAGTTGCCCCTAACCAAGGATTTTGTGCAGGCCTTGCCTGCTTGGGTCTGAAGACTTTTGTGCCTTGTCCCGAGCATGTGTTGAGTCGATGATTGAGCCTACCCCTGAGATGAAATTCTCGCATGTGTGTTCCCACCAAGGTTATCAAAATCGCGATTTGGATCGCACGATCCTACGATCCTAGTAGGGGCTGGCAATTCAAATAGCACATATGAATCATTTTTATGCAGGATCGGTCTGGGATCACGATCCGGCATCGACCCTGGTGCTAAAATAAAGTAGCCGATTTTTTCTTTGTTATTAGGAAAAAGTATTGACAGTGAGGTTTGAACCCTTGCCTTAAAGGTTCACACATGACCATTAAACCACTTAACCAATTATAGTTATGTAACAAAAAAGAATATTTTTTATATTAATTAAATATTTGAATATTTTTATGATATTTTAATTTATTGCTTTTATGATTTATACATCTTAAAGTTATCGAATTTATACATACACTTCTTAAAGCAATCAAAATTAGAATGAATTTCACAGACACTATTTTATTATATTTAGACATTAATTTTACTAATGTATTATAAATTTATAATACTGATCTTACTATATTTAATCATTAATTACCTTTATATATTTATTTATTTGTCTTTTATAATCATGATCATTTAACTATTGAACCAACTATGTTTATGCATGTAACAAAAATGAATATTTTTTTATATTTTATTAAACATTTGACCATTTCTATGACATTTTAAGTTATTTATTTTATGACTTACACTATCAAAATTAGAATGAATTTCGCTACCACTGTTTTATTATAGTTATAAATTAATTTTAATATTGTTGTAAAATTATTAAAGTTTAACTTATAAATCAAACACTATCAAGCCTAATGTATTATAATGATAATCTTAATATATTTAATCAATAATTATCTTTACATATTTATTTATCTTTTATAGTTTGAAACCTCTTATCTAGGGGATCAAATATATGTTTCCATAAGAACTCTACTTAATATTATGTTATTTTAGATGACTTGAGGTTAGTTTTATTTAATAGGTAGATGACTTGGTGTTATATAATCATTTTCTTCAATATCTTGAAGTATTATTAGCATAGAACTATTTTTTAGTAATAAATTATTAAGAATTGATAGGATCTTACGATCATCGATTCGATCCCCCGATCCTCGATCTTATACCCTTCCATCGACCCTAGGTAGAATCGCAATCCTGACAACCTTGTTTCCCACGTTTCTCCAAATTATAAATTTATTGTCTCTCGGGAGTAGTGGTAATAATGGCTCGTGAAAGAGGGGGGTGCAGACCGCATGACTCCTGCTATCGAAGTATTATCTATCACATGATCGAGTGCATGGGCGGTGTTTGGTTTCCTGAGCTTGCCTAGTTAGTTTGTGAATCGGTGGCCTCCTGAAATATTGGATTGCTTCAACGGCCCCGATTGTTGCTTACTCCAAGGTCTATAAATGGGCCGTTTTCTTCTCTGTATCTATTACTTTATCTATCCGAGAGAAATGAGTTCTTTAATAACTTCTTTTTCTGCCCCTCAATCCCTTCTTCTTGTTAAATCATAAGTTTTCTTCTTCTTCCCAAGGGGTTTTTCTGTTGGAATTATGTTCATGAAGTAGGATGTAATAAATATTTATGATTATTTAGTTATTTATCTAACATTTTTGTATTACTGAACTTAATGAATAAATAAAAGTTTCCCTTTAATTAAAATGTGTTTATAATTTACTCAAGTTCTGGAACTATTATCAACGTAAAAAGAGTAAAGACAAATGGGTGTTCCAGAAAAACTCTTCTGAAATTGTTCAGAATGATATTTACAGTTTTAGGATCGGCTGAGCAATCGAGTCTGATTATGACTGTTAGGTTGAACCAAAAGATGCCGGTCTTGGGGCATGAGAGTGAAGACTTTAACGCTTGACCTAGACACGTTATGGAACATGTTGAATAGACCAGTAACAAATTAGTTTAGAACAAATCCATTTATCTAGCTCTAAATCTAATTGTTACACCTTAAGGGTATTTTCATAATTACCTTAATCTTGAGGTGAATATGAAACTTGACCTAATCAGTTACGATCTTTGATACACCAAAGGAGTGAGTTCAAATTGTCGGACAATACATCGGCTGTTGAGATTGTGATTCAACTATGTTGGAGTTGCGTGATTCACATATATGAAATTCATGGTTAGATTGCAATAGCAACAATACCACCTTATGCTTAATTGATGTGTGTGTGAATTAATAAATCGGGCCTGGTACCCGATGGCATGAGTTATTGAATAAGGCATTATGAATTGTGTGAGACACTTCATTGATATGTCTTTCTTATTCACAGTCAATAAATGAGTTAAGAAAATAATAATTAAAGAGCTAAAACGGTAATTTTACATCCCGCTCTTGTTACTGATATTCACGTAGGGTAACATCGTAAAATATTTTGCGGACCGTGAAATGAATATGTTTATTTACACTAACAGAAAGTGTAGCGCGCATGAATCGAGAGTTGATTCGGCATCGGACCTATAATAAAGTCGTACGATGTCAGGATTAAATAGATAAGGAATTTATGAAGATAAAATAACCGGGTACTTGAATCCCATAGCTTTATTCATTGGGGTTCATTCAGTATCAAGAGTAGCTCATAAGAACATGAATAGAAAACAACATCAGTTGGACTAAAAAATGTGTTTTGGACCAAAGTACACTTTCCGAACCAATATGTGATGGGTGTCATAACTAAATAGTGATTAGTAAAATTAATGTTTAAATTAATTAATTTATTATTTTCTAATTTATTAGATAATTAATAAATAAAAAATCAATTAATTAATTAATTGATAGGGCTGAATTTAATTTATCAATTTGAATTGATGAATTTGGACACAGTATAAACTCTAGGGGAGATGTAAAAATCGCATATAACAATGCAGAGGGATGAGGTTTTCGGCAATTTCACATATAAGGGTATATGTATAAATTTCATAATTATTATATAAGGGGTGTCATTAGAGTTGCATCTCTAAGATATGTTGACATAACCCTAACCACAGTGTGTGGTTACACATAGAAAGAAAATAGTTTCTCTCTTCCCTCCTCCCTTGTTGCCGCTGAACCTGTATAGGAAGAAGGAAAACTTATCCTTTTTCTTCCTCAGTTGTTTGAAGAGTCCACACTCTACTCGTAGCAATATCCTTGTGAGATGTATTTCTGAAACCTACGAGTGATTGTCGGTGTGAAGATTATTTGAAGTCCTGCGAAGAACGAAGAACGCAAGATGATTTATTGGATTCCACCATATCAGAATTCCTCCGATACAAGAAAAATGTATTACATTATTTCTACCTATTCTAAATACGTTTATCTAAATACGCATGATCATAGAAAAAGTTTTATATTTAATATGACTAAATGTTTGTTGTGAATTTTATTTTATTTTCCGTCCACGAACCGTTCGTGGTTCATTTATTTTTCATCAAATTTTTAAACTGATCCAACAATTGGTATCAGAGCCTTAGGTTTTTTATTATACATATTTAGTGATTAAGCGTACGTATGGATGTATATTGTGATATTGACATATATTTTTATATGGTAGATTCAGTATATGTTTGAATTGTTTTATGGATGGATCTCGATCGATTAGATATAGGTGCTTATTTTCAATTTTAGAATCGATGTACGCCAAAATTGAGGAAAGTATTTTATGTAATTTAATTTTTGTAAAAGTTGTATATTTAAATTCTTTGTAAATCTGTCATCACAAGAAAAGTCATCGATCGTCACCGCCGTTCGCCACTGCCCCACCGCGCCACCGTCTCCTACTGCCCCACCTCGCTGTGCCGCCTGCTACCCCACGCTGCTACACGCCGTCGCTTGCCTTTGCCGCTCGCCGCCATAGGTTTCCTAATTATGGTTTAGGAAACATTGGATTTATGAAACCTTGGTGTTTTGGAAACTTCTAAGTTTAAGAAAACTTGGGGATTTGAAAACTTCTAAGTTTAGAAACCTTGAGAATTTGTAAACTTCTGGGTTTAAAAAACCTGTAGGTTTTGGAAACTTTTGGGTTTAGAAAGCCTTGGGGTTTTAGAAACTTTTGGGTTTTGAAAATTTTAGGGTTTTGAAAACTCTAGTGTGCACAAGGCCATACTGAGCCATTGGGCTAGCATGGACCCACCAAGCCTAATGAGGTGTTGGACTAAGCAAATGTTGTTTGGACTAAATAATTTGTAGGGATTTGAGATTTGATTCTAAACCCAATCTAGTACCTACATATTAATTTTATTTAATTCAATAATTTTTCAACACTAAATGATTAGAATTTATTTTATAAATTTTTTTAAAAATAAATCAATTGATGAATTTTCTTGGTAATTTATTTATCAAAGTAAAAATTGTTGGAAAATTATTTTAAATTGAAATTTGAAATTTGAAAATGGAATTGGACTTTTGTAAAGAGTTACAAATTGGTGGGACTTCGTGAGGGAGAAGGAGAAAATTACAGACGCCATGGAGATTAGTATTTAAAATTATGTAATTTATTTATTATTCTTTTATCGGTTGTTCAGAAATGAGCAATAAAGAGAATAATTTTGAATGGATGATTTATTATTAATCTTGTATCATCATATAACATGACATTTAGAAATAGGGATATGTCAATATCAAAGAACCATGTACCATACACATGCATCATTGTAGTTTAAATTTATAACGTGTTATAATTTAAATACAATGTGAATTTTATAAAAGTTATCATGTTTAAATTGTGATTTAAATTTTATAAAACATTATAATTTTCAAAACTTGTTTTTTCAAATTTATAAAGAGTTATGTTTTTGAAAAAGCAAAAAAAAAATATTTTTTCAAAAACTAAGTGAGAGGGTCGTTTATGTTGAAACGTTCCAAAGGTCCCCAATGTAAACTTGGTCATGGCATGAGGAAGGGTTTAGAGCCACTCTCGTGGTCCTCTCTTCAGTGAGAGAAACTTGAGAATTGTGTCACTTTGAGTCATCGAATTGTAAAGGAAGTGGTGAGGCAGGACCGTTCCTAGATGGACTATTAGTTCATAGCAACCTTTTAAAGTCGATGCGTTGGTTAAATAGTTAGACCTAAGCACATTGGAATCTCCAATAGGAGCTAGTCAATTGGGTCAAGGAGACCAAAACCATTGATGATTGGTAAACTAGATGTAGTGACATCTTGAGAAGCGTTAACCAAACAAAAAGAGTCTCGATGCGATAGGAGATAGCTTAGACGTTGTCCTTAGATGAGAAAGGCTATCATTGATGATCGTAACATGATGGAAGAAATATTTTTATTGGATTTTTTTAATATTTAAGTAGTTGCATCATGCATCATACGACTAAATGATTTGAGTATTTATTTACACCATTTTATTTATTTTTTTCAGTAATCATGTCATTATTTTACCTCGTAGTTTCCATCAGAAGAGTTAAGAAATGAGTCAGAGATCCAATAGGACTAGAAATCTATCCAGGGGCCTACTTCTTCAAGAGAGGCCTCGAAAGTCCCACCCCCTGTGTCCGAGCTAAGGAGGTCCCCTACTTGGTTAAGGCCCAGCTTCGTCATGCAGAACCTTCATTCACTGAAGAGATCATGCATGCTAAGATATCCCCACAGTTCAAAATGCTATCCATCACACCATTCAATGGCACTAGGGACCCTCTGAACACTTGGAGACATCCAGGACATGGATGTAGATTTAAGGTATCTCAGGGGCTATCATATGTAAAACATTCCCGCTTACGCATTCATCCTCAGCTCACACATTGTATCGTCAGCTAAAACCAGGCTCTAACTCATTATTCGGTGAGCTTAACACAATGTTCATCCACCAATTTCTTAGAAGAAGAGACAAAAAAATCCTGCCACTCATCTCCTCACCGTTAGACAGTAGAGAGAAGAGAACCTACGCAACTATGTCGTAAGGTTTAATGTGGAGGCCTTGAAAGTAGAGGGGTACAATGATGACATAACACTTACAACAATGATGGCTGAGCTAAATGATAAGAGGCTACAATGGTCCCTGGTAAAGAAGACACCCACATGCTTCGTCGAGCTTCTTACATGCGCCTAGAAGTATATGAGTGCGGTTGATCTCTTAAGCTCACGAAACGGAAACCGAGCCAAGGGAAGAGAAGAGAAGAAAGAACACAACTAAGCTTTGTGAGCTACCAAGTCACACTTAGTGTCCCTCAGGCTGAATCTTGCCTATGTCATAGGGGGTAACCCTAGGCTCAACATTGCATTTTTCACATGGGAGGACGCCCGGGCCCAATATTGTTTATCTGCAACGAAGTAACTTATTTCTCATCAATGCCAAAGTCATCCAAGGTGACCTCAGTCTTGTCTTTTGATACCATCTGAGAAATCCAAAAGCTCATTTGTAGAAGTCACCGAGGTGCCTAAACTCATTATCCAAATCTTATATTCAGTTTCACCTGTCAAAAATTTGCCTACATCAAACTGGGTGGCAACTAGTAAAGTGACCACCATAAAAATAATATCTTTCAGATGAACTTAAAAAAAAAATAGTATGAGAAGAATAAAATGTGAGAACAATCCATCATTATGAGAAAGACAACATTGTCTACTTATCAAAGGTGACCCCAAGCTCACATTCACCTAAGGCACATTAAGTGACCAACAACTCAATGTCACCGAAGT
The DNA here is from genome assembly GCA_003255025.1 of Datisca glomerata. Classification (NCBI taxonomy): domain Eukaryota; kingdom Viridiplantae; phylum Streptophyta; class Magnoliopsida; order Cucurbitales; family Datiscaceae; genus Datisca; species Datisca glomerata. Next base: position 149,460 of record QANY01007217.1, read on the forward strand.
TACCATGGTAAATTGAGCTCATACTCACTAAAGACATCTGAGGAGACCCTAAGCGTAGCCTCAATTAAGCTACCTAAGGTGACCCCAAGATCATCCTCGCCAATGACCCCAAGCTCAGCCTCACATTAGTCACATTATGTGATCCAAGACTCATGTTCACCTATGACCACAAGGCTCTGGTCGCGGGTGACCCCATGCTCATTTTCGCTAATGATCCTAAACGTACCCTTACCTAATCCATCTTAGGTGACCAGAGGCCCATCATCGCAGATGGCCTAAGATCAGCTTCACCTAAGCCATATTAGGTGACTTGAGGCCTATCTTCACTGGTGGCCTTAAATCAGCCTCACCTACGCAATCTTAAGTGACATGAGGACTACCTTCACTGACAACCCCAGATCAGCCTCACATAAGCCACTTTATGTGACTTGAGACCTATCCTTGTTAGTAACCCCAAGGTGACCCTAACAGAAGCCACCTTATGTGACCTATGACCTATCCTTGTTAGTGACCCCAAGATGACGCTCACATAAGCCACCTTATGTGACCTGAGGCCTATCATTTTGGGTGATCTCAAGATGAACCTCACATAAGCCACCTTATGTGACCTGAGGCCTACCCTTGCCAGTGACCCCAAGATTTCCCTCACCTAAGCCATCTTAGGTGACCTGAGGCCCATCTTGTTGGTGACCTTAAGCTCACCCCCTACATAAACCACCTTAAGTGACCCAAAGCTCAACCTCACCAAAGTCATTTAAGGTGACCCCAAAGTCACCCTCACCTAGGTCATTTAAGATGACCCTAAACATAATCTCAATGAAGTCATTAGAGCTAACCCCAAGCATGGCTAGGTCATTCTAGAAGACCATGGGTCCACCCTCACCTAAGTAATTCCAGATGACCTCAAACTCACTCTTATCTAAGTCACTCGAGGTTACTTGAAGGTCAACCTTGCTGAAGCCAACCTTACTCTCACCAAAGTCATTTGAATAGACTCTAGGTCGATTCCTCTTTGAAGTCACTAAATCACTCAAAGTATGGACCTCGGCCAAACCTGATGACAATTGGAGGAAGTGGCACCTTAGTCGGCTGCAACCTAGCGGCCCTACCTACTTTGTGCTCTTCGACACCAAGTCAAAGTGAACTCAAAGTATGGACCTCAGCCAAACCCCATGGCAATTTGAGGAAGTGGCACATTAATGGTACGCCTTGGCTGCAACCTAGTAGCCCTACTAACTTTGGGCTCTTCTACACCCAGTCAAAGTGAACTCAGAGTATGAACCTTGGCCAAACCCCATGCGATTGGAGGAAGTGGCACCTCAGTAGTTCGCCTCGGCTGCAACCTAGCAGCCCTACTTACTTTGGGCTTTTCGACACCCAGTCAAAGTGAACTTAAAGTATGGATCTGGACCAAACCTCATGGATTGGAGGAAGGGGCACCATAGTGGTTTGCCTTGGCTGCAACCTAGCAGCCCTACTTACTTTGGGATCTTCGCCACCTAGTCGAAGTGAACTTAAAGTATGGAACTCAGTCGAACCCACCGACAATCAACGAAAGTCACACCTCAGCGAGTCGCTTCGACTACAACCTAGAAGCTCTATTTACTTTGAGATCTTACTGATGAAAATTACATGGTTTGGAAACATAATCTTGATATCATATGAACGGTAGAAAAGAACAAGTTCGTGCTCACCACTCTTGTCCTCTTGAGCCTATTGCTAAATAGACTTAAGAGGAAAATGATGCTTATGCTTCTTAGCTGCGTTCTGATGAGATTCTCAGGTGTTACATCTTGGCACCAGTTAGCAATGTTCTGCAACAACAACATCAGAACATGAAAATTGTCGTTGATATGATGTTGAACATCACCAAAATGTTCGGGGATTAGGGTTGTCAAGCCAAACAGGCTATTGTGTGAAACTTCATGAATTGCAGGATAAAACCTAGAACTCTTATCAAAGAACACATGATGATGATAATAAGTTATCTTAATGAGATGGAGATCATGGGTGGTGAGGTAGATGATGAGTCTTAAGTTGATATGATCATTGAAACCCTACTGCACACTTTTGAAAACTTTAAACTTAATTGTTCAATGAATAAGTTGAGGTACTCACCTCCTGAGCTTATGAAGGAATTGTAAGCTGTTGAGCCCCAGTTTTTTAAGGAAGAAGGTTAGGAAATAGATCTCGAAAGCTGTGAAATGCAAGAGCATTGTAAAAGTTGACTAGTCGAAAGACAAGTGTCATTGTTGGGGGAGCCACTGCCAATTGAAAATACAACTGCCCGAATTATCTCAAAGAGTTGAAATCCAAAGGTATGATACTTGTCATTGTGGCATGTTATGTGGCTGACTCTACTTTTTTGTAGATTGTAGACTATGCAGCCACTAACCATATATGTTGTTCCCTGCAGGGGTTCTGGAAAACCAGAAGACTTGACAAAGGTGAGTTTAGCTTCTGTTAGGAAAATGGAGCACTAATATTGGTTGTACCATTTGGAACTATTAAATTAGCATTTGATAAAAATTTATGGTTTTACGAGATGTTTATTATATCCTCGTTTTTGGAAAGAACCTGATTTCAATAGCTAGTTTGATTGAGCAATGAAGTTTTTTTAAAAATTTCATTAATAATGATATTGGTATTTTAGAAATAATTGCTTGATCACTATTGCGCGCTTGATAAATAACCTATTCTATGTAAAATCAATTGTTCCAATGATATGTGACACTGAAGTAAATAGTAATTTACAAAGAGATAGTAAAATGTTGAAGTCTGACTCAATCAATTTAACATATTTGTGGCACTTACGTCTTAGCCACATTAGCATAGATAGGATTAAAATACTTGAAAAGTATACTACATTACAAACTTTAAGTGTGTGATCACTACCCATAAGCGAATCCTGCATAGAAGGAAAAATGACCAAGACACAGTTTTCAGTGAAAGGGTAAAAAAGTCACTTAATGTCTCCAACTCGTACATAGTGATGTATGTGGGCAATTGAATATTCAAGCAAGATGAGGTTATTAATATTTTTTAACCATCATTGATGACTACTCACGTTTTGGACATATTTATCTAATACGCCAAAAGTCTGAAACATTTGAAAAGTTCAAAGAGTACAAAGTTATGGTTGACAAGCAATTAGAGAAACAAATTAAAACACTACGATCAGATCGTGATGGAAAGTACTTTCTAGGAGAGTTCGAAGACTTTCTTAAGGAAGAATGTATTCTTTCTCATCTTACAGCACTTGGCGCTCTAGAATAGAATGGTATGTCAGAGAGAATGAATCAAAATCCAATGGATATGGTTAGATCCATGATAAGTTATTCATCCCTTCCAGAATCATTCTGAGGATATGCCTTGAAAACAAGTACTGAGACCGAAGACATTTAAGTTTTCCGTAAGCCACCTTATGATATATGGATGCCCGATACATGTACTGAGACCAAGAACATGCAAGTTTTCCATTCGATCAGAATTATGCATGTTTGTAGGATATCCTAAGAGAACGAAGGGATACGTCTTTTATAGTCCGATCAACAAGAAAATATTTGTTAGCACAAATGCACCATTTTCTTGAGAAAGACTATATAAGAAGTGTGAAGCTGAGAAGCACACTTGTGCTAAAGGAATTATTAAGTGGGAGGATACCAACTCCCAAATCAGGACATGTTCCCATTTCAATAATGGAAGAACCACAACAGAGGTCAGAGCCTCGGTGAAGTGAGAGGGTTGTAAGACAACCTGACATGTACATCTCTTATGGAGATGCCTTAACAACAATCTCAGATAAGGATCATGGCTAGTCCTGAAGTAAAACTATAACAAGAAGCCATGAACGTCGAGATACAATCTATGTACTCAAACATAGTCTGAAAACTTATAGTTCCTCCTGAAGGGGTAAAACCTGTAGGGTGTAAATGGATTTATAAGAAAAATAGAGGTCCGAATGGGAATGTGGAGACATTCAAAGCTAGGCTAGTAACCAAGGGCTACACCCAAAAGGTAGGTATTGACTACGAGAATACCTTCTCACCAATGGCCATGTTTAAGTCCATCTTAATCCTCTTGTTCATTGCTACTGCCCTCGATTATGAAATCTAGCATATGGACATCAATATTGCATTTGTGAATGACAATCTTGAAGAGCGCATTTATGTGGCTCAACCAGACATGTTCATGGAGAAATGCCAAAATGGAAAAGTTTGTGAACTGCTGCAGTTCATTTTATGGACTTAAGCAAGCGTCCCGATCGTGGAATATCATATTCGATGAAACTGTCAAAAAATTTGGTTTTGAATAGTTATTGGATGAACCCTATGTGTATAAGCTGATACACAAAGGGAAAATGATTTTCTAGTCTTGTACGTGGACGATATTCTACTAATTAGGAATGATGTAGGAAAGTTTCTAATTTCAAGATTTGACTTGCAAAGAAATTTGATATGAAAGATCTTGGAGAAGCTGCATTTGACTTAGGTATCCAGATCTTTCGAGATATGAAGAACATATAATTGGTACCATCTCAAGCATCTTATATTGATAAGGTGGTGGATGACTTCAGTGTGGATGATTTCAAAAATGGATATCTTCCCTTTCGACATAGAGTTAGCCTCCCCAAGGATCACTCTTCCAAGACTCTTCAAGTAGTGGAAGACGTGAAAAAATTCCCTATGCCTCAGCCGTAGGAAGTCTCGCATATGCGATGTTTTGCACTAGGCCAGGTATTTGATACGATGTGGGCTCAGTGAGTTATTGTTAATCTAATCCTGGAATTGAGCATTGGAATGCCATAAAAATTATCCTTAAGTATCTTAGGAGAATGAGAAACTACATGCTTGTATATTTCGGTATTGACTTGAATATGACGGGTTATACCGACTCTGATTTCCAAGTCCCATGTACAGTGGTGTTGTCGACAATGATTCCAGTAGGTCTACTTCAGGATCGGTGTTCATCTTGAATGGTGGAGGTGTAGTATGGAGAAGTATCAAGCAATCTTGCATTCCTGATTCAACCATGGAAGTTGAGTTTGTGACAGCTTGTGAGCTGCAAAGGAGATTTTATGGCTTAGAAAGTTTCTGCAAACTCTGAAAGTTGTTCCAGAAGATGACAAACCTATGACACTTTATTGCAATAACACTGGGGTTGTAGCTAACTCGAAGGAATCGATGAGCCACAAAATATCCAAACACATAGAGAGTAAGTATCACCTCATCAGGGAGATTGTTCAACGTGCATATGTTGTAGTAATACACATATCGATGGTCAACGCCTTGGCACATTCATTCACGAAGACTTTAAGTAGTAAAGCCTTTAATGGTCATCTGGAAGGCATGAGGATACGAGATTGGACACACCTATTTTAGTCCAAGTGAGAGATTGTCGAAATTATATCCCTAAAGTAGGGTGTAATAACTATTTATGATTATTTAGTTATTTCTCTCACATTTTTGTATTACAGAATTTAATGAATAAATGAAAGTTTTCTTTTAATTAAAATGTGTTTATAATTTACTCAAGTCCTAGAACTATGATCAACGTAAGAAGAGTAAAGACAAGGGGATATTCTAGACAGACTCTTCTAAAATAGTTCATAATATTATTCACAATCTTAGGATCGGCTGGACAATCAAATCCGATTACGACTATTAGGTTGAACAAAAGGATGTCTGTCTTGGGGCATAGGGGTGAAGATTCTAACGGTTGACCTAGACATGTTACGTAACATGTTGAATATACCAATAACAAATTAGTTAAAAGCACAACCATTTATCTAATTATAAATCTAATTGTTTCATCTTAAGAGTATTTTCATAATTACATTATTCCTAAGGTGAGTATGAAACTTGACCTAGTTAGTTACGATATTTGATATGTCAAATGAGTGAATTGGAATTGTCGGACAATACCTCGACTATTGAGATCGTAATTCAACTATGTTAGAGTTGCATGATTCATAGATACGAAATTCGCTGTCAGATTGCAATAGTAACAATATCACATTATACTTTATTGATGAGTGTGTGAATAAATAAACCGAGCATGGTACTCGATGGCATGAGTCATTGAATAAGACATTGTGAACTGTACGAGACACTTCACTGATATGTCTTTCTTATTCATAGTCAATAAAGGAGTTAATGAAATAATAACTAGAGGGGTAAAATGATAATTTTACATCCCGGTCTTGTTATTGATATTCACAAAGGGTAACATCCTAAAATATTTTGTGGACCATGAAATAAATATATTTATTTGCACCAACAAAAAATGTGCGTGCACGAATTGAGAGTTGATTCGGCATCGAACCTATAGTGGAGTCGTACGATGTCGAGATTAAATATGTTAGGAATTGATGGAAATAAATTATCTCGGTATTTGAATCATATAGATTTCTTCATGTGAGTCCATTCATTTTTAGGAGTAACTTATAAGTACATAAATGAGAAACAACATCAGTTGGACAAAAAAGTGTTTTGAACTAAGGTACACTTCCAGACCTCATATGTGATGGATGTCATCACTAAATTAGTGAAGAGTAAAATTAATATTGAAATTAATTCATTTCTTTTTTTTTCTAATTATCATATAATTAGTAAATAAAAAAATGAATTGATTAATTAATTGGGATCAATTTAATTTATCATTAGATTCATAAATTTGGACACAATATTGACTCTAGAAGAGTTGTAAAAATCACAGATAGCAATGCATAGGGAGGCGATTTTTGACAATTGAATATATATATGGGTATATGTGTAAATTTTATAATTATAATATAAGAGATAGCGGTAGGATTGCATCCCTAAGATGTTCTCACATAACCTTAACCATAGTGTGTGATCACACAGAGCAAGAAAAGAGTTTCTATCTCCCTTCCCCCAATGTTGCCGCCGATCCTATAGGGGAAGAAGGAAAAATAATTTTCTTCTTCAGTTGTTTAGAGAGCCCATATTCTACTCTTAACAATATCCTTATGACATATACTTCTGAATCCCACGAGCGGTTATTGGTGTGAAGATTATTTGAAGTCCTGCGGAGAACGAAGAATGTGAGATGATTAATTAGATTTCACCAATTTAGAATTTCTCTGATACAAGAAAATAGTATTTAATTATTTCTACCTATTGTAAATAGGTTTATCTAAATATGCATGATCATAGAAAATGATTTCTATTTACTATGATTAGATGTTTGTTTTGAAATTTTTTTTATTTTCCTCCCACGAACCATTCGTGGTTCATTTATTTTTTTTATCAATTTTTAAAACCTGATCCAACACTTTCATCGTGAGATCTTCCTTCAAAGCTTATCTTCCATATTCTTCGACCAGGGCCATGTCTTCCACTATGTCGATTGCAAAGCGACATACCTTAAGGTCGTCGGCTTTCGATTTCTCAGTAATTTCTTCGCAACTAGCGAACCTTGTGTAGTAAGTCATTTCTCCTTCCTTCTTTTCCTTCCCTCTTTTCCCCTTTTTTCTAGGTTTTTCATCTTGTCTAGGGGATTCGGAGAATTCATCGGCTGTATGGATTCAAACTCACCGACCAAGGCTGTTAGTTCCCGTGTTATTCTCAAATGTCGTGCGAGCCTAAGCGAGAGTTCTAACTGTTGGGGGCAGATGACCACCATTATTCCATTAATGTGGAGAACCTAGTCACCATCTATAAGAAATACCACATCCCAGACTACATCCTTCTACGGCTAACGGAGGCGGGTGAGAGAATTAGTGCCTTGCGGCATGGAGGACTGGGGCTATTCCTGGTGGCTCTAGATGGCAAGCTGCGACTCCCACTGCATCCCTTTCTTAGGAAGTGGTTTTCTTCAATGGGGATTAACCCTGGTCCAACTCCAACCTATTTCTTGGGGGCTCCTGGTGGGATGTTGGGTCATGTGGAGGTTATACTGTGGCAAGTACTTCATGTTGGAGGAGTTCAACTTCTTGTTCCAACTGTAAAAAATCAGGCAAGAGAGCTCTTTCTCAGGACCGGGCTGCTACTACATCACTAGTAGGACCAGGGGTGTGAAGGGACTTGTGAACAACGTGCCTACCTGGTATAGAGAGTGGAAAGACTGTTGATTCGTGATCTCTCAATCTTGGGAGTCATGTCCTGGGATTCAGGATTTATAAATTCAACGCCTCGGGTCTTTGGGATTGCACGTGAGATCATGATTTAGAGGAAGAAGGTATGCTCGTGCTTAGTTCTGGAGTTGACTTCTCTCATTTTTTAATGACAACGTGATCTCTTTAGTGGCTCTATCTTTTTTCTTGCTTCTATTATAACCTTTGATTTTTATTATTTGTTCGTGAGTTGCCCCTTTGAAGAAGGTCGGGTTCTATAATCCTTTCATAACCCTGGGAAGTTGTTTGAGTGTTGCCCCTTGTTCGGACGGATCTACTTCAAGCTTTGTATTGTTTGTCGGTATAGGGCGTCGACTAGGTTGTGTTCATGTTTTGGCGTCTAGCTACGCATTCCTATTCTGGTCAAAATTCCTCTCTCATCTGGTGAGCTAGAGACCAAGCGGGACTTCTCTTTTCTTTTAATATCTAGTCGGGCATCTCTGCTCAGGATAATTTTTTTTTGTTTGACGGGCTAAGATGCAAGCCAGATATTGTTTTTTGTTCCTTTTGGAGTCTAGCCATACATTTTTGCTCTAACTAGATCTATTTTCCCGTCTTGCAAGCTAGAAAGTAAGTCGGACATCAGTTTTTTACCCTTTTTAGTATAGTCAGGCATTTCTGCTCTTACTAGAACTCATTTTATCGTCTAGCAAGCTAGAACACAAGCCATACATCATTGTTTTCCTTTTGGAGTCTAGCTAGGTATTTATGTTCAGACTAGAGCTCATTTTCTCATCTGGCGAGCTACAACGCAAGCCAGACATCACTTTTTTCCTTTGTATTTGACACTTGGTCGGGCTACAATCCTATTTTTTTTACATGTAGTAGACCTTCAGATGCTCCGCATTCCAGGGGTGTGCCAATACTTGTCTGTCCATGTCATGTAGTCAATAAGTCCATGGACGCATTACCATTGTTATCAAATAAGGTCCTTCCCAGTTATGCTTGAGGGCCCCTACTTCGGCATCTTTTCTTTTTTGTAGGACCATATCACCTGCCTAAAATCAACAGGCCTTCATCCTGGAGTTGTAGTGTCATGAGGCGACAAGTTGATATGCCTCATTTGTAGATTGTCCTGGTCCCATAATTCTTCTAGATTGTCCAGGTTGTGGCTTAATTGGAGTATGTTCTGCTCAAGTCGTACTACTTGACTCTTTGAGAGGGTACCCCTATTTCCACCGAGATCATGACCTCTTTGTTGAAGGCCAGTCTGTAGGGGGTTTCTCCCATTGTCGTTCTGCTCGTGGTCCTTTATAGCCCAGAGGAAATTTGGGAGCTCGTCGACCCATTGTTATTTCCTTCCTTTCAGCTTGGTCTTGAGGTTATGCTTGATGGTTTTGTTGACTGCCTCTACTTGCCAATTGGACAATGGGTAGGCCGGTGAAGATGTGAGATGCCTAATTCTGAGCTGCTCCCTCGTCCACCTGAACATGGCATTATCAAACTTTTTATCGTTATCCGTGATGATGGTGTAGGGTATGCCAAACCTGCATACCACATTTCTCCATATGAAGTCCGTGGTCTTGTGCTCCATGGTGGCGGCTAAGAGCTCTACCTTTACCCACTTGGTGAAATAACCTGTGGCGATGAGGTGAACTAGTTATGGCCTTTCTCCCTATGGTGTAGGGCCCGAGTACCATTGTGGTTTCCATAGAATCGTTCGTGGACTTCTTTCATGACGCATAGCGTTTTGTCAGATGTGATACACCTCAGGTAGGGATACGAAAAAGCTCTTTTGTGTAGAATTTCATTGATAATTACGTAGTTGCACTACAATAAACATGTGCTTCTATATCACACTAGGATCGCATTTTGACACAAAATGCTAAGGAAACTAGGCGGGGGTTAATTCACGGGCGCGGGGGACCAAAATTTGCCCACCCCGCCTAAATAATTGCTAAAAAAACACTCCCTCTTTCAAAACACCATGAAAGGCTTTTTATATTGTTTTGTAAACAATATGAAAATCGTTTGATAGCATTTAACAAACACTATAAAAAGATTTTGATAGCATTTTAAAAACGTTATCGTAGGCTTTTTTAAAGCGTTTAAAAAATGTTATCATAGGTAGCAGACTTTTAATAATGTCAGTATACATAGCATTTTCGGAAACGCTATCGAAACCCTAATGAAGTGATTTTTGACCGCTATCGTAGCGTTTCTTTTGTTGTAGTGTTGGCTGACCTGAGGTGGAGCTTTTGGGCCGCCTTCCTATCAGTAGGTAGGATTATGTCCCGTAAAAATATTTGAATATGGGTGTGATCCACGATGGGTTCGCTAGCGTTCTACTTGTCTCCAATACTTTCTCGTTATTGATGCTCGGGAAGGCAAGGAATTCCACTGGCACTGTTATGCTAATCTTGGTTTCGTAGGTAGAGGGCATCTTAGCCAACATGTTCGCGTTAGTGTTTCAGGCTCTAGAGGATCTGTTGAATTGTGTAAGAGTTATACTTCCCTTTGTCTGATACTCCTCGTTGATCTGGTTGACAACAAGCTAGGAGTCAATGTAGATCCTCAATGTTCTCACATTCAAAGTCCATGCCAACTTTAGTCCTGCAAGCAGCACTTTGTATTTTGCTTCGTTATTCGAGGCCTTGAACCCAAAACGTAGAGCATACTCAACCCGGGACAGGACGGGTGCTAGAAGCAGTTTGCCCGCTCGGCTTCCTATCTCGTTAGAGGCACCGTCCACGTATAAGGTCTATAGATCCCCTCCAATCTACGCTTCCACTTTGTGGGATATCTTCATATCGATGATAAAACCCGCCACGACCTACACACTAATGGCAGTTCGGGGGTGAACTAAAGATTAAATTCATTGAGTTCAATGGCCCCTTTATCTATGTGTCTTGAGGTTTTAAGCTTTTGGATGAACTTCCTGAGCGGGGAATTTGTGTGGACTTGAATGAAGTGGGCTTGGAAGTATGGACAGAGCTTCTATGCTGCTGTGATAAGGACAATGGCCATTTTTTCCAGATCTGGGTAGCGTTTCTATGCCCCCACCATGGCCTTACTGATGCAATAGATCGGCTTCTAGATGAAGTCATGTCGTATTTAGACCAGGGTGGCACTGACAGCCGTCTTTGAGATCGTCAGATATAGAGACAACACCTCCCCAGGCACAAGCTTAGAAAGTAATGGTGGGGAGCTTATGTAGCTTTTTTAGAGCTAAGAAAGCTTCCTAACACTCCCTGATCCATTCGAACGACTTGTTCTTCCTCAGGATCTTAAAGAAATTGAGGCATTTATCCATAGCCCGGGAGATGAACGATTGAGCGCGGTGACCCACACTGTGAGACGTTGGACCTCCTTGATGCTACTAGGGGGTTTCATCTCAAGCAACACCCTTATCTTATCAGGGTTGGCTTCGATCTCTCTATGGTTGTCCATGAAACTAAGAAATTTTCTAGAGTCGACTCTGAAAGCGCATTTTGAGGGGTTTAGCTTCATCATATATTTCCTTAGGGTGTAGAACCTTTCGACAAGGTCAGCGATGTGATATGCTAATCTACTATTTTTTACATGCATATCGTCCACATACACCTCCATGTTCATCGATATTTGTTCGGCGAGCAGCTTGTTCACCAACCTTTGGTAAGTGGCTCCTACATTTTTTAGTCCGAAGGGCATCACGGTGTAGCAATAAGTTCCCCGGCTAGAGGTGAATGAGGTTTTCTCCTGGTCGGGTGGATGCATCAAGATCTGGTTGTATCTAGAGTACGCATAAATGAAACTAAGCAGATCATGTCTTGACCTGGAGTCGACTAGTTGGTCTATGTACGGGAGGGGGAAGCTATCTTTGGGACACGCCTTGTTCAAATTTGTGAAGTCTATGCAGACCCTCCATTTTTCATTTTCTTTCTTGACCAACACGGCATTGGCCAACCACCCTAGGTACCAGACTTGCTTGATAAATCCTGCGGTGACCAGCTTCTCCACCTTCACAATAATGGCCTCATCCTTTTTTGAATTCAAACTCCTCCTCGTTTGTCTAACTAGTTTGAACTTGGGTCCTCATTAAGGTGGTGAGTGATAACGTGTCGATCTATGCTTGACATATCCCCGTGGGTCCATGCAAACACATCTTTATTATTTCGAAGGAACTTTGTGAACTCTTTTTTCTGCTTGGGAGTAAGCATTGACCCAATTTGAATCGTATTCTCCGATTGTTTCGGCGAGAGAGCAAATGATTCTAACGGTTCTACAGACACTCCCTGGGGCTACTCCGTGGGTGGTTCGTAGATCATGGATGTTGCCCCGTTGCCTTTACCCTCGTAGGTCTTTTTACCTTAGATCCGCCTTTGAATCTGTCGTTGTTCGTAGGTTTGCTTTTGATGATAGGAAACTGAGGATGTTACTGGGTTGGGATAGTCTTTCAGTATTCCATAAAGAGGAAATTTTTTGATGTCGCTCCCCACAGATGGCTCCAACTGTTGATATAAAAAATCTCAATAGTACAAATACGTGCGTTCTTCCCTTTGCATGAAAATCCTCTTGGCCCGATAATCTACAAAACATGAACAAAGAATCAAAATAGCAGAAAGAATCGAGAGGTAGTTTTCTCGCCTAAATGACTCTGATGTCTATATCAGTATCTAGATTTAAACAGAGTTAAATAGATTTTTTAAAACCAAAATATAGATTTTTATACAACCAAACAAATAATTACAAAGGAGATTAGTCTACTTCAAACAAGGAGTTTCTTACTTTCTACAACATTAACAATGTTTAATGGCAGAAGTAAAAACTCATTCTAAGCAGCTCTTCACCAATAACTTCTCCTTTATCGTCTCAGCAAAATTCTGCAACTCCACCCAACAGCAGTCTTATTATTCAGCCAAATACTTTCTTTGAGTGAGTTACAATAACTACTCTTTGCCACTCATTTCTCTTACCCACTTATCTTCTTTGAGATAAAAAAAAAATTATCTTTAAGGTAATTGAAAGAGTAAATTATGAGTAAAAAACAGTTGTTTATGATAACCATGATTAGGTGAGGTATGATTAAATCAAGCTATTTAACCAATTATAATAGCGGACGAAAGTTACAAGAATCTAACACTTGGAGCCTTTGACAGTCAAAAGCTCCAAATCTCTTTTTGTTTCAATGCACAGATACAGATAATAATATTAAATTACTAAAATTGTGGAGTTTATCAAGAAAGAAGTAAAAATAAAAACCACTTACCCTTCTTTACTATTTTTATTTCGTATTCATTTGTACTTCTCTTAAAAGTTATATTTAAATTATCAATTAATTTAAATAATTTAATTCAATTTAACTCGATAGCTTAAACTTTTCTAATAAATGATAATTCATCATGATATTAAAACGAGATGTCTAATGTTTCAGCCCTCACTTAAATATTCTTTCACCCTATTACAAAAATCAAAACGAATATTAATGAGATCATTTAAAAACTTTTAGTCTTACACATAATGCGAAGTGTTGAGAGTTAATCCAGATGATTAAATTTACCTTAACCTAATAGTTTAAACTTTTAGAATAAATGATAGTTTAAATTACTAATAGTTCTCAAGTTTAAAAGTGAGTGTGATGGTATTTTTTAAAACACCTTAATACATTGAAAAATATAGTTTAAGATCACATTTTTTATCAAGTTTTATTGCTTGATATATATTTTGATATTTAAAAAACATTTCTATAGAAAACACTGATCCAATTATTTCTTATATTATTTTCAAGTACAGACCAATATGTTTCACAATACAGTCAAATAGTTATTAGAAAAACATATATGAGATCATTTCTAACTAACATGTTATCATTTTAACGTATAAAATTTTTTTTTTGGCTACAATCACTCCCAAATCGCACTATAAATCTCTTTATTTAATGAACCAATAGTTAAGTCTATGTCTATACCCATGCTTTGATTTGAGTCTGTGAGAATGGTGTTCTACCATTTTTTTCGGTACCAAACGAAAATGAATGGTGTGTTTGTAACAACAAAAAAAAAGTAGGAAAGGACGGCTTCAGTTGCTGAAACAGCGACCCAAAGGAAATTAAAATGGGCTGACAGTTTTCTGTTGATTATGGTCATATCCTGTCCAACTTTGGCCCTTTGGGCATGTTAACTTGCTTGGACTTCAAATCAAACCCCCAATACATTCTTGGGAAAACGGCATCTATTGACCATTATGCAAACTGTATGTAAATATATGGCCTAAAAAGATACATGGAGCAAAAATGACCCAATTATCAAAGCAAACTTTACCAATATTTTAATATTCCGGGATTCCCAAATCTGAAATCAGATCTCTTCCCCGAAAATTTTGCTAAGCAAAATCCACCTCATTAACTCCATTCTACTTTAAAATCCCTATTTTCTCTCCCAAAATCACTCAATTACATCTGAGTTCCTCGTAATTTTTCATTCGGCTACCCATTTCTCTGTTTAGCTACATGGCTGACTACATTTGAAGACCTATTGAAATCTTCATCCATTTAACACCATTACAAAGAGGTTTGAAATTTTTCTTACGTTTCCATTAATAATTCAAATGCGAGTTTTAAGCAAAAATGAGCATTTATTATACAAGTAAAACATTTACTAATAGGTAATTGTCTCAAAATAATTTTAACATCTAATTTTACATATTCACTAAGACGTTAATATTGTTTAAAAGATTATTAAATAGTTGTCTCAAAATAGTCGTCTCAAAATAATTTTAACATCTAACTTTACATATTAATTAAGACGTTGATATTGTTTAAAACTGTTGATGGTTAAATTTTGTAGGTGAGATTAGGTCAGTAATGTATCTGTTCCACTTTTTTTTTCACACCTGCAATGAGGGAAGATAAAGTAGGAGACCAATATGAATGGGGGTGGTCTTTTTTTTACCCTTCCGAAGCTTAAACCAGTAAGGGGAGATGAGAGTAAAGTAGAGAATTAGTTGGAAGTTCTTGTGTACCCCTTAAAGTGTATTTACTAGGGTACTTATAGTGGAAAGCTGGCCTTAAGGTTGGGTTGGATTTCGTACATTAGCAGCCATATCCTCCAATAGGGTGCGCCTACTTCGGACTTCTCTTATTGGCTTGGTGGGGTACGAGATAATAGATGATGATCTCGGGTGTGAGGACAACCTGTCCTCGAGTCCCATAATGTACTTTATTGGCCTCTATTTAACTGACCATATTAAATGCTTATCATGGCACCCTACTAAGCGCAGGTTGACTGATTCATTGTGTAGTGTGCTTCATGTTTTTCTCATACCCTCATATCTGATTGACCTATGTGTATTAAATGTATACGATGACACTCTGTTGGACGCAAGTTGACTGACTCATTGGGTAGTGGGCTTCATGCTTTTCTCATACTCCCATCTCTGATTGGCCTAGGTGTATTAAATGTATACGATGACACCCTGCAAGCTTCTACCTCAGCCCAAGTGTCCTACTTGAATTGAGACGGTAGATTTTCCGCTCTTACGTCCTTCTCCAAGCGGGAACCTCTTTCTATTAAAACTTAGTCAAAACACAAGTTGATTCACACGAGCACCATCTGCGACCCTTGAGGGTCCCGAGATGCTTGGCCCCAGGGAGGATAAACTCTCCTGAAGTGCTAGGCCTGGGGGTGGGTAGTCTTCCCCAAGGCCTAGGCCCCAGGGTCGCTGAGCTTCCATGAGGCCTAGGCCTGAGATTGATGAGTTTCCCTGAGGCCTAGGCCCCGAGGTTGATAATATATGTTACGTGTCAAACACTTTTTCAGGAGTATGAAGGGTTTTAGTTGCATTAACGTATCCTTAAAGGTTTTTTGTACGTGCCCGAAAAATGGGTATAATAAAAATCATAAACAAAAATTTCATTAAAAAATCCCTAAAATTGTGGGTTGTCAACTAGTTCTACCCTTTAATTTAAAAAAGAAATAATAAAATTATTTGATAATGGATAAGATAAGGGTATTTTAGACAATAATTTTTTTTCGAACCACACCAATTAGAAAAACATTTATTTACTATTTTTTTTGCGCCAATTTATAACTTATTAATATGAAAATTGTCTATATACTAGGATTTATGTACATTATATTAACATCAAAACTAATTTCATCAAATAGACAAACTCTTAAGCATCAAATATATAACTCTTAAAAACTTCACTTAAAAAAATAACTATTTTTTAGTTTTAGAGGAATAGACAATTTTTTATGTTACCCAATCAATTATTTATTGATTGAAAAGAAACAATATTACTCATGTTTTTACAGATTTTTCAATCAAATTCTTTTTTATTTTTTGATTAATTTTATCATCTTTTTATTTATGCATTTTAAAGGTTTCTTAAATTTTAGCTAAGGTTGTTTAATATAATATCTTATCTCTTGAATGTAGGTAGTCAAAATATTATGTTAATGGTAAACATATTTTATAGATGTCTAGCATTAATTTACTTTCTATATTTAAGCAATGAGATGAATCAAGTAGTTAGTCATTGATTATATCATTACGTGTAATAAGAAAAGATTTTATTTAGGATGTGGGTGGATGGTAGCACACTATATACTAAATCTATGCTAGTCAAGTATTAGATACAATTTTGACAAAAAAAAGTATTAGATAAAATTTATTTGACGGTGTGAATTGTCATTCATTTTAGGGATCAATCTTCAATGCCTGAGATATTTTTTCCAGCATGATACCAAGAGTTATTGTTGAAATCTCAAACACATTTGGTGAATCCCTTAAACACATTTATTGAACAGCAAAACATTTCTCTAACCACTATTCATTGAACCTCAGGACACATTAGTTGAATATTTGAATACATTTGTTGAGCTCTTCAACTTATTAATGAATCTTACGATGTCAATGTAGAGAAAACACCCCATGACATTCAAGAATTTTCCTTATTTTAGTAGGATAAACAATTTTAAAGTGAAAAAACAACTTCGTAATTAGTAGTGATCCCTCAACTTATGCATGGTTGAGACCTGACTTTCAAACTTGGTAAGTTTATAGTTATTTAACATTACTGATATTGTTGAGTCATAATGTTACTGAAATGTTGTTTAGTATTACTTTTATTTTAGACCAACATTTCGTATTATTATGATGTGACAGTGTACACAGATGATGTAAGAACACATAATCAAGTCACAATTTTCTATTATTTTCCAATCAATTTTATATTTATGTTTGATATGAGATCACGTCATTATTAACACATAATATAAATAAATGTGAATCGCAGATACGCAAGGGGTTAACATTTCTACAAGTTCTGCACCCATTTTAGACTACTTGCAACAAAATACGAAGTCCTTTGGAGGAGAATGCTGTTTTATAATGAGTTGTACTTTTTATTTTGTGTTTACATCGGTTATGCCCTTTGTATAATTATTATTTTTAAATAAATTTTTACCTTTTAATAAAACAAATAGGCTACATAATGTAAGCTTTTAGACAAATGTTTTGTCCTGGGATTCAGGATTTACATTTAAAACTTAAATCGAGCATTTAGATTCATAATTTAGATTTTAGATTTAAAATTTTGTTTACTTAAAGCTCAGGATTCATGATTTGGATTGATGTATATATATATATANGGTTATTTCCTTGTACAATGTAAATTTATTTTTAAATAAATTTTGTTACGTGTTATGGGTGAGTTCTAGTCACCCTTTGTTTAATCTTGTCGTAAGGAAATCATTAAAACTAAAATTCATAATTCAACCAAAATCTACCATGTCAAATCATTGAGAGAATGAAAACAAAGCGTAACTTGATTCATGAAAATATATAATTGTTGGTTATCGATTTTCTGATTCAATGAGCTTTTTCTTAGAGAATAATCTTTATATTCTCAATGATGATGGGATGTTAGGGAATGAGAATAATAATTGTACATCTTGAATCAGAGACCATAAACCTTATATATATGAGTACTTTTCCATATTTCTATTTTTACCTTACATGTGCATGACTTTATGAGCTCAAAAACTTTGCTATCATGAACAAGCATTTTCGAACAATCTCGGCCATTAATCATATCAATATAGGATCAAAGCGATCTTCGTCATATGCATCATAACTAATCAAATGACATAGATCAAGTAAGGATGCGTAGCATAAAAATTACATGTAATGTGATCTAAACATGCCTATTTCTGACTAGTCCAACTTTATTCTTTAGTGAGATCATATTAAACCATATCAGAGTAAAAGGTGAACTATCGATAAAACACAAAATGTGTTCAAAATGAAATAATATTTAATTATAAACTCCCACTAAACTAGCATATCATCAAATAACATGACGCTCGTGTGAGCAGTGTGCTCATGAAAGACCTTAGGTGGAATTCCTTTAGTGAGCGATCCGCAAATATAGAGTTTGTACATATATGTTCTATAAGCACCTGATTATTCTGAACTATTTCTTTAACAACAAGGAACTTGATCTCTATATACTTTGACTTCGACGAGCTTCCATTCTTGTTAGAATATAGCAAAACATACTTATTGTCACAAAAAAATCTTAATGGTCTTTCAATTCCTTCCAAAATTCGCAGCTAGTGACAAGTTCACAGCCATATCCCATGGCTTGATGCCTTATAACACGCTATAAACTCAGGTGCCATTGCAGAAGAAGCTATAAGTGTCTGCTTAGCACTCTCCCAAGAAATAGCTCCTCCAGCTAGCAAGTAGATATAGTCTGATGTGGATCTTCGACTGTCTTGGTATCCAGTAAAATCTGAATCAGAATATCCAACGATCTCCATTTGGTCAGATCTTCTGTATGTGAACATGTAATCCTTTGTTCTCTATAAATACCGCATAACTCGTTTGGCTGCATTGCAATGATCCACCACAGGGTTATTTAAATATTTACCCTACATCCCAACAATGTATGTTATATCTGGACATGTACAAACTTAAGCATACATTAGACTTTTCACAGCTTATGCATAGGGAATCTTCTGCATTTCCTTAAATTCAAGGTCACTTTTGGGGCATTGATTGGGACTGAACTTATCTCCCTAAGCAATAGGGGTGTTACCTGGTTTACCGTTCTACATGCCAAATCTCTTAAGTAGCTTCTCGATATAGCTCTTTTGTGATACTCCGAGTATACCGCGAGAACGATCTCGATGTATTTGTATGCCTAATACAAAAGAAACGTCACCAAGATCTTTCATTTCAAAATTCTTTGATAAAAATCTCTTAGTTTCGTGCAATAAGACTATATCGTTACTAGCAAGTAGTATATCATCGACATATAGTACCAGGAAGATATAGTTACTCCTACTAAACTTGTGGTGTACACAATCATCAACTGCATTCATCTCAAAACCAAATGAGACTATTACTTGATGAAATTTGTGATACCATTGACAGGAAGTTTGCTTGAGCCCATATATGAATTTCTTTAATTTGCAAATCAACTTCTTTGGGCCTTCTGATATAAATTTTTTTTGTTGTACCATATAAATTATTTCATCAATGTCATCATTGAGAAATGTTATCTTTACATCCATCTGATGAAACTCAAAATTAAAATGTGCCACTAGAGCCATGATAGTCCTAAAAGAGTCTTTCATTGAAACTGGAGAGAAAGTCTCTTTGAAATCAATACCTTTCTTTTGAGTAAAACCCTTTGCAATAAGACGAGCCTTATATCTCTCCACATTACCCTTCGAATCCCTCTTGGTTTTAAATATACATTTGCAACCAATGGGCTTTGCACCTTCAGGCAAAGGAACGAGACCCCAAACGTCATTGTCTTTCATGGAGTTAAACTCTTCATTTATGGCATCGATCCACTTGTGAGAATTATAAATTTTCATAGCTTGATAGAAGTTGATTGGATCATCTTCCATCACTCCAATGTCATCCTCATGTTCTTGGAGAAAGACTACAAAGTCATCTGAAATTGCCTTTCTCTTCTCTCTCGTGGATCTCCTTAATGACATTTGTTCTTAAGGTTGTTGAGTTTGATCTTTAGGACTAATTTCTTCATTTTGTGTGGGGAGAAATTCTAAATTGTTTTGAAGTTCTGTCAAAAGTAATTGTGGAAATAGTAACAGATTCCTCTTCAAAGACAAAGTCTCTAATCTTATTTCTCCCCCTAAACTCAATATTCTCAAAGAATGTTGCAGTTCTTGTTTCAAAAATTGACCTGGATCATAAAACTTGTAATCCCTTGATCTTTCAGAGTATTCAATAAAGTAACAGCTAACAGTTCTACTATCCAGTTTCTTTTCATTTGGCCTATAAAGCCTTACCTCAGCTGGACATCCCTAAATCTCAAAATGCTTTAAACTAGGTTTCTTAGCCGTCCAAAGCTCATAAAGGATTTTGGCTGCCGCCTTAGTTGGCACTCTGTTGAGAATAAAAGCTGTAGTCTTTAATGCTTCTCCTCAAAGAGATTCTGACAAGGTAGAGTTTGAAATCATACTCCTAACCATGTCCTTAAGTGTCATGTTTCGTCTCTCAGCTACACCATTCATGCTAGGAGATCCTGGCATGGTGTACTGTAGGACTATTCCACTATCTCTCTAGGAATTTAGTAAAGGGCCCTAGATGTTGTTCACTTGATTCACCGTATCTGCCATCGTACTCGCCACCACGGTCAGACCTGACACTTTTAAATCTTTTGTTGAGTTGGTTCTCAACCTCAACTTTGTAAGCTTTGAACACGTCCAGTGATTAAGACTTCTCATTAATGAGGTACATGTAGCCATAACATGAGTAATCGTCTATGAACGAAATGAAATATTGTTGACCATTCCAAGAAGCCATAGGGAATGGTCCATAAATATCTGTATGAATTAATTCTAAGACATCCGAAGCTCTGTTGGTACCTAATCTCTTTCTGTTTGTCTGTTTTTCCTTTATACAATCAATACAAACCTCATAGTCTGTGAAATCAAGAATCCCATCAGACACAAGCTTATCAATTCTACTTTTAGAAATATGATCTAAGCGCTTGTGCCATAATGAAGCGGAATTCTGAAAAGTTAATTTGCGTTTTATGTCACGTGAATTGACATGCAAGGTCTCATTAAATGAGGCAACTATATCAAGCATATATAGGTTATCATATAAAGATAAAGAGTTAGTACCAACAATATTTGAATTCAAAGATAGATTAAACTGACTATTTCCAAATGAACAATAATATCTAAATTTGTTCAAAGCAGAAATAGAAACCAAATTCTTTATAAAAGACGGTACAACATAAGTCTCTTTTAGATCCAAATAATATCCAGTCTTTAATAATAACCCAAAAATCCCTATAGCCTCAACCTCTGCTGATTTGTCATCGCTCACATAGATGAATCTTTCAACATCATTTGGCTTTCGACAGCTCAGGCAACCCTGCATTGACGTATTCATGTGAGTAGTTGGACCTGAATCTATCCACCAGGTGTGTCTTGCCACTGAAGTTAAATTAACTTCAAAACAAACTAGAGTGAGAAATGTACCTTTGTTTGCATGTCAAGCGTGATATTTGGTACAATCCGTCTTCATGTGTCTAGTATTCTTGCAAAAGTAACCGCCAAATTCTTCACCTTGTCTATTTTACTGTTTCTTTTGAGTTGGACCACTTGCAGATTCCTTATCATTTTTCCTTTTCTTGTTCTTGACTTTAAAGTTAATTGCCAAGTGCTCACTTTAGATCTTTTCTTGATTCAGCCTTTCTTCGTCTTGCACACAATGAGAAATGAGCTCATTCAGAGACCATTTCTCCTTTTGGCAGTTAGAATTGACATTAAATTGATTGAATTGTGCATGGAGCGAAATCAAAACTAAATATATGAGTAAATCTTCAGACAACTCTAACTTTAATGTCTCTAGTTTAGAAGCAAGATGAGACATTTCCATCATGTACTCCCTTATATTTCCTTTTCCTTTATATTTCATTAAAATCAAGTTTGGCAGTACTTGTTTTAGCCTTATAATTTTTAGCAAAACGTTTTTCAATTTCCTCAAGAAATTCTTTGGTAGTAGTAACCTTTTCGGACATAGCTCCCCTAAATGCTTCTAGAATTATGCGCTTAATGATCATAAGACTCATGCAATTTAAATGATCCCACCTCTCAAATCTCATTTAGCCTCAACAACTTTTGTCCGTAAGATCAACAAGTCGTTCAATCCTTAGTAGAAGGCCTAGATCCATACAGCCGAGAACGATCATTACGTTCTCTTTCCAATCCTTGAAGTTGGTCCTATTTAGCATGAGGATTGAGCTAATATTGGCAGATCTAGTAGAAACAGATGTATTAGCTTAACAGAGAACAAAACCAAACAAAACAACATGTTTTCATAAAAATTCATATTAAACAATCAACAAATTCAAATATTGGTGGGTTCTATCACAAGATACCTAGCACAACATCAATATCTAGTCTTTGGACAGTGATAAAAACTTGTAAGTGATACTCTTGGTGTAATAATCAAATACTGATAATAAATCCAGTCAATCAATAAATCTATATTTGGACCGACTTACTATTCACTTGGAACACCTTATAATTGTCAAATATGAATTATCACAAGTGCGCATGTAAATCGGTCAAATATTGACATTCCTTTAGGCTAGTCAATATCCGCATGATTTGCATTCATACAACAATCTTAATATTTAAAATAAATTAATCTCTACAAGAGAGGTTACTTTTGTAACATGTTACTTCAATGAATTTATTTTAGAATATCAAGCATCCTAAAGAAATAAAAGTACCAAAATTTGAATTTGATTGAAACAATAATACCTTAATTAAATTGCATCAATTAAAATAATTCAATTAATTTTTTTTTATAGTAGCTTTGCTACAGTACCGTACCCGGTTAATCAGGGGGTAAGCTTTCATTTCTGCACGGTACCACAAAGCAGGGAATAATTCACTAAACCGATACGGTACCGCGCAAAGCAGGGCATAATTTCTCTGTTCCTGTATGGTACCGCGAAGTAGGGAATAACTGTTCTGCCTCTGTACCGTACAGTGACTTAGGGAATAACTTCCCTTTTTCTTCCAAATCGTCTCCTGCAATAGGAGACAATTCCTTTGCGACTTTTCTGAAATGTTTCCTTTTTCAGGAAACGTCTCCTTGCCCCCTTGCATCACACCTTTTCACCAATGTAATAACTTCCTCCATGGTCATGGCGTCTGCCATGGCCATCCGAAGCCTTTTTTTTATACAGAACCGAAGCATTAAACTAAAAAAAAAATTGCTGTTCTGCCAAACCTTCAATTCATCAAATGAAATTTGATATGAATCAAGAAGAACTCAAAGTATGTAAAAGGAAACATAAAACTTCACAAAAAAAAATTAGAACCTTAAACAGTAATCATATATATCAAAGAAACATAGGGTTCTATTTGATAGACAAAAAACGAAGGCCCTAATTCCGAAAAGTATAATCCGACGATAACATAATAAAAAGAAACCATAAATATAATTCAAAGAGGCAACCATGATTCTCAATGGCCTAACATGCAGAGAGATGAATCTGATAACACTTATAAGAAAATTATTAAAACTAAAATTAAGAGAAAACCTAATTCAACAAAGATCTTTCATGTCAAATCACTGAGAGAATGAAAACGAAAATGTATCTTGATCCATGAGAATATATTATTACTGGTTATCGATCTTCTGATTCAATTATGTTTTCTTTAGAGGAGAGTCTCTCTATTCTCAATGATGATAAGATGTTAGAAACAATAGGAATAATAATTGTACATCTTGAATCAGGGTTCATAACCCTTATATATATGAATATTTTTCTATATTTCTATTTTGGCCCATCATAAAATTAGAACTATAGAATTATGTTGCTACACATAATAAATTCATACCATATAAATGCTCTAAGTCCAATCACATTAAATCTTAACAATATCATTTTAAATGGATCCAACTTTATAATAGCATTTAAAACACATTTAATTATATATGTTGAACTACATGTTTAATTATTAAAATTTTTAAGTACATATGAAGTAATTAAAATAATGTCAATAAGCTGCAAATTTTTGAAAAGTGTCACTTTTTGCTAATATGGAGTTACCAAACTGTCAATATACCGTAAATACCCCCACTGAAAAAATTAAATATTTCAAATAGTTTGCATTAATTGCACAAAAAGTCATGGATTTTAACTTAGAAACAAATGACAAAATAATAGTTTTTTGATAACGTCACAAAACATCATTATCACCATCTTAGGATTCACTTTGGAAACAAATAGCAATACAATAGTTGTATGATAATTTCATAAAATACCATTATCCCACATCTCTCTCCTATACCTGCGAAGCATAGAAGACGGTTTCTCCTCCACTTTTCACGAAGACCTGGCACTATTTGGACAATAATATTCACACAGTAACTCTAATATCTAAACTCTTCTACTTAAGACAAAACCCAAAACTAAAGAATAGAAGTACAAATCGATAATATAAAATAATATCCATAATTTACAGAAAATACCGGTTAAAACACATCAAATCTAACAAAACGCTTAAAATTAGTTACCTGTGATAAATGCTTAAACAAAAAAAATAATAATTAAACATCACAAACGTCTAAAAATTTCGAGATGTAAAATATAATAAAAGGGTAAATTAGTCCATTAGAAAACGGTTACTTAAAGAATAACAAAAGTTGACAAAACTGCGAAAAAAACAAAAAACAGTGACATTAAACAAAAGGGTCCTAAGAAAGTTGCTATATGTTACAATTTCCCTTAATTATTTTCCAACATTTGTCTCTGTCATGGGACTCTACTGTAGATTGTTGAATACTTCAGATTTTCATTCTTGTTCTTTGATTTCATCTGAAGATAAAGTTGCAGGTCGCTGGAGAGATGAAGAAAAATTTAGAAATCGAAACTTCGTCGGCTAATTAGATGAAGAAGAAGACGATTCCATGAGGTGATTGCCAAGTTTAATCACTAGGTAAACTTATCATACTTCTTTATTTTTAGATCTTGTCATAGACTTTTTAAATGAAAAACAAGAAAATGTTAGCATTTCCATTTTGATTTAATGAATGATTATTCTACGATCTAGCCCTTAATACCATAAAAAGGTTGTATTAGTACATTAACTCGTAAAATATATACATATATATTAATTTTGGAAAACATTATCAATTTAGTCATCCAACTTTAGATAGCATTTTAATTTAATCATTCTGTCACCATCCGTTAGGGAAATTAGACAGTTTCGTGCACGTGACACGTTATGTGCACACGTGGCCCCGTGTGAGACTAAAAAATTACACAGTCAATAAAAATATGATTAAAATATAAAACACATCACTGTATTTTGATCAAAATGTAAACTATATCCCTACATTTTTTTATATTTTTATATACCAAACTATAAAATATATAGTTCTCGTAAAATAATCATAAAAAACACCTGACACGCGCGTGTCCGACAACGGGAATTAACAACCATTGACGGAAGTTGAGTAA
This sequence comes from Datisca glomerata, assembly GCA_003255025.1. Lineage (NCBI taxonomy): Eukaryota > Viridiplantae > Streptophyta > Magnoliopsida > Cucurbitales > Datiscaceae > Datisca > Datisca glomerata. The sequence goes on from QANY01007217.1 coordinate 175,052, forward strand.
ATATCCGTTTTAAGTTTTGATTTTTCTTTTAACTCTTCTACTGCCACTGCCCTAGTAAGAAGATTTCGACATTGCAGGGGAAGGGGGAAGCTCATCGCGATAGAGAAGAGAAGGACAGGGTTTCGATTTTTTGCTCAAATATGAGGATCGAAGAGGTCGAAATCTCCCTAATTCGTTGATTATTCTTTCGGGTATGTCAATTTCTTGGTTATTTTTGTGTTCATATGGGTTATGGATTTTTTTGTTTCGAAAATTTCTATCTCTGTGTTCATCTTTGTTCGGGTTGATTTGGGGTTTATAGGTTTCGTGCCTCGTAGTTATTATTATGTGTTTTCATGGCTGGAAGTTAAAATGGATTGATTTGGAATTTTGTTGTTCTGTCTGATTTTGGGGTTCTGTTCAATTTTGGGGTTCTGTTTCATGGCTGGAATTTAACGATTTGGGGGTTCTGTTTCATGGATGGAATTTAAAATGGATTGATTTGGGGTTCTGTTGGGAAAATAATGAGAAAACATGATAAATATTCGGAAGCAGCCATTGACATTCCATAGGATTGAGGCGAGCAGTATTGCAGAGTATGAAGAAATGGTGAAAGTTGAAGACTTGATTAGGAGATTATTAGTGAAGAATCCAAAGAAGAGAATTGGGAGTTTAAAGGGGTCTGTTGAAATCAAAAGATATGAGAAGAAGAAAAAGAAGAGTAATGCTGAATCTTTAGAGATGGGAATGTTGAGAAAGTGAGCAAAAAAGAGCAGAAAGATAAAGTTGAACTCACTTGATGTAGAGAAATCAGAGAAGAAAAATAAGAAGAAAGACAAGATGTGTGAAGATGCTGCCGCCAAATTATCCAGCGGCGTCGAAAACGGTGAAGGGGAGGCCCATAATAACGAGAAGAAAAAGAAGATAAAGAAGAGCAGAGATGCAGAATAAGAAGAATAGTAGGTTAAAGATTGTGCTTCTTGTCTTTGTGGACCCTTCAATGTATGCATGCCTATTTTGTTCATCTTTTCATCTGCAATTAGTACTCCATAGTTCATGTATAAGTTCATGATTACATTATCTTTCATGGAGTACTAGTTTTTTATCGTTTAATGCCAATAATTAAGCTCAATCTAATGGTTTTTATTTGCATTTTCTCTCGAGTCATGAGTAGCTATTTTTCAGGTAATATGAAGGAAATTAGGTGCTGTATTTTTATTAAAATAGTTTTGGGGGACCTAACAATCTATTAGTTCTATATTTTGTACTATTTCAGTTAAATAGAGTGTTTTGGTTTGAAAAACATATTTAGCATTTTGGATTAAAATAGTTTCAGTTGTAATATCTATTGTTTTGGTTTAATTTTCTTTTGGAGTTAATTTGCTGTTAGATTTAACCAAAAAAGTTACTGAGGATATATTTTACAGTTTGGTCAAAATACATAAGTATAAAAATATGAAAAAAATACAGGAATATAGTTTGAATTTTGATCAAAGTACATGTGTGTTTTGCATTTTAACCTAAAAATAACATTTTCCTCATTTATCTCATCACCTAATAAAAATCGATGTAGTTTTGGTTAAAGTATACTATTTCCTTTCTTCTTCTCCATTATCCACACGAATGAGTAGGCCAGAGAGAGTATCCGCTCGCAGATTTTAGAAAAAATCCACACGAAGTTCCTCAGACTAATAAAAAAATAGAATGCATAACTTTCTAACCCTAACTTGGTAAAATCTTCAAGATAATTAAATTCAATGCTCTGAATCTTCTCAATTTTCTCTACTCTGCTAAAGACAAAAATACAATTATACAAGCTTATCTCTCAAATCAAGTAAACAAAAGCAAAAAAATAAAAAAATAGTCTCATTTACAGCATTTTTCAAAGGAAAAAATCAGTCTTTCGCTTTTAAAATGGAAAGGGAATAAGAAAAAAATCATGAATTCTTTATATCATTTTTTTATTTACAAACACTTATCCACCCCCATTTGCGTCGGTCATAGCTCACACGCCACTATTTTTTCGTCATCAAATCCTTTATGGACCACCTTCGAATCACCAAAAGCTCTTCTATCGCCCGTAAGTGCCTCATCGTCTTCCTCCACATCATAAAAAATGACAATGTTAGTCTTCAATGGTGGTGGTTGTTGGGTCTGAGGTTGTTCGTGTGGTTCTTCTCTGGCGGGTAATAGTGCTGGGAGAGAGAGAGAGTTGGGGAAGATAAAGGATTGTGAATTACTCTAATCAAAATGATTTGATTAGGTGATAACCTAAGTCAAAACGACGTCGTTTTGATTAGGTGATGAGATCTAGATCGAGAGAGGAATGAGTTTCTTTGTTGACTGTGTATTTTGGGTCCTATAGGTGCCACATGAGCACATAACGTGTCACATGTGCAAAAACGTCCAATTTCACAAACAAATGGTAACAAAAGGACTAAATTTAAAACATTATCTAAAGTTGGATGATGAAATTGAATCTTTTTAAAATGAACAATTAAAAAATGAGGCAAACTACGATAACCAAATTGGTAATTTTACCTTAATTTCATGTACGAAACTTACATGACAATGCATCAAAATAGATGTTTTATACGATATAGAAGCTATTCGGTAGACTCTTTTAATTTGACCATTGTAGTTTAAAAAGTTTCAATTTGGTCATCATAGTTTACTTAACGTTTCAATATGGTCCTTCTATCACTTTCCATTAACGGACACGTTGATGTTTCTTGTTAAGTGATGACGTGACGCGTTAAGTGTAACGCACGATCCCTGAGGGTTAAACATACGTGTAATTTCACAATTTTGAAATCCCTAATTCGAAACAAACCTTAATTTTGAGAAAATCTCAAATTGAAATTTTTAATTTACCCATGATAGAAAAACCTTGACATTAAATAGCGGAAGCACTAAACTTATCCATGATCGAAATCTTAATCATAAAATAACGAATTAAACTTAAATGCATAATTAATAAAACCTCGATAAAATCGAATTAAACTCTGAAAATAAGTCAAAACTTGAAATTAAATAACTGAGTTAAACAAAAATGATTTTTTCAAGTTTTAAATCAAATCATAAACTGAAAACATAAATTCTTCTAATCCAACTGGTTATGACAGTCTCCCACTTATGCTGTTCACCATCACCATCTGCATCATAAACAACTATGGGGGGACGCGTATTTTAAAATACTCAGTAAAAAAACTCACATAATAACATATATCCACATGTCATAAATGCAATCATGACATAACATAATTGAACTTGACATATATCATAAATAAAATAAAGTAACGTACTTGATCATGACTTGGCTTAACATAGCACGTAGATAATAGGTGTCTCAAATAAAATCATATAACAAGCTTATTCATATATTGTCTTGGCATATCCCCTAGTTTACAATATAATCAGAACTGATCACACGTTAACTGAAACATATTATGACGAATTAGACGGTGAAACAGATGACACTCATTGCGACGAAACAAATGACACACATCAGGCGGCGAAATAGATGACACACATTGGGCGACATAACATATGGCACTCAAAGGTGATGAAAAATGTGAACAGACGACACCTCATGAGTGGCGAAAAATATTTATAGATGACACCCAATGTATGGCCAAAACATGAACAAATGACACCCTATATGTGACGAAAGCATGAACAGATGACACCCACACGTATAACAGAACATAACGTGAACAACTTTGAATTCTTGTTAACTAAGGGTCGTGCTTAAACTCATATCTTGCTTAATTACCACTTGACTGAATTAACTTCATAACCTGCAGAATCCAACGCATGATAATAATTGATCATATGATTCACAAGTGACATATAATGCATATTGATGCATGTAACAGAATCAATATGATAACATACTAACATAAAATCAGTCATACTCAAATATTTATCTTATGATAATCAAATTAATAACTGAACAGTAAACATCTACCAAAATGTTAATGAAATATAAATATTATTGAAAAATGGTTTAATAGATAATAAATATAAACATATAGTACAATTATAATATCAGAGTCACATCATTATAGAAGTTCACTTACATAAAACATATACATGAACATAACATGTTTACAGACAATTAAAACTAATGAGAAAAACAAATATTACATTTATCACATATGAGTCACATTACGATGCAAATTCACTTACCTAAACTGAAAAAATGAACTAAACAACTAATGACTTGGAATCCAAAAAATATAATCACTAAATTATTTTAAAATAAATCAATGTTAAATAAACACATTTTCAAAATTATTTAAAGAACAACAACTACACCATCGAAATAAAACTCCTTTTATTGAACAATACCTCCATTGGATGAAATCCACCAAAATAAAATGGTTAACCAACTGTTTAAAGAATGAAAAATTACTCAATTTAATAAATCAAATAGAAAATGACTTCTTTAATTATTGTGTAAAAAAAATCACAAACTCGACTCATTGCCCAAAATCCACTTGGTTGAGTATGGAATGGCCACGTAGAGAAAAACACAAAAACAAAATAAATGAGAAGAAGCCATATAGTGATCAAGTATTAATTAAAGACCCAATAAAACTTTTAAACTTAAACTTATAAAAAAAACAGAGTTAACAAAATTGTTTTAAACACCCATTTATTTAGTTGGTTAAGACCGAGATTAAGAGGGGTAAAGAGGGAGATGAAGACCAAAGTTTTTCTGCTGCCAGTAAAAAGCTAAAGGCAGGGAGAGTGATATCATGAGAGAAAGAGGAGGCACGAAGAGAAGAAACAGAGACGAAGATGCGAGAGAAAGGATCAGAGAATTTACAATTCGCTGAAATTGAAGAACAATATTCAGAGAGTGTTATATTAACATTAATTGAAAATTTAGGTTAAAGAGTGAGAGCAACGAGGAAAGAAATAAGAAAAGAGAATGAAGAAGAAGATGGTGCTTCCATGCTGCCACAGAGTGGAACAAAGAAGAAGAGAAATGAAGAAACAAATTAGAGAGAATCATAGCCTAAAGGAAAACAAAATAATAAGGAATAATTGAAAGGAAGAAAAACTGCAAGAGAGAGAATAGCAATTACATTGGGGAGGGGTTCCTGAAATAGCAATGGAGAATGAGGGAGAACAGGGTTTTTTTTATGATTACAAGGGGTTTGCTTGAGATAAAAAAGAAGAGAGTGGGGAAGATAGTTGAGAGATAACACGTACGTGTATGGGTGCGTGTATGAGTGTGAGAGTGACAAATGGAATAATTGGTTGAAGGTGTTTACATATACGATGTGAGTGAATTTTTAAAATTTATATAATAAAACTTTTTTTATAAATTTAAAAAAAATTAAACTTTAAAATAAATTATACCTAATTAAAATATTTATAAAAAAAATTACAAATAATTCCTTTTTAAAAACAAAACTTAAAATCACATTATCTTTTAAATCAATTTTACGAAAATGACCATTTATAAAATGTCGGGGTATTACATTAAGTGATGACGTAGTACATTAAATGATGATATGATATTAAATTATTATTTTATATTATCCACTTCATATTATATATATATTTATATATATATATATATATTTACCAAAAAAATATTTTAACTACTTTTTTTACTTTTTACCTCTCTCCTTAGTAAAAATCATATTCTCTCTCTCCCCTCCCTCTCATCTCTCTCGAAGCTTTGCTTCTGGCGTGTATGTTCAATGCGTTGCTTCGAGTATTCGATTTTCTTAGCTTGCATCAGTTCTGCAAGCAGGTAATCTTCGATTATTCATGTAACCTTCTTCTACTTGTAATTTTTTCGTAAGTTTTATTTGTCTTTGAAGTCCTTCTTAGGTTTTTTGGGTATTTCTCCTTGAAGTTTTCTCCTCGGATTGTTCTCCTCGACAAAATCGGAGGGTGAAATAAGCTTGTCTCTTTGTCAGGTCCATAGAATATTAACTTCTTTGTTGATTTTGTTTAGGGATTGGTTCAATTTATGATTTTTTATATTATCCCTTTGGGTTTTGAAATAAGGGTTTTACTTTAAGTTGTTTCTTTATTGAGTTTTTTAGGATATTGAAGTGGGAGTTTTATTTTAAGTTGTTTATTTATTAAAAATCTTAGTTTAATTTTTGTTACAGTTATTAGGAACCTCTGTTACAGTTATTCAGAGGGCAAGATTTAGTAGGAAAATAAAACTTCGGGGATATTAATTGGCCATGTTTAACTGCTATGTTATGTCATTGGCTAGCGGCAAACTTGGAGAAAATAATGGCTTTTATTATGCCCTGTTATGTCATTGTTTATTGTACTTACTGCTTGCATCTTTTCTTTAATTTAATGAATAAAACAAAATAATTATGCAAACTGTAAAATATAATTATATTGTATTAAACATGATTAGAGTATGAAAAAACTTTCCTCATGTCCCCCACTAACACGGGTTTTAGTTATATTACTTTGTTACTTAGCTTCGATATTATTGTTGCACACATGTGATAAGATTTATTTTGTTATTATGCAGTCATGCCATGTGAATCAAATGACACTGAGTGTGATAACAGTGATAATAGTGATGAAAGTATTAGGAGCGTTGACTTAAGGGCATTAGTTGAGAGTGATTTTGAAATGGATGATGATGAATAGTTTAACGCCAAAGTTGATGACATTGATGATGCATTTAATTTTAATTCTGAACATGTTGATGATGTTGGTTCTGATTACGGTTCGGAGGAGCATTTAAACTCTCTCAGGAATTCAGACGATGATGCATAGAGGTACCATGAGTTTATGGTTGAGCATGACTTGTCAAATGCAGTGTTTAAGTTTGGGATGAAGTTCAAGTACTCTACTGAGTTTAAGCAAGCTGTAAAGGCTCACTCGACACAAAGTGGCCATGAGTTGGAGTTTTACAAAAATGAGAAGAAGAGAGTGTCTGTGATTTGTACTGGAAATGGTTGCAAATGGAGGGTATTTGCTTCTAAGATGTAGTTGGAGAACACTTTACAAATCAATGTATATATACCTGAACACACTTGTGCTACAGAGTTTCACGATAGACATATGATTTCAAAGTGAATTGGAAAACACTATTTAGATAGATTTAGAAACCAAAGAAGATGGAATTTGAGTGAGATGGTTGAAACAGTGAGACATGACCATTTGGTTAATATAACCAAAAGTCAAGCATATAGGGCAAAGCAACATGCTTTTTTGTTGTTGGGGGGAACATGTACAAAATAATGTGCTAGGGTGTGGGAGTATTGTGAGGAATTAAAAAGGTCCAACATCAACAACACATTTAAGAAAGTTGACAGGACATGTATTGATATGCAACCACTTTTTTAGAGGCTTTATGTATGTTTAGAGGCTTAAAAAAAGGTCTTTTTTAAACAGTGGTATGCCTATTATTTGTATAGATGCATGCCACTTGAAAGGAATATGTGAGGATCAATTAATGGCGGCAGTTGGAGTAGATGGGAATGACTGCATATATCTCATTGTCATCACTGTAGTTGAGCAAGAGACTAAAGATGTTTGGAGATGTTCTTGGATCTATTGATTGTAGACATTGATTGTAGACAACAATTGAGTCTTACCTTCATTTTTGGCCAACAAAAAGGGTTGTTGCTTGCATTAGATGAAATAAGGGTTAAGCACAGATTTTGTTTGAGCACCTCTATGCAAACTTCAAGGTTGATTTTAAGAGTAAAGTATACAAAGATGCCTTATAGAATGCATCCAAGGCCCCCACAACCTATGAGTTTGATATGGAGATGGAAAACCTCGAAAGTATAGATGAAGATGCGTATAATTGGTTTAGCAATGTCGAGAAAAAAACATTGGGCGAGGCATTTATTTCATGGGAAAGTCACCAGAGGATTATGTCCATCGATATTTTCACACTGAAACAGTGTTGAGGACTTATGAGCATTTAATTAAGCCTTGTAATGGACCAAAATTATGGCCCAAGATCAGTGGGCTGACTAACCTTGACCACCAATTACAAAAAGGTAGCCCTAGTAGGTTGAAAAAACAAAGAAAAATGAGTAATGCTAAGGCTACCTCAACATCAAATACATTGAAAAGGCGTAACTCTACGTTAGCATGCAGTAGGTGCAAACAATTTGACCATAATAAGAGAACATGCAAGGGACATGTGGCTTTTAAACACAATCAGCCTACGTCAAGCAATCAGCATGCCTCAAGTAATCAGTCTACCTCTCCAAGGATGAAGAGCAAAACCGTCAAGAGGCGAAAAAGCCTTAGGAGAGCCACTTATAAATTTATGGGATTCTGGGTACGTTTTTTTAGCAACTTATGCTTTCTTTAACAAACTATTTTTTAATATGTTGTAATATACTGAACATGTTGAGATGTAATTTGAATATGGTGTAATATGCTAGAATTTGAATATACTGTAATATTAATACTAGATGCCTACTAATGAAGTAAGGGGAACTCAAGAATCTGGATCAAGTGTTGTCGGGCCTGGTAGAGGTGCTGTCGGGGCTGGTAGAGGTGCTGTCGGGACTAGTAGAGATGCTATCGATGCTGTTGGGGCTAGTAGAGGTGTTGTTAGGGCTGGTAGAGGTGTTGTCGGGGTCGGTAGAGGTTCTGTCGTGGCCCATAGAGGTGTTGTCGGGGTCGGTAGAGGTGTTGTCGGGGTTGGTAGAGGTAGTAGAGGTGCTGTTGGAGCCCATAGAGGTGTTGTTAAAGGTCGTGGAAGTGTTATTGCAGTTGGTAGAACAGATGGCTAATGGATGTGCATGTATTTTTTGTGTACACGTACGAGTGTTATTACAGTTGGTTGAGCGGCTGACTAATGAATATGCATGTATTTTTTGTGTACATGTAGGGTTGTTATTGGAGTTGGTAGAGCAGTTGACTAATGGATGTACATCTATATATTTGTGTACATGTAAGGTTGTTATTGCAGTTGGTAGTGCAGCTGGCTAATGGGCGTGCATGTATTTTTTAGGTACATGTAGGGTTGTTATTGTAGTGTAGAGCAACTGGCTAGCATACGAAACTAGATATTATGGAAGGTTGTATTATATGCCAGATATTTTTTGAGACTTTTTATCAAGTTTATGAGTATCGAATAGTTATTGTATTTAACAAGTTTATAAGTCTCGAAATAGTTATATCGTATTTAACAGGTTTATAAGTATCGAAACAATTATATTATATTTAACATGTTTATAAGTATCGAAATAGTTATATTGTGTTTAACATGTTTATGAGTATTGAAACATTTATATTGTATTGTATTTAACATGTTTATGAGTTACGAATAAGCTCAATTTAACAGGTTATATTTTGCAAAGACATTAAAGATATCTCATAAAGCTTGATACATAAGTATACTTGCATAATAAGTGAAATTTTACAAACCATACATTAATCTCACTTACATAGCTGACAATAAGGCAATTACAATCCATGAAAAAAATAATAACTAGTCACATGTTTTTCAATTTATTGCGATACAATTTATTTTTTTAATAGATAGTGACAGAATGACTATATTGAAACGTTAAGTAAACTATGATGACCAAATTGAGATTTTTTAAATTACGATAGCTAAATTAAAAACATATGCAAATTATGATGGATAAATTGGTAAAAAAAAATATTTTTGATAAAATAAAATATATAATATATGAGGTGGAAAATATAAAATAATATTTTATTATCACGTCATCGCTTAATGTGTTATGTCATCATTTAACGTGCCACGTCAAAGTCTCCGTTAATACAGAATGACAGAAGAATCATATTGAAACATTAAGTAAACTATGATTATTAAAATAAGATTTTTTAAATTATAATAACTAAATTGAAAACATGTATCAATGATTAAATTAATAATTTTTCCTAAATATAATATACACTGAAGGGCACTCAGCAACCCAAAATAATAATAAAAATTTGTCACTCTGCATTGTCGTAATGCAAAAAGTATCTCAACTGAAATGATGAGTTGTAATTAAAATATATAAACAGGTAATCATCCATTCTTGTTAAGGCAAGTATAAATATGTGACTCCAACAGCAAAAAGACACCCAACTGGCGAAGATGCTCGTCCCTCCACGTCGGCATTTGCTCTGCCGTCTGAATATTCTCTAATATTTAACGAACACAGTACTACAGAATCCATTGTCATTATCCTCACTCACTCTCTTCTTCAGATTCCATCGCCTTTGTCAATCAATTTTTTTTTTTGTTTTTCATCTCCTTCTCTTGCAATGGCGTCTTTTGCACACAGCTTTAACCGCTCTTTGCTTCGCGACATGCGGAGCGGCGCAGGCGGAGAATTAGGGAGAGGTCTCTATGGAGCTCCTAAAACGTTAACTTCTTCTAACTTCCTGAGGTTGAGCAGGAATTCGAAAAGTCATTCTTGCCAGATTCGGTGCCTTGGAGTTGGAGTGTCGCGCTTCACTGCTGAGGTGGTTGGTGATGAAGTTGTTGAGAACGAAGAGAAAGAGAAGGTGAAAGGCAGAGTGCTTAGAGTGGGGATCATTTGCGGAGGTCCATCGGCCGAACGTGGAATTTCTCTCAACTCTGCCAGATCAGTTCTCGATCACATACAGGTATTATACACGGTAAATGATTTTTTCGAAAAACTTTTAAGAAACCAATAATAAAAATAATAATTTAAAAAGAGATTGAGAGATAATGATGTTATATAATTTATGTAAAAAAAAATTTTAAAAAGAAGAAAAATCATGAGAGAATTATTGACATTTATTAGTTTACAGTGTAAAAAGATTTTACATAATTGATAATGAGAAAAGAATGAAAAGACAATGCCCTTAGTTGCTTGGGTTGCCTCTCCTCCTTTTTTCTTGATATATTTACATATATAAACTTTTTAAATTGAATGATTTGATTAAAATAATAATATAAAATGAGACACTCATTATATTTAGGGAATACACTCATTCGAAGAGATCATTCTATTTGGTATTAATCATTTTTTCTTTCTCATTTCCTATCTGTTTCGCTCAGCCGCTAATTAGTCACATTCATTTAATGATTTCTTATAATTTCGAGACAATCAGTAGCAGTCACTTGTTGCATGCTCAACTATCTGTCTTATTTAAGTTTCATTTTGTTTTCGATAAAATGCGGAATGCAAAATAGAGGTGACTAGTGAGAAGGAATTTGAAAATAGCTAGGCGGAACAAGCTGCTTGACTTGAGTTGACGAGTGTTGATGGACTTCACTTATCAGGCTAGCTTTACGGAGTTTTGAATAAAAAGCTATTGTTATTCTGAATTCCTTCTTCTCTTGCTTCTTTCTTTTTCCAGCGTTATCTGATATCTTTGGAGCCGAATTGGAGACATATTAGTCACACTTTGATTACTATTGGAACAATGATTTGTTTTCAGCTGGTTATAGTTCTATACGTTTATACTTTTTCATCTGGTATTAGGGAGATGATTTGCATGTAAGCTGCTATTATATTGATTTCAACCTCAATGCGTATGCAATTTCCTCCGCTCAGGTTTGGACGTTCTACCTTTCATGGTTTTTGTATATGCTTTATCACTTTGGAGTTGTACTTCTAGTTCTGATGCTGCATAACCTTGAGAACATATTACAATTATAACGGAATACATTTTTCTTATACATTTGCATCTTTGGTTTTGCTTCCATTTTCTTTGACTTTCATGCTATCTCATATATAGGTATATTCGAACACCCCTGCAGATTTTGATTTTAAACTTGAGAGGTAAGATTCTAAGTTTTGTTATTAGAGTCCTTGGGAATTTTTGTGGTCTGACTGTTCATTCATGAAGCCTCGCCCAAGGTTTTGATTCTCTGACTGGCTTTGCGGAACATCTTGCTGCATCTGTGGATATCGTATTCCCAGTTATACATGGTCGGTTTGGTGAAGATGGTGGGATTCAGGTCTAATATTATAAACTTCTTTATTCTCCAGTGTGGTAAATGCTCTTATTTACTCCTATTGGAGTTGCCTAATTAAAATTTATCCTTGTTGATGGAACTTGTAGGAGCTATTGGAAAAACATAATATTCCATTTGTTGGGACGGGTTCGAATGAGTGTCGTCAAGCATTTGACAAGGTAACAAGAGAGTTTGAAACCATTTTGTTTTGAGCCATATAAGTGAAATATATTAACAACTTTACAGGACTTACAGTTTCAAACTTTGTATTAGGATACTGAGATAGCGAGTTAGCAATATCAAAGATACAAGCAAATAAATTATTTTATTTATCAGTATACAAATACTTGGAGTTCTACGTATACTGAAACGATTTACTGAACAGAACAAATTGCTCTGTGAAATGCCTTAGTGAGTTGCTCAAAGAGGTATAATTGTCTCTAGTATCAGCATGATGTTCGCATTCTACTGATAAGAAAAGCATTTCAAACACAAGTTTCCAGAAATGGTCAATGCTTTATGTTGCTCTAAGCTGTAAATTAGGAGATGTCCTGAATTTTGCTAACCGTTGTCCTTATATATTCGCAGTATGATGCGTCCTTGAAGCTGAGTAAACACGGATTCAAAACAATACCTAGCTTTCTACTGCAGGTATTTTCTTTTTCTCGATTAAGCTAAATTTTTGTTGCCAGGTCATAGATTTGAAGTGTTTTATTCCATCAGACATTAGTAAAATCATTGACGCTTGCATAATTTGGACGTCTTATCTAGTTTCCTGTCCATTAATTTATTTGCCTCTCTATTCTAGTAATGCCCTCATTTAGGATCATTTCCACGTTTATTAGTGCCATTATGCTGTGAATGGTAATTTTGATTCCCGGATGGGTCTACTTAATGACCATTTATTTGTCTGCAATTTATGGTTTTGCTTACCTGAATTCTGGAATCACGTCTAGGGTGGCGATGCATGCCAATATGAACTCTCAAAGTGGTTTGCAAGAACTCAACTTGATCTTCAATCAGGAAAAGTTGTGGTAAGTAACATGTTTTAGAGGTTGTGAACTTCTATGTTGTAATGCACCTTTGTGGATACTATATTTTGCTATGTAAGGCAAAAGATTTTATTCAATTTCTTTGAACAATCCAGGTAAAACCGACAAGAGCAGGTTCAAGCATTGGTGTTATAGTTGCATATGGTGTGATTGATACCATTGTAAAAGCAAATAAAATAATTTCCGAGGTACTCCACTTTCACAGATATGATACTCTGATGCATGGTACCAACCTACTTAATTTTGGAGCAATATTCTACACTAACACAATCAGCAATTGTATTGTATTCAAATGTTGGCAGGAAAACTAATGCTTGATAGAAGATGTTCACAATATGGTAGTATCTCATTTGTTTTTTGTACTCTATTTTGCATAGGGAATCGATGATAAAGTCATTGTTGAAGTATTTCTTGAAGGAGGGAGTGAGTTTACAGCTATTGTCCTTGATGTAGGATCTGGCTTTGATAGCCATCCTGTTGTACTACTACCTACTGAGGTGTGAGTTTTACCTCAAGTCTCTTTTGCATTGTTTCATAGTTGCTTAAGATAATTGTTGGAATTTTTTATTTATTTTGAATGACTAGGTGGAGCTTAAATTCCATGACAGTGTTGATGTAACAGAGAAGGATGCAATTTTCAATTACCGAAGGAAGTATCTTCCCACTCAGCAGGTATATAGCATGCATCTTAGATACACATCTTTGTTATGCTTATTCTTGAGTTTTACTCTTTTTCCGCAAAATTTATTTGCTCCCTCATTTTGTGTGTGCATTTAAATCAGGTTGCGTATCATACTCCTCCTCGTTTTCCTGTTGAAGTGATTAAAAATATTCGAGAAGGAGCATCTTTACTATTCAAACGATTTGGCCTTCGGGATTTTGCTCGAATTGATGGATGGTTTTTGCCCGACTGCTTTCGTGTACCTTCATCCTCAGAAGGGAAATTTGGAAAGACTGAATTTGGCACAATAGTTTTTACAGACATTAACCTGGTAAACTAAGTAGTGGGCCTTATCTTTTAAGAATTATACAAGTATTGGTTCTTCTTAGGCATTCCATATTAACTTTTCCCATGTGTATCAGATTAGTGGCATGGAGCAAACCAGTTTTTTATTCCAGCAAGCATCCAAGGTAGATCTGAATTAGTTATGCATAGCTTTGAAACCTTTTATGTTATTAATGACATGAAAATAAAATTTAAATCTAAATTCTCTTATGTGTGGCATGAAGCCTGGAATTCTAATTTCTTGGTGATCCCAGAAGGGAGATTAATATGGACTACTATCTGCACTGAAATTCTATCTTTTAGCAACATTGCTTAGACATCTGCGTAACTCATAAGATGGTTTGTGATCACATGATACTATAAGCATATTTAGAATCATGCTACATACAATGATGCACTATTCATTTAAAGTATGCAAAATGAAACGTATTTTACAGCATAAATTTTTAAATGACTTTCATTTTGCAATGAAGCAGTCTAAAATACTTATTTTGCAGGTTGGGTTTTCTCATTCAAACATCCTTCGGACCATTATTAACCGTGCTTGTTTGCGGTTCCCCAATCTCGCATCATTTAGTAGTTCAAGATATTTTCCTAGAACATCAAGTTCATCAAAGCATAGTAAAGCATTTCCTAGCTGCAAAGACATTAAAAAAGTTTTTGTTATTTTCGGGGGAGACACATCAGAGCGTCAAGTATCTCTTATGAGCGGAACCAATGTTTGGCTAAATTTGCAAGCATTTGATGATGTAAGTCAAATTTGGGCAACTGAAGGTTTTAAGTTTTCAACTGACATAATGAAAAGCTCAATTTCTTCAGCTTAAATTTATTTTCGTTTACTTAATCTTTAATTTATAGCCATGTATCTGGTTCCACTATCTTCTCCAACTGAACTTCACATAGTGCACAAATAAGTGTGACACGGTCTCATATGAGAATTTTTTGGCAACAGCTTGAAGTGACTCCATGTTTGCTTGCCTCAACTAAAGAATGGCCATCCAGTAACTGTCCGGATGAAGAAGAGGTTGATGTGACCTCTAGAACAGTTTGGTCATTGCCGTAAGTGTTAATCTCTCTCTCTCTCTGTGGTGCAAAAGAAAGGAAATATTAATTTTGTTCAATCATACCTATGTTTAGATAGGTAGTATATGGTAAGTAACTAGAATTATATTTGCTGTCTAGCTTGGCTTCTATGCTTCTAGTTTAAATGAACTCAAAGGATAAAAGGTAGTGGAAAACATCCGAGATATGAAATGTAGTTTGTTTGCCTCTTTTTGTAGTGCTGATCCTAAATTAGTAAACCATACTCGTGAACATGATAAAATATGTAGATTCAGCAAGTTATAACTTCGGGCGAGCTAGTCTGTCTGCTATCGGGCGAGCTAGTCTGTCTGCTATTATTCGTTAACGATAGTAATGTTTCTTCGTCAGCATTTTGTTGAATTCATTTTATCTTATCCTGCGTTCAACTAGCCTCAAACATTTCAAACATGATTTTTGATAGCTATGTACAATTAATAGCTTGACACCACCAACGGATAAAAAAAATAGCTTGACACCACCAAGTTTGATATAATTTAGTGTATATATCAATGTCTTTCTTGCATCTTCTCAACTTAATGTTGGTTTTTGTTAATAGGTACTCTCTTGTGCTGAGACACACCACAGAGGAAGTTCTTTCTGCCTGCATTGAGGCTATTGAACCGGCTCGGGCTGCGTTGACATCCCTCATGCGGAATATAGTGATGAATGATCTCATGGAAGGTTTGAAGAAACATAGTTGGTTTAATGGATTTGATATTGTGGATGAACTTCCTTTGAGATTTTCTTTGGAGCAATGGATCAAGCTGGCCAAAGAAGTTCATGCAACAGTTTTCATAGCAGGTGTTGTTTTTTACTATGACCGCTAATGATTGATCTCCTACTGTTCTTTTCTAATTTTTTTCCCAGATTGTCAATGTAGAATATGTTATTGCTTATTTCGATGGCATCCAAAGAATTTAATTGAAGTTTTGTTGAGTTAGTTCATAATAAACCAAAATGCTTAACGCATCACCTTTATGATGTGTCATTTGATTATGACCCCTCCTAAAGTATATCATATTCTCCCAACACTATCATACTAAGAATTAAGTATAGTTAATACGCTCATGATATACCCCGCCTAAAGGTATTATTTCATCTTACAGATTCTAGTATGTTAAAATTGATTGTTACCGTCCATTTCTTGATCACAGTGATGAAAAAATCCTTACCAGTTTTCTCTTGACATTATTCAAGCAAAATAGATGATAATCAGATATAAGACAATTTTTTTCATTAATTCCAAGTTGGAAGTTGGATTGTCCCCGTAGGATTTGATCGACTAGCATGCAGAGACGTAAGAGCTCAACTCATTAAAATATTGTGAATTTATGAGGTTTATATATCTTGTGTTAGTGCATGGAGGCATTGGCGAAGATGGTACGCTTCAGTCTTTGTTAGAGGCTGAAGGGGTTCCTTATACAGGTTTGTCCCCAATCAGTGCTGCTCGGCGAGAAGAACTACTAATTGTTGTTTTATTAGAGGCTGATTTCATATTTTACTTCTTTTGCCATCATTTAAGGTCCTGGTGTGATGGCCTCAAAGACATGTATGGACAAAGTTACAACCTCATTGTCCCTCAACCATGTAGAGTAACCACCTTATGTTTTATGTCTTTAAAAGAGGGATGGTTATAGAAAGTTAAATTATTATATTTAAATGTCTTTCCGTACTTGCATTACTTTTGTTATGAATAGCTTTCGGAACTGGGAGTACTAACTATTGAAAAGAAATTGTGGAGCAAAAAGGATCTCCTGGAGATGCCTCTGTTAGATGTATGGCATGACTTAGCCTCAAAGCTTCAGTGTGAGACACTATGTATTAAACCAGCGAGAGATGGTTGCTCAACTGGGGTAGCAAGACTATGGTAAACAGACAACCAATGTTCATTATTTTAGTCCTCTTGAGATGCTAATGCTATTGAATGATTGAAAGACAAGGCAAGTATTTCATGATATTACTTGTTTTGTGCAGCTGCGTTGATGATCTTGTAGTCTACGTAAAGGCGTTGAAGGACTGTCTACTCAGGATTCCTTCTAATAGTTTGTCCAAGGTGTGAATTTCATATGAATCATATCTAATTAGAATTTCTTGCAATAGTTTGTCCAAGAGAGTATCTTTAAAGTTGTGTTCTTTCTTTGAACAACAATGTTGAATATTACCAGTAGCATATGCCTAAGAGAAGACGAGATGGATGGCATAATGATTAGATTACTTGTTGAAAAAGAAACGTGATTGTTATTGCTAATTTTCAAATCTTGACCTTTTAATTTTCTGAATTCTCGTATAACCAATAAACTTATGGTGAAGTCAGTTCGATGCTTTTAACTATCTCATCTTTCATGATATGACATTGTATTTCTTTTGGAACAGGCACATGGTTTAATTGAAATGCCAAGCCCACCACCAGAGCTTTTGATTTTTGAACCTTTTATAGAAACTGATGAGATAATAATTTCGTCCAAAACTACTAATGGGAGTGGACATTACCTGATGTGGAATGGATCCCGTAGATGGGTGGAAGTAACTGTTGGTGTTATAGGAAAACGAGGGTCAATGCGGTCTTTGAGTCCTAGTGTTACTGTCAAGGAAAGTGGTGATATTTTATCACTTGAGGAGAAGTTCCAAGGTGGATGTACATGTATACCTCTTTATTTCAATTTAAGATCGATAGGCTATTATTTGTTCTATCTCATTTAAGGTAGCATTGACATGATCATATCCTAGTGTTTTTAATGAAAATTCCTAGGTCTGAGATTTTGCGTGTGATGGAATGATGCATTTTTTGCCAACTGTTTCACTTTTTTTTTGCCAGTTTTTCCCTGTGAAGGATGATACAATATCTTGACTTTCTAGTGTTGGAACGTTTAAAATGACATGCATTCTGATTGACAGGTGGGACTGGTATCAATCTAACTCCGCCACCATTATCGATAATCAGGTTTGTCTGCAGCCCTCATAGTTTAAACGTCTTGATCTATATGTGCAAAAACTAATCATCCACAGTCAACTATTACTACACTTTCGGGATTTCCCTTTGTATATGTCCTCACTGGAGTCTCTTATAGTTATATTTCTGATTCTTGTTTAATCAGCAATGAGGCATTGGAGAGGTGTAAAAGAGGTATCGAACTGGTTGCAAACACTCTACAGCTAGAAGGAATTTCACGAATCGATGCCTTTGTAAATGTTGACAGTGGAGAGGTTGGTTGATTTAAGCTTTACATAGTGCACCTCTGGCGTTTATGCATGTACTAGTCTACCTGTTTGGAAGTTCCTCCTTAGGGATGCTTAGTCTTCTGTTGAAATGAATCAACTTCTTGGTGCTCATGTGTACCATCCATAGAAAATCCAAATGCTTCAATTAATCATGATCTCTAGATCTAACTTTTAAGCATTAGCACTCTATAATGAGTGTCTTCCTTTTTGACAAACTGTGTTGGGTTATATGTAGGTATTGGTCATAGAGGTTAATACAGTTCCTGGAATGACACCTTCCACGGTCCTCATCCATCAGGTAAAGAATTTGAGTTTTACCATGTTTCCTTAATTACTTTCTGATTTTTGGGTATCAAAACTAATTAGCATCTGGAATTTCATTGCTCTACAAAGCATGATTTAGTGAAATGATATGAGCTTTCTGTTCAGACAAATTAACTGTAGATAATATTACTTGCTGGTGAAAATCCATAAGAACAGAAAGTATACATCTTTATTATAAAATTTCTAAGCATTTCTCTATTCATTTCCACATCAGGCGCTAGCAGAGCAACCGCCTATATATCCTCATCAGTTCTTTCGTATGTTGTTTGATTTTGCTTCAGAAAGGTCCCTCTAAAATCTTCCAAAAATTACTTTTTACTCTCTCTCTTTCTCACTCTCGCGGGGGAGTGGTTGGTTGTAAGCAATGTCATGTAGAATTACTTTATCATGTAAGCAAGCATTCTCTCACTCTCTCCGTGGAGTGGTTGTAAACTTGTAAGCAATGTCATGTAGAATAAATGTATGATAATTTTGCTTTGTATAACAGAGAGCTCTCAAAAGTGGAAATATGTCTTGATAATATATGTTCATAGTCTAGATAATATATGTTCATAATAGCGATATATATTCAAACATGTGGTACACATTTGTCCAAAGAGCTAAAAAAAAATTAGGTTATGTTTGTTGTTCCTTTGAGTCATGTTGTTTATAGCACTTCAAAGTCGGTCGAGTAGATTCAGTTCTAGGCCTCTGACTCAGCTTCGACCATAACAATCAGCCTCTTACATGTCGATGAAAACTGGGCCAGGTCGAACCCGACACATATGAACTGACAAACTATTTTTTTGTCACCTCTACATGTAGTTATGACTTTCATTTACCGGTAAGTTAAAAGAAACTGACAGGTTTTAAGGACTTGTTCGGTGGCCTTAAAAGTAGGACAATATTATTTTAGTACTGTCTGATATTTGGTAAAAATATGGAGTTCGTGTTAGTTAATACGGTGAGATTTTTTAGTCCCACTCACATGAGATAATTTAGTCCCTTTTTTTTAGGAGGACTATACATGACTAAGAAAAACAAAACTGTTTTTTAATTTTTATCTTAGAATGATTTTTTATTAAAATGATATTTTTTATTTATATGAACTTCATTCACTAACAAAAATAATTTATGAATTTTCGAAAGGTGTAAAATTAGTTATTTATGACTTAATTTTATCAATTTTCAAAGTCATTTACTATTTCTTTTCTTCGTTTTTACTGAATTTTAGAGTCTCTCAATTATATGAGTGTTTAAGTAATTATTTATATATATTAAATGACTTATTTTGTGTATTAAAAATTCAATGATTTTTTTTTTAATTTCAATATTTATCACTATAAATTATCATTATTTAAGGTTTATGGGTATAATTGAATTTGTATTTTTAATAAAAAAAAGAATTTACAGTGATAGCATGAAGTAGATAATTTATTTTATAGTTAAAAATATAAAATAACATGTTAATAAATTTCAGATAGGCTTTTGCGGATCAAATCATGACAAACAGTTTTACAATCTAGTACTATAACGTGCAAAACATTCTATAAGTGTTACAGTATTTTAACTAATACAACACTAAACACTGAACATTATTATTTAATTCAGTACAATACAATGCAGTACAATCTGAAAAATTTAATACAGTACTATATAATACTATCTTAACTATCAAACGAGCTCTAAGGATGATGTTAAGTAGATGATTGTTTTTTTTTTTAAAATGTCAGAATTTGAACTTTCTCGTATGAAATTGTGGATGGGTCAGTGTGACTTTATAATTTTGCGGGCATTTTTTTTGTCATTTTTGCTAATTTTTAGTTGTCTAATCATTTAGTTAACTCTTCTTACAAAATACGCCGTTCATATAGTTCTCCTTTTATTTAACGCAGTTACAATCATGCAATTTTTTACGGAAAACTATTAGAAATTGACCAAATTTTTTAAATTTTAATATGAAACCATTGTTGGTTCTCTGTGAGTTTTTAAAGAAAATTATTAGCAATAACGTACATCTAAGAAACAAAGATTCTCAATGATGAAAGGTAAACACTCTACTTAATAATAAGTTAGTTTAATGTAATTGATTAAATCTTATCCCCAAATTTTTTAATATAATTTTAAATTATATTTTTTCATTCTTCTTTAAATTTTTAATATAACTTTGATAAAAAAAACACCCAACCACGGTAGGTGGTGAACTTAACATATAAATTCATTTATATCAGTCAAATTCTTTTAACTTTTTTTGTAATTTTTTATTGCCCGGTCATTTATTTAGTTTCCTTTTAAAATCCGGTCACCCATATACTTCCCCCAAAATGTTATTTTGCTACAATCATGAAAACTTTTATTTTGCTGCAATCATGAAAACCTTTGGTTCTACTTTTTTTCTGTTATTTAATCCTGTATCATATTTGTAGTTGATTAGTTATATTTTTCTTTGAGGCCATCTCTTACTGTCTACTAAAGAATTATCTTAACGCTCAGTTTGGATATGTAGTAGTTGTACATTCACGTGCTGCACGTGTTAGATAACTTATGATTTTAAACTCTAACACATTACATTTGTTGTTAATGACATGTTATATGATGATCAAGATCATTTTTCAATTGATGGAATAATTTAAGAAAATAAATCGAAGATATATTTATTGATCGTACACATTATATTTTTATGGCTCGCACATTTTAGTTTCACTAATATTTTTGTCGTTGCCATCAAAACACCTCGTGAAAATATAATATATAATTGTTTGTGAGAAAACACCGTTGAGAAAGATAAATAACAACATAAAAAACACAGAAACACACATGTTTAATAGAAATCAAGTTTAATACTTTGAGACTTTGGGTAAATAAATATATATTCATCTAATATATGAATTTATTTTCACGTGCTTGACTTTATATGGCCATTCACTACTCATTATCAATGTCTCGATGTTTGAATTTTGGTAAATAATTAAATATACTTTCCTTAAATTCATTAAAAGTTAAGATATGTAATTATCTTAGCATGTGGTAATTATCTTAGGGGTCTCTCGTTCTGTAATTATCAATAATCTTCATCTGTTCTGAATTCTGATAGTTCTATCTTCCTACTTTTTAGATGCAGCCCATATCTCAAAGCTATGTCTTCTAAGCCATTATGACTCTCACCATCCCTATATCTTTAACCCATGTCCAATCTCTCATATCTAGAGATTATTGTGGTCGTCAGCCACAATGTGCCGTTTAGCATGTGGTAATCGCATGCTAAATGTTAATAAATTATTTATTTTTTAATGCAGGACCCATTAAATTTTTTTACACTTATTTCTCCATCTATTTTACACAATTTTTTTTTTTACATTTCTGTCCATAAAATCATATTTGTTTGATTTTTTATTATTATTTATGTTTAAGACAAAAAATAATAGTTTCTTTACTATTTTAATTTTATTGTTATTTTTTTTTACAGTTTTTCACTGTTTTAAATTTTTTCTTCAATTATAATTTTATCTTAAAACCGTAAAAAATAAAAGAATAGAATTTTTTTATAGTTAAAAATAAGTCACAGTAAAAAATTGTAATTTTTTTCCGAAAAAATAAAACAAAATCAAAGAAGAATGATGTGGGGCCCACACCAAATATTAATAAATTAATTATTTTATAACGTGAGATTGATTATATCTTTTTACATTTCTCTCTCTAAAATCTATTCCACACAATTTATTTTACATTTTCCTCCCAAAAATCATACTTATTTGATTTTGTTTTAGTTTTTACTATTCAAGAATTTTTTACTATTTTTACTGTGATTTATGCTTAACTATTTTAAATTTTTTACTGTTTTTTATTTTTTACGATATTTAAAACAAAATTATAATTCAAGAAAAAATTTAAAACAGTCAAAAACCGTAAAAAATAATAACAATAAAACTTAAAATAATAAAAAAACTATTTTTTATTTTAAACATAAATAATAAAAAAATCAAATAAATATGATTTTGTGGAGGAAAATTTTAAAAAAAAATTATGTAAAATATATTTTGAGGAGTGAATGTAAAACAAATTTGTGTGAATAGATTTTGAAGAGAAAAATGTAAACTCAGCTATTCACGATCAGGCGAAAAATAAACTAAACAATAAAAAGTGAGAGAGAATCCTTGAGAATATTTGAGTAATTGCTCGATTTGTATTGAATGCTTGAGTTTACTATTGACCTCTATTTATAGACTCTCAATCATTTACAAAGTTCAACGTTATCTTTAAAATACAGAGAATAAACAGAATATTCTTCCAAAATAGAGCTTATCATATCAAATTTAATTCATCTATACTAACAACTAATCGAACTTAGCTTATCTATATCAATGACTGATCAAGCTTGAACCATCTGATGGGATACGGCGAGATAGATGGTTTAGATCGGTTTTTCCTGCTTCTCCATGGTGGTAGTCCGCACGCCCCTTTGTGATTGGTCTTGTCTCACTTACGTGGCTCCACAAAAAAATTTACTTGTTCATTTGCTCCTATTGCATTTAATATTACATAGTAAAATTAATATGCAATATTAAAGTGTTTCTTGAAAAACGGAATGCCATCATTACACATCATCATTCCCTATCTTTTGTGTCAGTACACGTCTTCTGGTGCATTTATTTACGCTGCCATTTCCATTTTTCAGTCGATTCATCTTCCTGTTCTCGGGATTGTGCCACATACTAGGCAATCTTCTGATTTTGTCAGGGTATGCGGCTTCCTTTTCCACCTCACGCTTCCATTTGTGTCAGTTATGATGAGTCAGTCATGTTTCTTCGCTAGTCACGCTTTTTAAAAAACGTCCCCTCATTTTCCCATCCTCTGTCGTTTCAAATTTCCGTTCTCATTTTTTATGCTCCTTGAACAGACGCGGATCATATATTTTTTTAGCAGAAAAATCTATTTCCCGTTGCTAGCTGTCATTTCCCCATTCGTCAACGGTTGCGTCTCTTTGCCTCTTACGCTATCACTCTCGTCTCCCTATGTTGCCGGCCACACGGTTACGCTATCGATTGCATGTGTTCATCAATAATTAATTGCAGGCATCCCATCGTTTCCCCTGTTTTAGAATAGGGCATTTTCAAATTTCTTTTGAAGTCTGTAGCTTATATAAAACCTCTTCCTTCATTCCTTTCACTTTCTCGCGTTTGAACTTGTAAGTTCCTTTTTCATCTTCTTCTTTCTTCTTTCCTGTTGGTGGGATTATGGCTGAGTTTAAAGTTCCAGTCCCTCTAGTCAAGATTCTAGATGAATTTAGGAAATTCATGACCCGTTACCGAGAGGTTTTTCCCCCAGATGTTATTTGTGCGTTGGGAGAGAGTAAGTCTGTAGGGGTTTCTTGTAGACCACCCTACCTAATAACCCTTAGTCTCATGTACATAGCCCTAGGTCTTAGGCTTCCATTTTCTCATTCTTTTTCAGAATTTTTCTGTAGAGTAGGTCTTACCCCTTCACAACTTATCCCGAGCTCCTATTGGATTCTACTTGGTTTTGAGGCCTTAAATAGAAGATATAATTTTGGTTTAGGGATAGATGAGCTCCTCATAGTCAAACACAGAGATGGAAGCTATTACCTTTCCTCCCGCTCGTCTGAGAAAAGAGGAAATATGATCACCAAGATCTTGAGAGAAGACAAGTGTTGGGAATGTAATACTGTCTTGATTGGCGAATTGAGGCGGTGATGATCGCTGGACAATTTTCAAGAAATGGGCAATTTTTAATAGAGCTTCAGCTCTTGCCTCCATTTTTTTTCATTCGTTTCCACCCTTTTTTAATTATTCTTTTGTTTGGCTAATGGACTTATGTTCTCTTTCTTTTGCAGCTAAGAAAAATCGGAAGCCTTACCTTTCCAGAGAGTCCGTGGAAAAGATCATCGCTGCTTTCCATCTTTGAGCTCAAGATCGAGATTGGAAAGTGCTTAGTGATTTGTGAAGAGAAGCCAATCCTGCTCCCATTCCATTTCCTGCTCCGGTTTCCGTTGCTACCACAGAAAAAATCTCACATGACACGTGATAAGATCTACAGCGAAGACTCCATCGACGAGAAAATAGAGTGTGAATCGTAGAATCAACTAGATGGTTATGAAAAAGAGATCAATTAGACGAAAGTACATGGCTAACCAACATGAAAATCCAAAGAGAAGCTAATCAAGACCATTGGATTGACACGATGATCAAGATTTACTTAGTTGTTAATGTTAATAAGCTAGATCTCAGAAGAATATTCTGTTGATTATTTTCAGATAGAATTAGATAAGTTATATCAGATTTTATGAAAGCCTATAAATAGAGATAATATGTAACTACAAAGTGACATTTAACGACTCTCAACACACATAAGAAACAAACAGACTATGTATATTGTATTAGCCTTGTAAATCTTTCTTCATAATGAAATACTATCAAAAGCTTCCCGTGAGTTTTCTTCCCTTTAATAATTTTTCACATAATCATGGTGTTTATTACTCCATTCTATATACCCTTTATTTTTTATTATGATATAGGAAATTCACGACCAATTCTCTAAAACTGTGAATTTTTTCCTTTACATTTTAGTGCTTTCATTGAGAGCTGAGAGTTCCACTCGAGGTTATAACCAAAAATGCTTAACACTAGATCGCATGTTGTACGGGAAACGGGAAACAACGCTAGCACAACCGTCAACCCCCAGATTAGCCCTTACAGCCAACATGAGTGCACAATATGATCAAGACCATTTTGACTGGGATGCAAGGTATGGATAGTCATAACAATGAAGTATTATGGGACGCATGGAAAACCATGCACGAACAGATCAATATGTTACAATGGGAGATAATGGAGACAAGAGCAAAAGCGAGCCAAAGGACTGTGGTGCGGGAACGAGAAGCGAAAAACCAGAATGAGGAAGAGAGAGAACAGACACACCGACAATTGAAGTTGGTAGCAAGGCAGAACGCCTGTCAAGACGGAACAGAAATCACTTCATGTGACAAAGGAAAAGGAGCTGGAGATACGAACGAGCCCACGAAGCCAATAACGGAATGTGTCGTAGAAAAGATGCTGGAACAAAAAAATCTTAAGATGAGAAAGTTGGGAGCAGACGAAATTGTGGACCTGGAGACTTTAACCCGCTCCCCCTTATGTTTGGAAGTTTTGGCCGCTCCTGTGCCAAAACAAATCGTGGCCTCTATGTTCAAGTGTTATGAAGGAAAGTCAGGTCCTGTAGACCATCTCCGTTGTTTCAAGCAAGCGATGATGCTTCATCAACATGAGGATGAATCGATGTGCCACATGTTCCCAACTAGTCTGGATGGGAACGTATTAAAGTCGTATCATTCTCTACCCCCTTGCTTAATTGATAGTTTTGTTAGAATGTCTTCTGTTTTCCTGGAGCATTATTCCACCTACCAGATGGTGATGGAAGATTCAGAAAACTTTTTGACTCGCAATTAAAAAAAGGAGAATCATTATGAGATTACACCCATCGCTTCAAGGATGAAATGGAGAAAGTGGAAAATTGTGATGATCGTGTGGACAGACTGACATTTAGACGCAGTTTAGATCCAACTCCCAAATGTTCGAGGATCCATCCAAAAATAAACCCCTCACGAAGACAGAAACTTTCCTCAAGGTGCAAACATACATAGCCCCGGAGGAAGGAAGAAAAAGTATTCATAAGCTGGTTGAGCAGTGGAATTCAGTGCAGCGTAAGGATGACGACAGCACGATAGCGGGAAAGCGTGGAGCTGAACGTTAAGAAAAGAAGACGGAAGAAAAGCAAGGCGACTTCGAAAAAAGGCCAAGACTAGCTGGAGAAGTCCACCCCAGGGACAAAGTTTACACCCCATTGACCATCCCGGTAAATCAGATTCTTGAGGTTATCAAGGATAAACCATGGCTAAGACGACCCCATCTAATCATGAAGGAGACAAGTAGAAGAGATAAGGAAAAGTATTGCTGTTAATATCAGAGTGTAAGCCATGAAACCAAGGATTGCTACCAACTGAAGGACTATATTGAGAAGCTAGTTCAAGAAGGACAATTAAAGGAGTTTGTCCTGAGACGAGAACAACTGAGGAGGGATGAAAAACGAAGAGCTCCCCAGGGAAAAGGAACCACTAAGGATAATGTGTACAATTATTGCCTTGACAGAGTCAGATGGTATAACGAGGAAAGAAAGGAAGATCTATTGCAGAAAGCCGTTCTTGAAATAAATGATGACCTATGGGAAACATCGAGAAGTTTACTGATTATTTTTATGATGAATAATCTTATTTATTAATTAACCAGAATATTAATTAAACTCTTTAATTAAATAATCTTATTTATTAATTTCATTATTACTCCACTATAAATATGGAATTGCACTCTTAGAGATTATAAAATTTATTTACAGAATATTCTCATGTAGTCCACTGACATAATCATTTCATGTAGTTTTATCTTCAAATTATTGGTTCGTAAATTAGAACTAGTTAAAATTACCATTTTACCCTTATAATTACCTCTTGATCCTTAAGTACCATTAATCCACTAGTGAATGACTAATTTATAATCTTATTATAAATTTGAGCTCAATAACAATTAGTTTTAGAATTAACACTTAAGAGAACCAATATAAGATCCGTTAGGAAAGCTTAAATTCCAAATCTTATAAGGTCATGTCCCTAGCCATCTACATCACTGAATCTTCAAAACAAAAGTCACTAGCCTGATTAACAAACATACCTTAACGAGTGAATCAAAAGATTCCGTAGACATGCATAGCAGTTCATGACTACTCAGGATTCAGACTGATCTACACATGATCATCAAATTGATATGTATTAAATTTTTATGATAAATGCACGTTAATAAATATATTAATTTGCATCGGTCTTGTCATATATATTGTTATTATATAAAGTACCTTCACTATGATGTCTATCCATATCAATGATCCTGATCTAGATCACACGCATTCATAATGCTTTGTGAACCGTACTAGCAACCATTCATGAAAGATTTCATACTTTAATATGTTGCTGACAATTTTATTCATTATCTATGATCTTAATCCTCTTATACTAATACAAGATCATAGTCTCATTAATGAATATGGAATTTTCAGATATTTATATAAATTATTCAACAATAAATTAAAAGAACAATTATGAGAAAAATGTAATCCTCTTTAAATTTCGTATTAAAATGTCAATACACATGCTTTAAGGGCATAACCCCTAAAACTCTCCGACTTGCCCTAAAGAAAATGTGACATCTCTCTTAATCTCATGTTACGTACGTGACCCTCAAATGACTTCGCAGGAAGTGTCTTATTAAAAGGACCGCCCAGGTTCTGTTCTGATGCTATCTTCATAACAGTCACATCTCATCGATGCATGATGTCTCTTACAAGATGATATTTCCTCTCTATGTGCTTGCCCCTCTTGTAACTCCTAGGTTCCTTAGAATTTGCTACCGCTCCACTTTATCACAGTACAGGATCATTGGCTTGTCCATATCTGGAACTACTTCTAAATCAGAATAGAACTTTCTGAGCACACCACCTCTTTCATAGATTCACAAGTCGCTATATATTTGGCTCCCATAGTGGAATCTACAATGCGTGATTGTTTAATACTTCTCCAGACTACAGCTCCTCCACCTAGGGTGAATACTGATCCAGATGTCAACTTTTGTCTGTCTTTGTCTGATGAAAATCAGAATCAGTATATTTAGTGGGGTTCAAGTCTCCACCTAAATAAACAAGCATATAGTTTCTCGTTCTCCTAAGATACGTGATAATGTGCTTTACTATAATCCAGTGTTCCAAACGTGGATTCGATTGATAGTGACTGACAATTCCCACTGCATAACAGATGTCCAATCTCCCAATCTTTCATTTTAAATTTCTCAGCTAACCACTTCTTTACCTTTGATAAAGTTTCTACATCATTCTCAATGAGTAGAATATCATCAACATAAAGAACTAAGAAAATCACTATCTTAACTTTTTTGAATTTATAAATATAGGCTTCATCAAAATTTTGCTCGAAGCCATAAGAATTTATAATCTCATCAAAGGTGAGATTTCAAGATCTAGATGCTTGTTTTAATCTATATATGGATTTGAGTAACTTGCATACTTTCTGATCTTGCCCCTTTTGTACGAACTCTTCTGGTTGTATCATATAGATGCTTTCTTCAAGAGAGTCATTCAGAAAAGCTATCTTGATGTCCATTTGCCATATCTCATAATCAAAACTAGTGGCTATGGACAAAAGGATGTGAATGGATTTTAGCATGACCACATGGGAGAATGTCTGTACATAATCGACTCCCTCCCTATATGTATACCCTTTAGCTACTAAACGTGCCTTGAAAGTCTCTACTTTCTCATCTGCATCTCTTTTCTTCTTAAAGATCCAGTTACATCCAATGGGCCTGGAATCTTCAGGTAGATCTACAAGTTCCCAGACGGAATCAGAATACATAGATTCCATTTCCTCGTTCATGGCATTTTGTCATTTCTCCTTTTAGGATCATTCATTGATTCTTCATAAGATAATGGATTGTTTATATTAGTGTCTCACACTAAGACATGTGCCTCTAGTTCGTAGTGAACTGGTTGTCTCACAACCCTCTCACTATGTCGTTGCACCGGGGTTTCCTTTGCGGGAACTGTGGTTTCTCTGATTTGTCGTTTATTAGTAGAAATTGAAGGTGGTTTGATCTCATCAGTTGCTACGAGGTTTGCAGTTTGCATATAGTCATGTTCAAGAAAGGTTGCATTTGTCGACACAACACCTTTTGATTATTGTGACCATAAAAGTACCCACTCTAGTCTCTAGAGAATAGCCAATTAATATGCAAACCTCAGACCTTGAGTCTAACTTTCCGGTCTTGGGTCTAAGAACGTGAGCTACACACGCTCATATACAGAAATGACGCAAACTAGGTTTGGAGTCATTCCATAACTCTAAAGACGTCTTGCTTACAAACTTAGAGGGCACTACATTCAAAATGTAAGTTACCGTGTGTAGTGCATATCCCTAAAATATAAGTGACAATGATGAGTAACTTAACATAAACCTAACCATATCCAATAAGGTTCGGTTTCTTCTCACTGCAACACAATTTTGCTGTGGTGTTTCAGGTGCTGTGAGTTGGGGTATGATTCCATACTCTAGCAAATAGTCATTGAATTCTGAATCCAAGTATTCACCATCTCGATCGGATCGAAGGGTTTTTAATGATTTACCTAATTGCGTTTCAGCTTCAGCCTTGAAGTCTCTAAACTTTCCAAAAGTTTCAGACTTTTAATGCATTATGTAACTATAACCATATATTGAGTAGTCATCAATGAAAGTGACAAAATACTCATATCTATCTCTAACTTGTACATTGATCGATCTAGAGACATCACTATGTACAAACTCAAGTGGTTCCTTGGCTCTTTGATCATTTTACCTTCTAAACAGGATTTACAAACAGGAAGAGTTCCAACTTTTAGCTCGCTCAAAACACCATGCTTTGTTACCTTGTTTAACCGATCTAGATTAATATGTCTCAACCGAAAATGGCATAAATATGTGTTATAATCATGAGAAAGTCTTTGTCGTTTGTTATTTTTTGATTTTGTTACTTTAAATAATTCAGAATTATTTAACACGTGTTCAGTCGATTTAAGCATATATAATCCGTTTATAATTTTAGCATGACGAATATCGAATCCATTCTTAGAAATAATAAATACTTTATTAATGAAAGAAACTTCGAATAAATGTTCTTGCAAAAATGAAAGAGAAATCAAATTTCTCGAAAAACTAGGAATATAATAAACATCGTTCAAAACTAAGTAATTATATCCAAAAAGTAAAAAATTGTCTCTAATGCTTTAGCTGATACGAGCGCACCACTGTCAACTCTCAAAACGACCTCTCCGTCAGCCATATCCCTTTACGAATCAAGCATCTGCATAGAAGAACATACATGGTTAGTGGCTCCTGAATCAAGTATCCATGATGACAAATCATATTCCACTAAACAAGCTTCAAGTACAAGTAAATCATATTTACCTTTCTTTTTCAGCTGAGAGAGATACTTGTTACAGTTTCTCTTCTAATGACCTTCAACCCCACAGTGGAAACACTTTCCTTTTGGCTTGCTGTCTTTCTTGTTCTTCTTGGCTTTTGGCGATGTCTTGGCTTTTTTTACTCTTGTCCTTACATTGTTCTTCCTTTTCTTGTTCTTAACAATATTGGAATAAGGCTTTTGCTCGACAACATTTGCCTCGCCCTCTTTAGTCATTCTAAGGTTGAGTGACTCAAAAGTCTATAGTTCATTCAACAATTGAGTCATGTTGAATTGTAATTTTTTCATAATATAGTTGGTCGTGAATGAAGAAAAAGCTGGTGTGGGTGACTTTAGTATGATGCTAACTTGAGTCCGCTCATCAATGGTCGCCCCATGTAATTCTGCCTCGTGCATTATATTGATCATGTTCAAAATATGTTCTCGAACAGAAGTACCCTTCCTCATCTTAGTTGTCATATAGCTCCTAGTGGTCTCATGATGACTTTGATCGGACTGCTACCCAAACATTTCATGTAAAGATTTCATAATCTCATAGACAATTTTCATGCTTTCATGCTTAGTTCTTAGAACATCATTCATGCTCACAAGCATGTAGCACTTCGTTTTGCGTTTGATATGATCCAAGCATCATATGTGTCCCTAACATTATTAGGGGCATTAACACTGGAATCCTCAGGAAATTTCTCAGTAAGAACGAACTTATGGTTCTCATAAATCAGAATTAAGTTCATTTTTGCTTTCCAACGTACATAATTATCACCATTCAATTTCTTAAGAGCGAGTAAAGTAGTAACAGGGTTGCCAATGGTAGACATCATATTGATTACTGAAATTTAAAACATACATATTTCAATATAATTGATAAATATCTAGATTTTGAAAAGTAAACGCGATGCATAAATGCAATCATAATAACCACATAAATTTAGCATTTACTAATCATGATAAAACAAGTCAACGATTAATGTGCCGCTTTAGGGTCGGTCAGATTAACCCCAAACTATCTATGAGATATTCTCATCCTTATTAATTAAAACTTAAAATATCTCATATTTTCTCTTTTAATAATATGGTATCGCTTGTTCGGTAAAGTCACAACTATCCACATGAAAGCTTAATTGTGATTTTGTGAGTGTAACCCATCATTTCAGATTTCATGACTTCATTTTGAATATGCAGCCTTAGGGTCGGTCAAAACTAAACTACATCACGTCCTCCAATCTTCTTAAGAAGTCCAACCTCGGTATTGGTACAACTCGAAACCTTCTCTAGGGAGATGAAAACAAAGTCATCTCGAGGCCCTCACTGCATCTCACGGTGTTGTACTAATGATGGAGACCATATGTTACATTGACATGTCAACATTCTCCCACTCACCATTTTAGGATAATGTGTTTCTATTTTAACTAATCAATTAATTTCAAATTAATTACTAGTTAAAATAATAACCCTATGAATATTTAACTATCAGTTAATTCAATCTCATTGGTCTAAGTTCATTTAACTTTTTGAAGCGCCTAAGTGATAATTAAGTGAACTTAGATTAACTAATTAATTATAATCGTCAAACTTTAATAAAACTCTTTTACTAAAATCGGTTAACCTAAAGGTTACAATAGCATTTAGTGTGATGTGATTATCAAGTTTTAACTAGTTAAAATCTAGCAGTTTACATGCAATTAATTTGATAAAATAATACATAACATATTAGGACAATCATAATAAATCATGTTCTACAAATGAGATGCATGATTAAATAAATTTGTGTGGGATTTTCATGTATGACATGTGATCGACTAATGCATGGACATGTTTAACAATTAAACAATTATTTAAAAATTAAATTAAATAATAATGAATCGAGTGACTATTGAGTATTTCTAAATAACAATCATTGAAATAAAAAAATAAAATTACAAAGCGAACTTCAAGAATACATATTTCTCAAATATTGTCTTCTCCTACTGAAGTCCATCTTCATAATCTTCAAGTTTTGAACAAAACCCTTTTTAATTATAAAAATTATTTTTCTTAATTAAAACAATTTATATAATTATCCCTTTCAATATAGTTGACTTGACTTAGTCAAATAAATATTTTATTTGATTTGATCAAATTTGGGTCAAACCCAATCAACCTATTAACTTTTAATTTTCATAAAATAAAAAATTTATAATTAGTTTTAAAATTACATTAATTTTAAATTTTAAATGGATAATTAAAAGAGTTTGGGTTTTAATGAAACACTTAGGTGATAGAGTTGGTTGCATGGTTGGTTAGATACTTTCATAAAATGTGACAACAGTTGTCAACGACGATAGGACTATCCGATCGTCGCCCATCACCACCGCTGCCCGTCTCACCACCGCTGCCCGTCTCACCACCGCTGCCCGTCTCACCACTGCTGCCCGTCTCACCACCGGCAGCCTCCTGCCATGCTGGCAGCCACTGTTCACCGCCGTAACAGTATTGCCGGCACTGTTCACCTCCGCCGAAACAATAATCTTTTGGCGTGAACATTGTTTTTACGGGTGAACAATGTTTTTACATGAACAATAAAATTCTACAGTCTGTCTCGTGCGTTTTTCATCTTCTCGCTTTTGGAATAATTACAATAATATTCTAAATAAAATTATAAAAAATTCTACGCCTCAATTCGGCTTACACAAGATCTAGAAAAAATTAAAACAAAACCTAACCCAATAATCACCATTCAATTAACGACCATTATTTTCCATGCATTCAAAAATGCACTAGAATATCTTACCTACAAAATAGTCGTGACGTCGGCCCTTCTATCCTAGTTTGCTCTTTTCTCAAATCTGTATTTCTGCCTTCCAAAGCTTTTTAAATCAATCCAAATGTACTGGAATATCTTACCTACAAAGTAAAATAAACATAAAAAAAATAAAAAAAACTCAAAGAACCAATAAAATTAAAGTTAAGATTATCTAAAATATGAGTATGAAATACACTCATCAAATACCCCAAACCTAACTTTTTGCTAGTCCTCGAGCAAAACAAAACTAAAAAAAAATCAAAACAAGAAACATTAACATTAATTCTGAAAAACTACGGAGCAAACGATGAAATGTTTTGACTAACTAAACTTGCCTTAGAGATTTCAAAATAGCGATGAACCAAGAAAAACTTCTGAATTGTGATCATGAAGAATTTCACACAAATACTAACTTACATTATACCTTGAAAAATCCTGAGTGGGTGTGTGTCGCCTTAAGTCGCCTAACTTCTTAATCTTAAATGAGTTTATGCAACCATGCCTTATAAAAGTGGATCTATTAATCTATTACTAGATTAGAACTACATAGGCTAGTTTCTCATGCCACTCTCCACTAATGTAGACAAGCCACACCATTTAGGATCAATAAGACTTTCGTAGGCTTATAATGTATGGCTAGGGAGTGGGGCATGATAAATGATATTATTTCAGCTCAATCTTTACCCATTGTCACACATGCATTCTAGGAATCAACGAGCTTAACCCAACTTCTCTTGTCACTATTATCAACCATACCCAACCATTTTTTTTTAATTTGATTTCCTTAAGCTTCTCTTTTCCTTAATGAAGTTTCAACTAATAGCTCTCAAACCAATTGGTCTTAGGGTATTAGGTGTTGAAACACCTCTTCGAGCTTAGTTACTCAAGTCCAAGAGGCTACGAAATAAAATTTATTGACAATTTTTTTAAATAAATCAATCAAACCCCACCAATTCACCCTGGTTGCCAAAGCTCCAAGTATTTTTTCAGAACATCCAAAAACTATGAGTAAAATATAGTACTAGGGAAAACTTTTTATAAGGTTAAAAAATTGTCATGGATGATAAAAATGGCTATTTAGGCTCAACAGGGATGACTAGGGAAACAATTATACACTGGTTGGCTTGAAAAGCTTAAACGGTCCAAAGATGGCGTAAATCATGTCCTAAGTATTGTGTAGCCTAAAATTTCACCTCGAGAACAATCAAACTGGTTCTTATGAGATCATATTGATTCTTTAAGTCGCATAAACATTCTCTAACCAAGAAGATAATCAAACACTTAAGGATAGGTGCTTAATATGCGACTTTTTAGTGAAATGTAAATCAACATATAGTTCAAACACACAAGATACACAAAATTCATCATCTTTTTCAAAGCTATCAATAATTCAAAACCAATCTCATCATAGGCGTTAGTGTTGTCTACTACAGATCATCAATTTTTTTTATTAGTTATTTTTTTGAATAAAAAATAAGACTACAAAGAAAATAAATAAATAAGATTACGAAGCAAATAATAAAAAGGAAATAAAAGGAAATAATTATATCAAAAACCACTACCCCTAAAGCTAAAATTTTCTTTGTCCTCAATGAAAAAAAATGTAAAATAAGCAAGTAAAGAGGACTTCCATGAATGCGGATCACCTTTCCTCATCATTATCCTCATTGTTGTTCATGTTGTCTCCATATGGTGGTAAAGATGGGAAAACTGGTGCTTGTGGAAGTGGGTATATTGTACCTCCAAAACTTAGTACGCACTCACCCATCATTTGTCGCATGGCATTCGACATTGTAATTGTGCATTTGTCGTAACTCTTTCCAAACGTCACATAATTCATTCCAATAGGCAGCTGGTCTCGTGTCCATTGAGTTGGCTCCACTAGAGGATGATAAACGGTTGGTAGCTCTTTGGCGCCGCCGGTGGGAAGGACCAGCTCTAGGATTTGGTTCGTTAGCCAGATCCTTGTACTGGTAAATAGTCGTGGTCCCAATGAACTTCATGGGATGTATTGATGCTTCATAAGGTTCCCACGTGACTGAAACATTTGTGCACAACCCAGTGATTAATCTTGGTACATAAAGTCCACCATTTTCAAAAATAGTACCATCCAAGATGGATTTGGAGATGATCCATCCTACATCAATGGACATGCCTTTTATTATTGCATAGATTAGGATGACCCGTACCTTAGTGACGTCGCTTGTGTGCGACACCGACATCTATCAGGCAGTGACAAAGTAATGTCAGGCCTTGGCGTTCTTGTCTAAAGCACTTGCTTTGATGTGGTTAAGTTCCCTGCTAACCACCGTCATCCACTGTGTCCCAGGCACACATAACGTGTTGATCACTACATCCAAGTCCACATCCCCTTGTACAAAACTAGAATATTCATCATGCTCAATGTCAGGGAGAGAGTAGTATTTATTGTTTGTTTTAGTAAAAAAGGACACCCGCTTTGTCCTTACAAAAACCACTCTTTTTTTGTGAAAGAATGCATTAGCATAAAATTCCTAAACCAAAGGAACTACACTAGCCTCAGGTGCACGGAAAAAATTTAACCAACCCCGCCTCATTATGTCGTTAATCATGGTAAAGTGTGTAGATTCTACATCAAAACCTCTTTCTGGAATAATGTGCTTATTAAGAATAATTGTCATCAACCGCTCATAAACCGCCAGTCTCTCAGCGAAATTTGGATTATAAACCAGTGCAGATGGTTCTACTCTTTTTTGTTTCTTTGAGGTATCTGGTTGAGAACTTTTAGGTGCCATGGAGATAATGAAATACCATAAAATTGAACATAAACAGCGAAATCCAACTCTATACTTATGCTCTAGCCCACTTAGAGGCACAATCTCCACTCAAATCAACAACAAATTACTAACACTTGATTGAGGAACTTTATCAAACACTTAATGAGCACTCCAAAAGCTTTGTGAAGAAAGTGTCTAGATTTGTCCCCGATATACAACCCAAATCAAAGGATCTCCACAAGCAACAATTTTGAACATATAATAACCAACCCAACCACCAAATACTCAACCCAAAAATAAAATCTCAAGAGTTAGAGACTTATGTTTTAAGAAGAGAATATAAACACTTGGTGGAGAAGAAAAAATCTTTGCTGATGCTCCAATGCTTCTTCACAAAGCTCCAACCTCCGTCACCGGTGTATTTTCAACAAAAAATATCTGGCCTAAAGATCTAGGGTTCAATAATGGAGATATTTGGGGAGAATAGATGTGAGGAGGTAAAAGGGATGAGATCTAGTAAAAGAGATAAAGTGTATAAAGTGTAGGATTTTGAATTTTGAAATGGAGAATTTGAAGTTTAGATTTGGGGGATAGGTTAAGAGTTGTAGAGATGAGGTAGGAAAAGGGAAAGATTTTAGGAGATAAGATAGATGTGGGGGAGTGGGGTGTTTTAAAAGGAAATGGGAGGGGAAAATACGCGCCTGCATCGTGGCGCTGGCGTTCTGTACTGGGGCTTGTGAGCCAGCATCGCAGCGCTGAGCTACTGACTTGGGATGAATTTGTCGCGGCGCCAAGCATACTGCCCAACTCTCAAATTTTTCTTTTTTAAAATAAAAACGAAGAGATACCTAAATAAAAAAATTAAAAAATAAATAAACTGAAGATAAAATCGGTTGCCTCCTAGTAGCGCTTGCTTTATTATCGTCAGCCAGACAAAATACCGATGATCAAGGCAAGTCTAACATGACTCTGGTCTTTTCTTGATCAATATGATAATCAAAATATGGCTTCATTCGCTGTCCATTGACCTTAAAATTCTCTTTTTCTGGATGATGTAGCTCTACTGCACCATGGGAGAAGACCTTTGCTATAATGCATGGACCTGACCATCGAGACCTAAGCTTTCCCGGAAACAGCCGAAGTCGGGAGTTGTATAGTAACACTTTTTGGCCAGGAGAAATTTCCTTTCAAATGATGCGTTTGCCATGCCACTATCTGATACGTTCCTTGTATATCTGAGCATTTTCATAAGCACCTTGACGCAACTCATTAAGCTGATGGCATCGTTTGTCACCAGCACCTTGTAGGTCAAAATTCTATTTCTGAATTGCCTAGAATGCTCTATGCTCTAATTCAACTGGTAGATGACGTGCTATTCCAAAGGAGACATTTCGATTGGTGTTTTAAAAGTAGTTCGATATGCCCAAGTGCGTCATCAAGTTTCTTCGACCAATCCTTTCTTGAAGCACACAGTCTTTTCGAGAAACCATTTTAATTCCCTGTTAGAAATCTCTACTTGACCACTCGTCTGAGGATGATAAGTTGTGGCAATCTTATGTGTGACCCCATATTTCTCTAAAAGAGCTTCAAATTACTTGTCGCAAAATTGTGTACCTTCATCACTTATGATTGCTCTTGGGGTTCCGAAACGGGTGAACATATTTTTTCGTAAGAAATTCACAATTACCCTCGAATCACTTGTTGGTAGAGCCAGTGCTTCCACCCACTTGGAGACGTAGTCTACGGCCACTAGGATGTAGAGGTTGCTGAAAGATTGTGGAAAAAGTCCCATGAAGATGATGCCCTATATATAAAAAATTTCTACCTCTAAGATGCTATTTAGAGGCATTTCATTTCGACATGAAATATTCCCAGTTCATTGGCATCGATCACAAGCAGCGACATAAGCATGAACATCCTTGAAAATAGTAGGCTAATAAAAACCCGATTGAAGAATTTTAGCGACCGTTTGATTAGTACCAAAATGACCACAATATTCTGAGGAATGGGTGAAGGATACTTATTTTTTCTTCCTCTGGAACACACCGCCTA
Source organism: Datisca glomerata (assembly GCA_003255025.1). NCBI lineage: Eukaryota > Viridiplantae > Streptophyta > Magnoliopsida > Cucurbitales > Datiscaceae > Datisca > Datisca glomerata. The sequence continues at coordinate 213,287 of QANY01007217.1, forward strand.
ATGATTTTGTCCAGACAAATGCTTGTAAAGAAAAGGGTCTTCCCAATAGTAATGCTTCACATCTGATAGAAATTTCTTCCTTTATTGGCTAGATTAATCGGATGGAGTACATTACCAGCCAAGTAATTAACGAAATCAGAAAACCAAGGAAGATTACCAGTGTTTAGAGTGAAGAGTTATTCATCCAGAAAAGTTTCTTTGATCGGCGGTTCATTCTCAAAATTAAAATCAGCTAGTTCTAATCTAGATAAATGATCGGCTACAAGATTCTCTGTGCCTTTCTTATCCCAAATCTCGAATTCAAATTCTTACAACAAAAAAACCATCGTATCAAGCGAGACTTAACATCCTTCTTCTCAATCAAGTACTTAATGGCGGAGTGGTCGGTGAACACAATGACTTTAGTTCCAATCAAGTATGACCTGAATTTATCAAAAGTGAAAACGACGGCCAGTAATACTTTCTCAGTAGTGGCACAATTGAGTGTTCGACTTGCATAATAAATAGCACGAAACATTTTCCCCTTTCGTTGCCTGAAGACAGCCCCAATAGTATAATCGCTAGCATCATATATCAACTCAAGGTTTTCTTTAGGAGTGTAAATGCTTTATGAAACTCCTCATTAAAATAAAACAGAACATACTTCTTAAGAAGATTACATAGAGGCTTCGTGATCTTGGAAAAGTCCTTAATGAAACGGCGATAAAATCTAGCATGGCCAAGAAAACTTCGAATGCCTTTTACTGGTGTCGGTGGTGGAAGCTTATGAATGGTCTCAATTGTTGTACGATCTACTTCAATACATTTTAGCTAAGACTCGATGACCAAGAACAATGCCCTCTTATACTATAAAATGACACTTTTTCCCAATTCAAGACCAAGTTTGTTTCTTTACATCTTTCCAACACAAGAGATAAATTTGTCAAACAATAATCAAAATAAGAACCAAAGACCGCGAAATCATCCATAAATACCTCAATGAAATGCTCCACCATGTTAGAAAATATTGGCATCATGCACCTTTGAAACGTTTCTAATGCGTTAGATAAACCAAATGGCATTCGTCTAAATGCAAATGTTCCATACGGGCATGTGAATATCGTATTCTCTTGATCCTTCGATGCTATGAAAATTTGGTTATAACCAGAATAACCATCTAAGAAGCAATAATATGCATGGCCAGCCAGTTTGTCAACCATTTGATAAATAAATGGCAATGGGAAGTGATATTTATGTATAACTTTCTTGAGCTTCCTGTAATTAATACATACTCTCCAACCGGTCATCGTTCTCGTCATAATTAATTCATTCTTTTCGTTGACGACCACTGTCATTCCACCTTTCGTTGGCACAACTTGCATAGGTCTCACCCAAGCACTATAGAAATAAGGTAGAAAATACATGCATCAAGAAGCTTCAGCACTTCATCTTTTACCACCTCCTTCATATTGGGATTTAACCGGCGTTGGTGTTCCATAGATGGTCTAAAATTATTCTCCATCAAGATTTTATGCATGCAAAGCGATGGGCTAATTCCACTTAAGTCAGAGATGACCACCCTAGGGCCGTTCTGTGCTCTCTCAATTCCTCAAAAGTTTATCTTCTTGTTCACTATTTAATGAAACAGAAATAATGATAGGAAGAGTATAAGCTTCTCCCAGATAAGCATATCGAAGGTGGGATGACAATTGCTTGAGTTTTAACACCAGTGGGTTTTCAATGGGTGGCAATTGTCTAGGTTTGCTTTCTCCTAATTCTTCAAAGGCCTCTTGATGAATATCGGTGGAGGTGCTTACAACCGATTCACACACTCCAAAATATCTGGATCTTCCTAGTCAATATCCCCAACTAAACATTCTTCCAATGGCTCAATCAGATAACTTTTCTTAACTGCTTCCTTGATATATCTCTCTGCACTATCCACTCGAAAACAACTATCCACATCATTAGGATATTTCATTACTTTGAAGACATTGAAAATTACTTGCTCTTATTATACTCTCAGAATAAGCTGCCCTTTCTACACATCAATAAGAGTTCTCCTCGTAGCCAAGAATGGTCTACCAAGAATAATTAGAATTTATCAGTCTTCATCCATGTCAAGAACAATAAAATCAGATGGGAAGATAAATTTATCCCTCTTTACCTAAACATCCTCAATAATTCCCTGTGGATATTTGATGGAACGATCAGCTAACTATAAAGAGACCGTTATGAGCTTAATTTGTCCAAGACCTAGCTTCTTATAAACCGAGTAAGGCATAAAATTAATACTAGATCCAAGATCACATAGAGACTTTTAAAAATATGAATTTTCAATGGTGCATGGAATAATCAAAATCCCAGGGTCCTTTAGTTTCAGGGGCAATTTATTCTGCAAGATTGCACTGCACTCCTCAGAAAGTGAGAGTTTCTCATACTCCTGTAGCTTTTTCTTATTTGAGAGAATTTGCTTCATGAATTTGACATAGCTCATCATTTGTTCCAATGTATTGGAAAAAAGAATGTTGATATGCAATTTCTTAAACACATCAAGAAACTTAGAAAACTGTCTGTTCAATTTCTACTTTTGGAATCGCTGAGGGTAGGGAATATGTGGAACATGTTATGGAGGATTATCAGAAAAGAGCTTTGACTTAGTCTTGTCTTCCTTCTTTTTTGAGCTTTTGGCTAGATCATCACCCATTGTTTCAGTTTTTGCTTCAATTGGCCGAGAACTTTCAACACCCACTTTTTGAGGTTTTGCTAACTCCTTGACACTATGAAGAGTAATGGCCTTTACTTGATCTTTTGGGTTTTTCTCAGTGTTGCTCGGTAGAGAACCTTGTGGTCTTTGAGTGAGTATTTTTGAAAGTTGACCCATTTGAAGCTCCAATTTCCAAATAGACGCAGCTTGACTCTAAATACTTATTTCTTAGCTCTGAATACTTCTTGCCTCTGAAGTGTAGCATCTGTTCTTTCCATAAATTGAGTAGCATTGGCTGCGAGTTGTGAAAGAGCATCTTCTAAAGAAATTTAGGTTACTGAGGCTGAGTAGCCACTGTTGGATTAAACACATTCTAACTGTTCTTCCAAGAGAATTTGGGGTGATTTCGCCATCCTTGGTTACAGGTGTTGAAGAATGGATTATTTCGCCTATTGTAGTTCCCAACAAATTTAGCTTGTTCAGACTAAGAATGAGCAAAGGGATTACCTGCTTGGCATTCAGTGCTAGAATGAGGTCCATTACATAAGTCACAAACTTCCTGTGTAACATGAATTGCACTAGCATTGGCAGTGAAAAAGCTAATTGATAGTGTAGCTACTTTAGCTGTGAGAGAAATATGTGCATCTATTTCATGAAATCCATGAGTTTTTCTTGGTACACTACGCTCAGTTGGCCATTGATAAGCATTAGCAGCCATTTATTCTAGCAAGGCATAAGCATCATCATGTGTTTTTCCCATCAAAGCACCTCTTATTGCTGCATCCACGAGTGTCCTTGTTTAATTTTCCAAACCATTGTAGAAAGGTTGGACTTATAGCCATCCACGGAACCCATGATATGAGCATCATCTCAACATCTCTTTAAACCTCTCTGAAGCTTCATAAAGAGACTCCATATCATGTTGGGCAAAAGTGGTGATCTCATTCCTCATTTTGGTTGTTTTAGCTGGTGGAAATAATTTGGCTAAAAGTTTCTCAGAGAGGCCAGTCCAAGTAGTGATCGATCCAGCTGGCAAAGAGTTCAAATAACTCTTAGCCTTATCCCATAGTGAGAATGGGAATAATCTAAGCCTGATTGCATCAGCTAGGACATTGTTGTGCTTGAATGTCTCATGAATTTTGAGAAAAATGGCTATGTGAACGTTTGGGTCATCGTTAGGTAGACCACTAAACTGATTTGGTTGCACCATTTGAATGATAGCCGGCTTAATCTCAAAATTACTGGCATTAATAACAGGGCGTTGAATGACAGACGCAACCTCATTGTTCACTGACATAACATAGTCTCGAATCGCCCGATTAGTTTGGTTATCCACAATTTCAAGATTTTCTCTGACATCTTTTATGGTTTCTTCAGGTTGTTTAGAAGATTCTCTCCACACTTTTATATTACGACGATAAGTTCGCTCAATTTTCAAAGTTAGGGAGTCAAATTTTCGCTTCCAAATTTGACTGGAAGGAAAATTAATATGTAACTCTAACATTAATAAACAAAATCTGTCCCCGACAACAGCGCCAAAAACATGTTATGATTTGTTTAGAGTGCAAGTTTATACTACCGTCATCATGTGATAAAATTTTTATGAAAATAGAGTGTCGTCCGCATGATTGATTGATATTAAAATATTAAAATTAACTACACCTTAATTTCATGACGAAAAGTTGGGCTTTTTGAATGAAAAATTAAACTAAAAAGATTAATACTGATAAGGAGAAATAATTCAAATTTGAATAGTTAAAAACTCTAGGGTTTTTTATTTGACCAAATCAAATATGCTCTAAATTCTAAATCTCAATCAATCAATGTTTATCAAATTATTGACAACAAATTTCTCTAATGTAATTATCAATCTTTCTTAAGCAACGATAGCAATTAATCAAAAATATTAATCTCATATCTCTGTCAATATTAAATATATTGAAACTTATTAAGCACAAGAAATTACAATTGCTACACTAGATCCATAATTATCTCTAACGTATAAACTTTTAATGGTGTTATAAACAAAGAGCAATTTAATCATCACTTCTCAGTCTTAGAATTAAATCCAAAATCATGCAATAATTGGCCAGACAATCAAAAGCATTAACAAAAAGATATTATAACATTAGAAAATACTGAATAAATATCGATTGAATTGAAAATCAAAATATATGAACAATCATGGTTTGGCTACGTTGTAGCCCTAGATAAGAAAATTAGAACATACTAAAATAAGAAAACATCCTACTAATATTCATGAACATAGAGAAAAGAGAGAGAAAAACTAGATTTTGTGGATGAATTTGAAGTTGAGATCCGTTTCTAGGTTCGATCTTCTTGTTTTCCTCTTTAAGAGCTTTCTCCTATGCCTCTCATGTGCAAAAAAGTCCTCTAAAAACCCTCAAATATTCTATTTTATACATTAGGGTTTGTTAATGATAAATTGGAATAAAAATTAGAAATAACAAAATTATTATGACGCTGGCCTACTGCCTGCCAGCGTGGCGACGCTGGCCCTTCTATCCAAGTTCGGTCTTTTCTCTATTTATCCGCATTTTTGTCTTCTAAATCTTTCCAAATCAATCCAAATGCACTAGAATATCTTACCTATAAAATAAAAGTAAACAAATAAAATTAAAGTTAAGATTATCTAAAATATGAGTGTGAAATACACTCATAAGATGGTTGAGAACATGATCTTACAATATTTAAAATCCAAACTTTCCTAACGGATCGTATATTTATTTTCTTAAGTGTTAATTTTGGAACTAAATGGTTATTGAGCTCAAATTTATAATACGATTATAAATCGATAATTTACTAGTGAATTAGTGGTACTTAAGGATCAAAAGGTAATTGGAAGGGTAAAAATATAATTTTGACCAGCTCTAATTTACGGGCCAATACTTAAAGCACAAAACTACATGAAGTGATTATATCAATGGACTATATGAGAATAATATATAAATATATTCTATAATTACTAAGAGTGCAATTTCATATATATAGTTGAGTAATAATGAAATTAATAAATAAAATTATTTAACTAAAGAGTTTAATTAATAATTTAGTTTGTTGGAGCTTAGAATTATGGATCAATGGTCTCCAAGTCACCTCTATACTACACAGTCTAGAGTGTGAATATTTCAGAACATGAGAAAATGACTAACTTGCCATAAGAATTAAATGTCTGGGGGAAAAATATATAATTATGAGATAATTATATATAATTAATAAATTTAATTATTTAATTTAATTTTCAAAAATTATAATTAAATAATTTTATCGATTAAGGTTATGTTGATCGATAAATAAAACAAAATATTTGATTTATGAAATTAAAGAATATTAAATCATTATGAGATAATGATTTGATTTGATTTCTCTAACCTGTTAATTAACAGATCAGATAAATGGTTGAGAGATCAGATAAATTAATTTTAAATTAACTGATATCTAGATATTTATATGATTACAAAAATAAATTTAGAAAATTATCACATGACATTTTAGACTGCCATATTTCAATCATTAATTTTGAATTAAAGATTGACATGGATTACTGTAGTACCATGTGGCACTATAGTGGACACTTGACATACTAGAGTGCCACAGGGCACTACAGTTGTGCCGTGAGTCATCAGTGCCGTGAGTCATCAGTGCCGTGAGGCACTGTGGCTCTTCAGGCACACTGTAGTACCGTGTGGCACTGTAGTGTTACTCAATTACAGTGGATCACACTGCAATGACACATTTGTAATTAATTTATTAATTTATGTAAATCCCTAAAAAATATTATATGCCTTGATGTAGAAGTTATATATTGATATTATTCTATTGGCCTCAGTGCTGCAACTGCAATCATTGTGTAATTGTATGATTAAAGGTTAATAACAAAGCTCTGTGAGTTTTCCTAATTCTCTCAGAGTTTTGTCTAATAATAGTCATCCTCTGAAATTTGATGTGCACACACACGTCCAAGTGTGTTTGAGGATTGGTTTAGAAGATCTTGGTGTGAATCTCGCAGTCTGTTGTTCATGAGATTACAAGTTTATTGTTTGCAATGACGCTTGATAGACTACAAGAGGTATAACTCATATCTTTGTATGTCTTAGATTTAATGTATAGATATATAATGGATCCAATTCCGAAAGTGTTTTTCAATTAAAAAGTTTTTATGTTTGAGATCTGTGACGATGCGATTGTCTATCATTTTATAAATAAATTCAATTGTTTTTAAAACACCACCACGCCTTCCGCCGCGCGTCACCGCGGATTCCAACGGAAAGTACTTCCAAAAGAAAGTCAAACAACGACAATATCAAACTAGAGATCTTGTACTGAAAAGAATCTTTCAGCCAAATGAAGGTAAATTAGGCTCAAATTGGGAAGGAACTTTCATAGTCAAAGCAGTTTGAGAAAACGGATCTGACTTTTTCTTTACATTTGTGCAAATATTATGTGTAATTATTTCCGTTAAAGGAGATTCGGGAAAAGATTATAGTGAAAACATATATATGGTTTTTTTCCAGTTAAGAGTTTTCCACATATAAATCTGGTATTCATTTTTCTTTTCTTAAAAATAAAAAAGGGCCCCTGAGCTAAAAAAGAGTTTAAGTCCATGAAGATTTGTGTCTGCAGGCATCATCTTATAAAGGAAACTGAAAAGGAGAAGGGAAAAGTAAGAAAAGAAATAAAGTAAGGAAAAGTGCAAAGTGGAAGAAAGCAAAGGAAGAGCGGGAGTAAAGAAAAAGAAAGAGAACAAAGAAAGACAAAGAGAGAAGTAAAGTAAGGTACAAGAAGAAAGAAAGTTTGAAAGGAAATTCAAAAAGGGAAGAAAAAAGAATAAGAGAAATTCGCTAAGTCTTGAAGAAAGAAAGATTGCAAAAAGATACAAATGACCACGCTTGCATCAGCGATGGCATCTGTAACATAAGGATTGGCAACAACATCCTCAACAAGAAGTTCATAAGTCATTCCCTCTAAATGAAATTAAAGTATTATCCTAAAAAACGGATTCCGTTGAAAGCTTGAAGTTGGTACGGAAACAAATTTTGATCTCCAAAATTTTGCTTAGTCTTTAAAGAAAAAATGAAGCACAACAAAAGGAAGTTCAATTGAAGAAGAATTGTACAAACAAAGTGATTCTCACTGATCAAAGAAAAAGTACAAAGGGAAAATTTAAAACGAGAGAAGGAAACGAGAAAAATTCTACAATTGAATGTGGGGCATCAAACTCGAACCCTTACAATGAAACGGTACACTCATTTTGTTGGTAAGATATTATGTTATTGTTTTTGTACGATATTTTGTAGGTAAGATATTATTCATTTCAATAAATTATTATGTTATTGTTCTTGTACGACATTTTTGTCACAGATCCTAACACACGATAGAAGGAAAAGAAAAATGAAAAAAATGGGAGAAACTCTATCAATAAGTCCATAGTGAAAAGAACAGAAAAGACTATCAATGAGTCTGTAGTGAAGAAAATGAGAAAAACTCTATCAACGAGCCAGTTGTGAATTGAACACAAAGACATAACAGTAAATGAAGGAGAAGTAATCATCATCGACAGCAAACTGACAAAAAAGTTACTCGACAACAACAAAGAATTTGTAAATGGGAACAGAAGAATGTAACGTCAGAATAAGAAAAGATAATCATTACACCTCAACGAATGAAATTTTGTTGAATGTAATGGGGGCCAATGAACAGACAAAATCTCACATGATAGGTGGTAAGATCTAGACCAAAGACTCCATCCAAGAGAAGATAAAACGTGAACCGTAGAATCAACTAGATGGTTAAAATGAGACCAATAAGACGAAAGTACATGTCTTGCCAACGTGGTAATCCAAAGAGAAGTTAATCAAGATAATTAGATTGATTTGACGGTCAAGATTTACTTAGCTGTTGATGTTGATAAGTTAGATCTCAGAGAAATATTTTTTTGTTCATATTTTGAGAGAAAATTAGATAAGCTGTATCAGATTTTATGAATGCCTATAAATAGAGGCAAGATATAACTACAAAAGGACACTTAACGACTCTCAACACACATAAGAAACAAGCAAACTGTGTAGCTTGCATTAGCCTTGTAGACCTTTCTCCACAATGAAATACTACCAAAAGCTTCTCGTGGGTTTTCTCCCCTTTAAGGGTTTTTCACGTAAATCATGATGTTTAATACTCCTTTCTATATATCCTTTATTTTTCCATAATGATGTAGGAAATTCACGACCAATTCTCTAAAACTGTGAATTTTTTCCTTTACAGTTTCATTGAAGCATTGTTTTCTAGTTGCACGTCTCTTTCAACGAGTGTTTCATGATTTTTTTTGGTTGAAAATTTGAGGAAATTTGTATTTATGATTTTGATGGGAGATTTGGGAGAGATTTGGGGAAGTTTTAAGTTTGTCGTGAAATTTTCACTACCATTTTTGTGAGTCTTGATCTGTTTGAAACCATTTTTTGTTTCTAAGCATGTTATGTTTAAGGATAGAGTTTCTATCATCTTTTATGGTTCATGCTTTTGTGAATGATTTCGAGTTATGTGCTGGGGGAAGATGTACTAAACAAAGGTAGCAAATGAAATAAGTTCATCTAAGTACTTTGAGGAATTGAGTAAATGAATATAAATTCATATAGTTTAGTACTTTGAGGAATTGAGTAAATGAATATAAATTCATTTAAGTGTATGAATTTATATTGATGTGTTTGAATTTATATTGTTCCATACTCAATATAAATGTTGCTGTTTGGCTTTCTAACATCTTTTATGATAGGTTTTCTACACTATGACTTATCATCTGAAATAGCACGGGTTATGTGTGTTTATGTCTCTCCATTTGTTAAAATAATGCCAGTTTCTTCCATATGTGTGTTTAAGTCACTTTATTTGTTGAATTGTATGCTATGTACATAAGAGATGGAAAAACTGCATGACAAATCAGTGAAGAATTTATATTATCACTAACTATAGTGAGGAAGAAGTGAGAGAGATGATCTCTCTGTCCTAGACCCCTTAGAAATGGAATTTCCTGCTGGTCTACCAATTATTGAAAAGTCTGAGGAATCACCCACCATTTATTCATTTTCTAAATCTTGGACCAAGGACAAAGCATTTGTGTTGCTTTCTCATTCTTCTTGATATAAATTTTGTGGTTTATATTTTGTATGATGTGATGCAAATTTTCACCAGTCTGCTTAAGGTTTAAGTTAATTTTAGATTTTTTAGTGTTATTAATTAGATTTGAGAGCGGTCTGATAGGCAGATGTAATTTTAGTGGTTTTGAGAAATGTGTACAGTTTGACCTTCTTTAGTATGTTTTTGTTTTAGAATCTAATCACTTTAAAGCTAAAAAGGTCAGTCTTTTCCGTAGTTATTGATGTATTGATTTAACATTATGATGGTATACATGAATCATGAACTTCCGTATGCTTTTCTATTGTTTTGCTTTTACATTTTTAATTTCAAATGTTTTTTTTAATTTATAGTTGTATTAATTTGACAAAAGGCTATTTAGCTTTCAAGAAATATAAAAAAGTTACAACATAGCGACACAATTTTGAATGTACAAATATATTTTTTAATATCTTAACATGACAACACATCATTTTAATGTGTTAAGAAACGCATAATGATAAGTAAAGTAATGTTAGATTTTGTTTAGAGGGTTTATAGTGAATTGTGATTTAAGTGACCTAATCTATGACAGGTAAAACTGGGAACATGGGAGTTGGTGGTCAGGGGGTGAAGAACAAACAATCTTAAGCAGCCGCCGAAAGGTGACAAATGCATTTAAACTCTAAGGTAGGTGAGAACTATGAGGATGGCATATTCTTGAGATTTTTTTCTCTGGATCGGTGAGAATTGAATGCCCTAATAATGATACAGATGTTGATTTATATAGATGAGACCAGGTGAAGACCGCTAGTGCGCCCTCATGGTAATCACATGATAACAATGTGAACACGTCTAACACACGCATCATAAACTTAAAACGACATCACATTAATAAACATGGTCATACTTTATTCTCTCAACTGGTCGTGCCTTAGCGATATCGAGCAGTCGGATAACAGACGTTCGACTCACATTCCATTACAGACTCTGAAGGAGACTTCCTGTCACCGAGCTTCCCTGGCGACGGATTGAATGGCGAGACACAGGCGCACACCACAGGGATGGAGTGAGATGCCTCAACTCGTCGTAGGGGCGGGTTGAGGTCCCTCAACCCGTCGTGGGGTCGGGTTGAGTGCAATCATGACGCTAATGTCGGTATCGTCAACGCCCTTAGGAAGAGCGGCTATCCCCATTCCCCTCTTCTACATAAACCGTCGAGAGGAGGGGGAGCTCAATCCCTTTCCTCTCGGCTTCCCCTATTTTTGAAGTGTATATATATTATGGTGGTTCCCATAAATTTTAAACGAGTCCTCAAAGCTCGCAAAGTTGGTCCCAAACCCAAGTGTCCTCCCAAACCATAAAATATTGCAACCAATGATGTTGACCATATCATTCGCGGGATGGGAAAAAGTCCTGGGACCGATGCCCCTCCTCTCTCGGTTCTCTTGATGGAGGATGAAGTTGTCGGCAGCTCTAATTATCTGAAAGCAAGTTCTATCTAGCTACCGCGCATGACGCATGGTGATTTTCCAACGTCTTTGATTTTCTGCGGTTGTCATACAAAGACTACAGGGGGTTGGACAGATTGGTGCAATTATATATTTAGATTCCTGGAGTACACTACAATTTTGAAGGAGGTGGGCATCTACGAAGCCTATTGAGGATCAATTCACGTCTCAACATCCACATCGACTTGTTTTCCATCGACACTCTAGTGTTGTGTTGGAGATGACAGACGCATACCTTTGTCATCGGATGGGGCGAGTTTACACCTACTTTGGAGGATGTTCATATGCTAACTCAGCTTCCATTTTTGGTGGCCATTCCGTATTTGTGAGCGTCATTTCTGATGTGGACCAAGAAATTCTCAACCTCTTGATGGACGGTACAAAATGCTACAGACGTAAGAGAGCGAACATTTATGACTGGATCAACTATTTCTTCAAAGGGGATAGAGCTCTGGAGGGTCTGCACTTTGGCACCCAGACCGTGGAACTTACTGCCTTCATAATGATGTGGTTGTCTAGGAACGCCTTTCAAGGTAAATATTTAAATTAATATCGTCGTGCATTATTTTCTCATGAATTTATTTATTCGCTTCATACGTGCGCACAATTCAATTTTGGTGTCTCATAGTCATACTAGGTCGAACCCCTCAACTCGTCGTAGGGGCGGGTGTAGTTACTTGACCCACCATAGGGACGGGTTAAGCATGGTGGGTTTAGTTTCAACCCACCGTCGGATACCCCGTCTCTTGATCGTTTCCATACCAGTTTATAGAAATTTCTAACTTTTTCTTCATCTTTACACCATGCAGGGCGGCCTACATATGAGGTCAACCCTCACGTCTTTAACATGGCAGCGAGGCTGGCTTCAGGCAAGAGAATCACTTTGGCCTCAATGTTCCTTGGTACCTTGTAAGTCATGCTTGACCTCATTCATGATGACCTAGAATGTAGCTTGGGCCTGTACAAGATCAACACTTTTCTTGACTACTCATTTCTACAAATGTTGTTTTGGGAAAGATTCCCTCTGTGTGCTCCTTCCTGGTCTATGGGTTATAAAGGTCTCGCGGATCCACCCCGGGCATTAGCATGGTCAGGTCATAAACCCCCAAAATGACAGAGTTTCATCGATCATATTAACGTGCAAGGATACTTTGCACTGAGACCTTACTCACGTAGTCCCGAAGGCTTCATTAGAGGCACAACATGGCCTCTCACAGGACGGTCGATCGAGCTTCACGACAAGGATGATCTCTCAACAATTCCTCTAGAGGATCATATCAATTTAGCCATTCTTAAGCCATCTACTCTTCTGGTTCTTGCAAAGAGTGAACATGACTCTTCTCTTAACCATATCGGGAGCACCTGTTATTAGTGTACTCGAGTTACTCGTCAGTTTGGGTATGATAAGGGGGTCGTCCTCAAACAGTGAAAATGACTTGAACCTCCAGACAACTTCTCTTATTGGTTATTGGAAGCGCACAGTCGTAGCGAGACCTTGAGATCCATCTGCATACCATCGTCCTCTCGTTTGGATGTGGTCATTTCGTTGATGAAGGCGTGTTGGTGGACTGTGACCGACAACTAGCAGAGTTTTATAAATAGTCCTCCCTCTGATCTTCCTTGTAATAAGATATACCATGGAGACTTGACACTAAAGGTATATAAGTCATCTTCTACTGAGGATGAGGATCAGGAGGATGTTGAGTAACTTCCTAGCCCCACTAAGATAAGAATAAAGGAATCCCCCACTCAGGAAGAGGATCAGGAGGACGAAGAGTACCTCCCTAGCATGATTGAGAGAGGATGAAATTCCTTCACCGTAGCTGAGTCTGATTCAGAGGATTTACCAAAGGCCTTTGCTCCTGAATTTTTAGTTCCTTAGGCTTAGGCGCCTCAAACGAGGGGTGCGGGACATTACTATAGATGGGCCGATAGACGTTCCCGCCCATTCCCGGTGTAGGTTTCTGGCCAATGTCACCTGCTCTAATGATGAACCCCCGTAAGTAACAAAAAAATTTATTTCTCTTTCTTCTGCCTTTCACATTAACTTACACATGCATGTATGCATTTTTTACAAGCGGCCGATGATACTTCAAGAGAGGTCAGCGAGGCTTTCTGTGAGGTAATACAATAAGGGGTTGAGGGCGCTCGTGAGGTATCTGTATTGTGATTCCCTATAATTTTTGTTGATTTGACTAACACTTGCTATCATATTCTTTCAGTATTTTATCATGCCTTCCTCGCCCACCTTGAGGTTAGTGCCTGCGGGCAGGAACATGGACGTGGATAGCGTGATAGATCCCCCGAGGGTTACCCCTAATTTGAATGCTCTTGCGCCCCCTGCCGACGCAACCAGCGAGTCCCGAGGTTCACATGACGGTAAATTTATCTTCCTCGGTTATGATTATTGTTTGTGCTTTGTCGTTTCAGACTTGTTTCTCTCACTCGGCCGGATTCTCGAGACCCTTTCGCAAACATTCTTGCTTTTTCATCTATTAGTACATGACGTGACTCCATCGGTGAAGATTCTATCAGGTTGCAATTCCATTAGACGCTTTGCACGACATAGGGGTTGAATTCACACTTAAGTCCACATTCTTTGGCATCCGTGGGTCATCTGATGAAACTCGACCTGTATAGGAGATGGAGTCTTTTATGTATCCGGAGACAGTGACAGAGACATGAGTCGAGATGGAGGTTCATCGAGAATCTTCTCAGGATGCTCACAATAGCGCGGATGATCGTTCCGGTTTGGTGTCTACTGCCTAAGTCGGATAAGATGGAGATACTTTGATCGCCAATTGTAACCAATACTCTTCTTTTCATCTTGACTCTTTTTCCCTGCCACTGTCCAGGGTAATGGGGAGTTTCATGGCATGATGGTTGACAACCTCCTACTCCCGTACTTGCAGAGGGCAGAACGGTCACACCCCAGTACATGCTTTAGCAGCATGAGAGAAATGTCCTTGATCCGTCAGATATCTCTCATCATGTTGGCCAGATCCTCTACATCATAGATCACTCATCTCATGTAACGCCTGGATCTCTGAGCGTTAAGCATGCATGTAATTTCACAATTTCAAAATTCCCAATTCGAACCATAACTTTGAGAAAATTCCCAAATATTAAACTCTTATTTTACCCATGATAGAAAACATTGACCTTAAATAGCGGAAGCATTAAACTTATCCATGATCAGAATCTTAATCATTATGTAACGGAAGCGATAAAGTGTCTTAAATGCATAATTAATGAAACCTCGATAAAATATAATTAAACTCTGAAATAAAGTCAACTTGAAATCTATAATTCATGAAGTTTTCACCATCTTAATTCGTAGAACATAACGTAAAATAAACTACTTGAATAACTGACTTTAATAGAAAACATTTCCCAAATCTTGAAGTAAATCATAAAACTGAAAATCATAAATTCCTATAATCCAACTAGTTATGGCAGTCTCCCGCTCATACTGCTCTCCATCACTATCTGCATCATAAAAAACTGTGGGGGAATGAGTATTTTAATATACTCAGTAAGCAAACTCACATAATAACATACATTCACATGTCATAAATGCAATCATGACATAACATAACTGAACTTGACATATATCATAAATGAAATAACGCAACATATTTGGTCATATCTTAACTCAACATTGCACGTAGATAAGACGTGTCTCAAACAGAATCATATAACAATCTTAATCATATATTGTCTTGGCATATTTTCTAGTTAACAACCTAATCAGAACTGTTCACACGTGAACTGAAATGTAACATGACGAATTGAGTTATGAAATAGATGACACACAATGGATGATGGAAACATATGACATACATTGGGCGACAGAATATATGGCACTCATAGGTGACGAAAAACGTGAACATATGGCACCTTATGAGTGACGGAAAATATTTACAGATGACACCCAATATGTGTCCAAAACATGAACAGATGACACCCGATTCATATAACAGAACAAAACGTGAACAACCTAATTTCTTGTTACTAAGGCTTGTGCTTAAATTTATATCTTGCATAATTACTACTTGACTTAATTTAGTTATATAGTTCGAAATATCCAACGCTTGATAACAAGTAATCATATGGTTCACAAGTAAACATATAATGTATAATGATATATGTAACGGAATTAGACATGATAACATACTAATGTAAAATCAGACATACCTAGACATTTATCTCATGATAATCAAATTAATGAATGAATAGTAAATAATTATCAAAGAGTTCATAAATATAAATATTATCACAAAAAAATTTGAGCAAATATTAAATATAAATATATGATACAATTATAACATCAGAGTTAAATCACTATGTAAGCTCACTTACACAAAACATATATATGAACATAACAAGTTTATAGACAATTAAAACTTATGAGAATAACACATCTTACATTTATCACACGTGGATCACATTACAATGTAAATTCATTTACACAAAACATATACATTTATCACACAAAAGTTATATTACAATATAAGTTCACTTACACAAAACATATATATGAACATAACATGCTTATAAATAACCCACTGGGGATTTTTTCCCCGCTCCAACTTCGGATTGTTGGAAATCATCCCCGACCAAAGAGAGATGTAGTCGTGAGAACAAGTCTCATTGCTTCCCCTTTTGCGAGGGAGCCCGCCAAAGGGATATTGGAGTCGTAGCGCATATCTCTTCTCGGGAAGGATGGCTTATTCAGAAAGGGACCCATCTTTATCTTGCCGGACTTGAAAAGCAGGAGAAGCGGACGGCTGAGATGGTGGATTATTTCCCTCTCACTCCTTTCTTTTTTCTTTCTCACTGTCATCGCGATGAATGGGATGAAGGAAGGCCAGCCTGCCCAACAAGTAGACCGGAATAACTAGCTTCTAGTCCAACTAGCTTGAGCTCCAGCCCAAGCCTCAAAATCTAAGCTTCGGAGAGCCTTCTCCCATGCGATGAGATGAATTCTGTCTCTCCCTCCAACACCAGACCATGGACATCTCGTCCGAATTCCTTCAATCCTACCAGCCATTCCTTTCGGGACCCCGGACAAGGAGGGAATAAAGGAACTGATGAGAATAACACATCTTACATTTATCACACGTGCGTCACATTATGATGTAAATTCACATACCTGGATCACTACGAATCAAATTCAATAACTAATGAC
This sequence comes from Datisca glomerata, assembly GCA_003255025.1. Lineage (NCBI taxonomy): Eukaryota > Viridiplantae > Streptophyta > Magnoliopsida > Cucurbitales > Datiscaceae > Datisca > Datisca glomerata. Next base: position 229,803 of record QANY01007217.1, read on the forward strand.
CTGAAATCTAAAGATCACGTATCACAAAATATCCATATGATACTATAATTATTTAATTAACTAGAAAAGAATGGTGACGGAACGGTGAGAAATAAGCTGTGTTATAATTGACCGAGCGGTTCAGATTGGTTCACTAGGTTCGATCGGTCTAAATCGGCTCGCACTGGTTAGGCTGAATCAGAGTAGAGGGAAAATAGAATGGGGGAGAGAGAGAGAAACAAAGAGATGAAACAAAGAGGGAGAGACAAAGTAGAAGAGAGGGAAATTGGGAGAGAGAAACAAAAGGAGAAAGATGAATCAAAAGAGGGAGAAGCAAAGAACTAACGAAGAAAGAATAAGAGAGATAGAGGGAAAAAGGAAAGGAAACAAAGATAGAGAGCAGGGAGGAAGCATAGAGGGAGATCGAAAAAGAGAGACAAATAGAAGAAGGAAAAGGAGAATGACTGTAAAGGAAGCAAAGAAAAGAAAGGAGAACAAAAAGCTTACCAAAGATGCAAGCTAGGTGGCAGCAATGGAGGAGCTGAAAGAGAATGCAGAAGGAGAGAAAACAAAATGGGGTTTTCGCTAGGGGCTGCGTAAAGGTCAATTCTGGAGTAGGAGAGAGATGGAGAAAGTGTTTTTTGCAAGACTATACCTCAGGCAAAAGTATTTTGCAAAATTATACCCATTTAGTAATTTGTGCACTCCCTAACCCCGGGCCCACATTCCCTTCACTTTTTCTCTTCTTTTTCTCTCATTGCACTTCTTACACATTGGCCCACACTTTCTCCCTTCATCTTCCATCTTCATCTCTCTCTCATTTTTCCATAAATCCATTTTCTCATAAACCCATTTTCATTTTTTATTTCTTCATGCTTCATTTGCTTCATGATTTTACAACTTTTTCATTTTCTTAAAAATTAAGGTTAAGAGCTATAAGAATAATTCTATTTTTGGAATTTTGGACGGAAATGGGTGAGCAGATGAGTTTTGTTAATTTTAGCTTTTACCAAGATTTGAGAGAGAAACTGTTGAGAGAGAATCGATTTTATTGATTTTAATGGATTTTGTTTATTTTTATAGGTTTTGTTACTTTTGATGGGTTTTGCCAATTTAGGGTACGGTCTACATGATGGGTACAGGGCATCGTGTAGCCATCCAATAGACGATGATGGGTACACTAGCATCGTGTAGCCATCCTGTAGGCTACATGATGGGTACACGAGCATTGTGTAGCCATTGTGTTGGCTACAGTGCCTACATGAGCATCATGTAACCTACACGATGGCTAAAGTGTTGGGGGAAAGAATGAAGAAAAAAGTAATGGGCAATGGGTACACGATGGCTACACGATCGTAGTGTAGTGTTCATGTAGTGTAATTTTAATGGGTTTTGTTAATTTTTTTAGGTCTTGTTAATTTTTGTTTTGTTAATTTCAATGAGTTTTGTTAATTTTGAGAGAGAACGTAAAGAGAGAAAGACAAAACATAGAGCTTAGAGAAAGAGAGAGAAGTTGAGAACGAGAGGGAACGTCAAGAGGGAAAGGGGGTACACGACGCCCTTGTACCCATCACCTAGGCTACAAGATGACTACACGATGCATGTGTACCCATTATGTAGTCTACACGATGGTTACATGGTCGTAGTGTAGTCATTCCTGTAGTATATACGATTATCGTGTACGCATCGTGTAGTGAACACGATGTCTACACGATCGTCGTGTATACATCGTGTACACTATACATGTAATATATTTAATTTTATACATTTATTTAAATATTAATAAACTTGAAGGTTGTGTTGAAGAAGAATGATTTGACATTTGATTTGATGTTGTGTAAGAAAAGTATTGGGGGAAAGAATGAATAAAAAGTAGTGAGAAATGGTTAAACGATCGTAGTGCAGTCATGGTATAGTGTACACGATAGCTACACGACCATAGTGCAGTCATCGTGTAGTGTAGACGATGTCTACATAATCGTCGTGTAGGCATCATGTACGCTACACATATAATATATTTAATTTTATATATGTATTTAACTATTAATAAATATGGAGGTTGAGTATTGAAAAAGAATGACTTGACATTTATTTTGTTGTTGTGTAAGAAAAGTATTAGGGGGAAGGAATAAAGAAAAAGTAAATGGATGATGGGCCATAGGTATACTATGGCTATACGATCGTCGTATAGTGTGTAGCCTTCATGTAGACTACATAATAACTACACGATGATTGTATAGCTATCCTATACACATGACCGACCATCCACTTACTTTTCCATTATTCCTTCCCTCAATACTTTTCTTACACAATGTCCCAACGTGCATGCGACGTGAAGCGGCGATTGAAAAGTCATTTTTGAGGAAAAAAATTCAGAGTCACCACCAATCGTTTTAGGGCGTGATTGGTCACCCAAATTTAAAATCAAATATTTTGGTCTGCCAAAATTTAAAGTTGGTTCGAAAGTCATTTGCGTATGGGGAAGGTATTAGCACCCCACACTGCCCATTATGAAAAATGGTTACCAAATTTAATCAAATACTATCCAAATTATTTTTTTCTAAGATAATGTTATAAAAATTCAATTTTGAATGTCCCATTTGGTACATTTTGCATCATAAAAATGAGCAAATAAATTACCTTCAACGGGTGGTATAAAGACCATTGACAAATTATTATTTTTTATCAAAGTTTAATTGTAGTTACTCTCGGTATCCTAAAAATAACTCATCACCTCGGTAATTCGAGAAATTTGATATCCCAAATTCTAAAGTCCGTCATCGGATTTTAGTGAAAACTAAATAAAGAAATTTACAAAATTTAAATCAAATTGTTATGGTTTTAATTTACGAGCGTCAAGTTTGATGATAAAAGAATAAAATAATAATCACATACAACCGTGACATGTGAAAATAATACATAAATAAATAAGAAGAGATAACAACTATAAATAAAAAAGAATAATGAAAATGAATGTTAGAGATAATAAATATGTATGATAAATTTTAAAAAAGAATATGCATGGTGAAAATAATGAAACAAGACGTGAAATAATTAAAAATAAATTACAACAGAAATTACAACAGAAATAGAAAAATAAACAAACATAAAAACAAAAAAAATATAAACAAAAAAAAATTAAAGTAAAATTTTTTTTTTTGCAGAGGGTGATGTCACCCTCTGTTAAGTGACGGAGGGTGACGCCACCCTCTACTAAGTGACGGAGGGTGACGCCACCCTCTGCTAAGTGACGGAGGGTGACGTCACCCTCTGCTAAGTGACGGAGGGTGACGTCATCCTCTGTTAAGTGACGGAGGATGATGTCATCCTCTGTCTTTTTTTATTTTTAAATTTTTCATTTTTTTACATATAGATATAATTGCTTAGTAAATAAATTGATAATAAATTTTTTATGTGTATTAATCTATGAAAAAAATGCTTAATTTCATACATGATTAGCATAATCATGCTTTTTTTACTACATGGTCTATCAATTATCATTTTTATTTCTTCACTCAATGCTAATCAAATAGCAAAAGAATGATCATGAATGATAATTAATTTAAACAAGTGTCACTAAAAATAAATAAATAATTTTGTTTGGGATATAAATATACCATTTTTATTTTTGGACTACTTAGTTCACTAATTACCATTTTTTTTTTCTTGCTTCATTGCTAGGAATGATCATGGATGGTAACTAGTTTAAACAAGTGTTACTAAAGAAAATCCATAAAACTTTCAAAATAAAATAATTTTTGTTTGGGATATAAATATACCATTTTTATTGGATTACTTAGTTCACTAATTATCATTTTTTCTTTCTTCCTACATTACTAGGAATGATCATGGATGGTAACTAGTTCAAACATGTGTCACAAAAAATGATGGTCAAAAAATTAAAAACAAAAGAAGAGAAGATTTGTAAGAACATAAAAAAAATCAAAGCTTACAATATTTGCATAATCTTGTATAGAGGTTTTACTCTCTATTTTATGCATTTTTATGTATGAGAAATTATCATAGGAGATCTATTCATCAAATGTACACTTTTAACCCATTAAATAGTTGATTCACATTGAGTTAATTTTACACCCCTCAAAATTTTATCCTCATTCTCATTGATTGAGTTGATGACAAAAAAAATCTCATCATGAAACTTATAGAGAGATAAACAATATATGAAAACAAAACTTAAGATTAAAAGTAGGAAATATGATAAAGAATGAGCAAACAAACATATATATGAAAAATGAAACAAAGAATTATCAAATACATGAGTATGAAAAAGAGAGATGATTAATTAGAATGAACAAAATATATTGTAAGCTAAAATATAAGATATTTGAACTACCTTAATAAAAAGAAAATGAGAAGATGGAAGATGAATAGAAATGAAAACTCACATTCTTTCTCTTTTTCACTATTTTCTCAAAACCTCTATTTCTCTCTCTAAAATCCCTTATCTTCCTCACTCTCCCGAATCTCCCCTTTCAAGTGAAGACCTCCCCTCTATTTATAGGCAAATTTAGGGCTTCACTTTTTTTAATTTTAGTCTTTCTGTTTCTTTCTTTTTTTTAGTCATTGGACAAATTTTCTTATTTTTAGGCATTGGGCTATTTTTCAAATCATACACATAGTTTTAGACTAGTATATGGATAAAAAAATAAAATTTATACTTTCAAAGTATTGGACCGGAAAAAATACGGTATCTACACATAACATCAAGTAAAATGTCAAATCATTCTTCTTCAATACTCAACATACATATTTATTTATAGTTAAATAAATATATAAAATTAAATATATACATGTGTAATGTACATGATGTTGATCGTGTAGACATCATGTATACTACACGACGCCTACACGATGACTACACTACGATTGTGTTGTGATCGTGTATCCATTGTCCACTACTTTTTCTTCATTTTCCCCCCAGCATTTTTCTTACACAATATCAAATCAAATGTCAAATCATTCTTCTTCAACACTCAATCTCCATTTTTATTAATATTTAAATAAATATATAAAATTAAATATATTATATGTGCAGTGTACACAATGCATACATGACAATCGTGTACACTACACGATACCAGTGTAGGCATCGTAAAGGCTACACGATGCCCGTGTAGCCATCGAGTAGTCTACACGATGCCCGTGTAGCCATCGTGTAGTCTACACGATGCCTGTATAGCCATCGTGTAGGCTGAACATTGCCAGCGTAGCCATCGTGTAGGCTGCACGGTGCCAACATAGCAATCGTGCAGGCTACACGATGGGTATATAATGTCCATGTAGACTCGTACCCAAAATTAGCAAAATCAATCAAATTTAACAAAACCTATAAAAATTAATAAAATCCATTAAAATTAGCAAAATCCATTCTCTCTCTATGGTTTCATACTCTCAAATCTGATAAAAAACTAAAATTAATAAAACTCATCAAATTCGGGCCTTATTCTCACTCATTTTCCACCTGAATTTCAAAATAAAATTACAATTTTAGCTTTCAACCTTAATTTTTTCGAAAATGAAAATGTTGTAAAATCATAAAGTAAATGAAGCATGAAGAATAAAAAAACGAAAATGGTTTTATGAGAAAATGAGTTTCTGAAAAAATGAGAGAGAGATGAAGATGGAAGATGAAGAGCGATAATGTGAGTCAATGTGTAAGAAGGGCAATGAGGGAAAAAAAAGAGAAAAAGTGAAGCGAAGCATGAGGCGATAAAAGCTAGAGCAGACGTGGCTATGAATGACATGAGGAGCGAGATGGGTAAGCATTGTGTCGTGCTGGAGCGTTACCCAAACACCTCAAGCAAACTCTCTCCTGATTTGTTTCCTAAAGCGTAGCTCCTTTTCTACGTTTCTTTTTTGTATCCTTGTAACATGTTAATACAAGAGATTGTGTTATTATTTACTTTAACAATATATGTTCCTCCATACTTTACATTTTGCATCGCTCTTACTTGCGACTTTGCACCATCTTATCAATCAAAGCTAACGTATAAAATTTAATCATGCTACTACCTCGCTCTATATTTCTTTTTTTCTCATTGGAAATATATCATGATAGCTAGGTTCCGCCTTTGTAACTATGTCAGCCTCCATAACGAAGTGAGTACCAAGTACATGCTTTGAGAGCGTATCCTATGTAACGACCAAGTTCCGTTTGGGGGAGGATCTTAACAGCGATTAAGTTCCGCCTAGACTGATGCTAGTGAGGTTCAATGATTCCGATGTCATTTTTCCACTAGATATGAATTTTGATAGAGAGAATAGAGATGAAACTTGTATTAATATTTGAATATATTTTTTTTCATACATCTCTTTGTTTGCCTACCTACTTTCGCTGAAACATCTTACTTGCATTTCAGGTTCAAAACTTCGCTGGAATGTCTTACTTTCTTAAGTGAATTTCAGGAACAACCTAATTACAAGCTAGGAAATTAAAAAGAATTGTAACATTAAGCATAGTATTTCTTAATATACTTGAAGTTGATAGTCGTTGGGATGACTTGGTGCGTTTGAGGGTCAATTAATCGATAGTACTTGTTGTCCGCCACAGAGGCGATCTCATAGGGTCCTTCCTATTTGGGCTCAAACTTCTTGGCATGTATCCCTTTCATCACGTGCTCAGTCACTTTCAGCACTAAGCCCCCCATGACAAAGGCCCGAGGCTTCACGATGGCTTCATACGTCTGACCCATGCACTTTTGATACGCCTGGATGCTTCCCTTCGCCTTGTCTATTCTTTCCTCCAAGGCCTCTAAGTCTTTGAGGCGTAAATCTTGTTCCACCTTGGCGGATGGAAAAAGTTTAGCGGATGGTTCCATAACCTCCACGGGTATCATGGCTACGCATCCTTACACTAACGCTAAGGTGTTGCCTATGTAGGGGTATGCTTCAACGTTCTGTATGCCCAAAGTGCTAAGGGTAGTAGCTCGTGCTAGTTTTCTTAGGCTTCATGAACCATCCTACATAGGATCTTCCACAAATGTTGTAATTCTTGAACAACTAGGAAATTACCTTGCTTGTGATATTATCCTCCTAGGCAGTATAAATCTAGATATTATATATGTTGTCCTTTATAAAGTTGTAGACTTGTTCCCCCATCCCTTTTTTAATGCAACTGCCTCGGCCCACTTTGTGAAACAGTCTGTGGCGACTAGGATCCATATGTTTCTCTTTGAGGTGGGTGAGATCGGTCTTATGAAATCCATGGCCCAAATGTGAAATGGCCATGGGACCTCTAATGGGTGCGGTGCAAGGGCAATGAGGGCGCGTGTTTGACGTTCCCCAAACTTAGCACGCATAACACTTCCTTGCAAACTCTATTGAATCTGCCTCCATGATCAACTAATGATACCCTATTTGTAGCAATTCCTCGAGAAAACGTCTTTCATCTTGGTAATCTCCACATGCACCTCCATGCGCCTCTTCCATGATCGTGAGTTGTTCCTCGAGCCCAAGATATTTGAGGGGGCGGTCATCTATCCCTCTTCGTAATAATTCTCCCCTTAAAAGAAGGAAGCATGAGCTTCTTCTCTTGATGTTAATGGCGTCTGCGGATTCTGTTGGTAACACTCCATCTGCTAGGTAGGTGATGTAGGGCTACCTCCAATTGGTGACAACTTCTATGACGTTCACTTCTTTTGGGTCTAGTAGGAGTTGGCACTTTGGATAGTCCTTCTAGAGTGTGAGGGCCTCTTGATTCATGTTCGGCCAATAGTACCTCAACCTTTGTAGAGGTCTATGTAACACTGGCCCGTCCATGCAGCAAACGTCTTCATGGAGGAACTGGAGCCTGCTTTGGCTTTCCTCAATACCTACACACCTTGCAAGGTTGCCATCCGTCCCTCGCTAGAATAATACTCCTTATTGGACAAAATTCTTCTCGTCTACCATTATGCTTTCATCGCTGAGCTGAATTTGTACATTGTCTCTCTGATTTTAACGTGTCACCCTCTTGAGGTCCTAAAAAATATTAGGGCTAGTTTGGACAGACAGTTCAATGATAGGTATATGATATGAGATTGGGAGTTTCAAGGCAAGCATAGCCAACGGGTCCGCGTGCTAATTTTGAGACCTAGACGCGTATTCAAAGATTAACTTCTCAAATGCGCCACTCAACCTTTGGGCTTCATGCATGTATCGGGCGAAGGCGGGCTTCTTGACCAAGATGGAATCCCCCTTCTTGACCAAGTGAAGGGCGAAGGCGGGCTTCATGCATGTATCGGGCGAAGGCGGGCTTCTTGACAAAGATTAACTTCTCAAATGCGCCACTCAGCCTATTGACTTGATTGATTATCAAGATGGAATCCCCCTTCACTTTAAGCAACGTTGCCCCTTTTCCCACACATACTTCAGACCAAGCACTAAGGCCTCGTATTCAGCCTCGTTATTTGTGCAAGGGAACGTTAACTTGTATGCCATCGGGAACATGTTACCCATAGGGTCCTCCTGCACAAGCTCTGATCCACCTCTATTATGCGTTGACGATCCATGGAATGTCAGTTCCCATACTGCTTCTTCGCAAAGGTTAACCTCATGGCATTCCCCTGGGTTTGTTTCATCCAAAGGTTCATACTCTCCATTCAGGAACTGTACCAGTAGATCTGCGAGTGCTTGACTCTTCTATGCCTCCGACATCATAGGCGTGATTTCAAACTCATTCAATAGCATTATCCACATGGTGAGCCACCCATTCAGGGCAGGTCTAGATAAGAGGACTTGGTCATCGGTTGAATTTTATTACCGAGCAGGTAATGCCGAAGCTTCTGTGTGGCAAAGATAAGTGTTAAGCAATGCTTCTCTCAGGGTGTGTATCTCAGCTCTGTATAGGGAAAAAAACCCTACTCAAATAATAAACCGACAGCTTTAACCCGTCACGTTATTGAGCCAACATCACTTCAATGGATCTAGCTATGGATGTGATGTACAGTATTAGTGGTAAATCTCCCTCGGGCGACACCATGGTTGTACATGCAAGCAAAACATCCTTGATATGTTCAAAACATCTTTGTTGCTCGGATGTACACTCAAACTCATGACCTTGCTTCAACAACGTTTGCAGCGCACTAACTGACGTCGCTAGGGCGGGGTTGAAACGGTGTACATATGATACTTTGACCAAAAATGACATCAATTCCTTAAATGTCTGTGGTGGCGGCATATCTCTGATGGCCTTTAATTTTAACTGATCAATGTCTATTCCGCGCTGATGAACAGAGAAACCTAAGAACTTACTGTGGGGTACCTCAAAGACGCACTTCAGAGGGTTCATATTGAGCTTGTATGTTCTGCACCTTTCGAAAATACTCCTAATATGTCTAAAGTGCATGTTTTTTGCTTTAGATTTTACATCCAAATCATCCACATGGTCCTCCATGTAGTCATGTATCACGTCGTGAAAAACTTTCGTCATTGCCCTCTGATGTGTAGCCCCAACATTTTTCAATCCGAAGGGCATCACAACATAGTAAAAATTCTCGAATGGGGTTCTGAAGGCGGTATTCTAAACATCTCTAGGCACCATCATTATCTAATTGTATTCGTTGAAACCATCCATAAAGGAGAACATCTTATGTTTCGCCATAGCGTCCACTAGGGCGTCCACATTAGGTAGCGGGAAATCGTCCTTTGGACACGCCTTGTTTAGGTCCCTGAAGTTGACACAACATTTTATCTCACCGTTCTTTTTCTTCACTGGGAAAAATGTTGGCCAACCAGGTTGGGTGTTCTATGGGCCTAATGATTCTGGCCTCCACAGGCTTGGTAATCTCTACCTTCATCTGCAACTCTACTTTGGGGTGAAAATGTCACGAATATGGCTTGACGGGGTTACACGTCATGGAAACCCCTAGTTCATGTGTCACTAGGGTGGGATCCAGCCCTGGCATCTCCATGTATGACCACGAAAAAATGTCCTGAAACTCCAGAAGCAGGGTTAGTAAGCTCTATCTTTGATCTTTAAACATACCTTTTACAAGGAAGATGGGTCTCCATCCTGCTTCCCGTCGAGGAAGACTTCCTCTAACTCCTCCGGTGATGGTGACAGTATTGGTTTCAAAGGTTCTTCTGGCATTTCGCAGTTCATAAGTAGGTCCCACTAAATTATCTCTTCTGTCACGCCGTCATGGGGCTCTGGGTGTTCTCCTAATCACATGCACCATTACAATCGATACGCCCTTTTTTCATTCAGTAGCGTCACCCTGATGATTACCTCATTACCTTCTATCATCCTAGTCGTGCCCCGTTTGTCTTTCCACTTTGGCAAAGTAATAGGCATGATATTCCTTGAGACTTTTACCCCAGATGAAGCAATCTCATCAAACAGTGTGGCCTTGGTTTCGTCGAATGGTGCTTTCATTGCCGTAATGGTAATATCCTTCCCTTTTCCACCTAGACTTAATACATTGATGTAGTGTAGAGGGGAGACACTTATGATCATGGATCCAAGGCCTTCCCAACAGGATGTGGTAGATGGTCTCGGACTCAATAGCATTGGGGGCAGTTCGTGGTGCGGATCGGACCTACTTGCACTTCTATATTCACATATCCCAACGTTCTAATGAGTGATGATGAGAAACCTGTGATGACAATCTACTACATGACTAGCCTCTTCTCAAGTATACCTGCGACGTGAAATGTAGCAAGTGATATTACATTGATCCCAGACTCATTGTCAATGAGGGCACTCCTGGCTTGCATCTCATTGACCAATGCTTCTACATACAACAAATGGTTATGCCCTACGTGTCTGTATCACTCGATGTCGGGCCTCTTGGTCCAGCTCCAACGTGTCAAAAAAATTTCTTGCAAACTCTCGTTCTCAAAAGTGATTCAATGAACACGACGTCTGTTTCCATATGCCCGCCTTTGTCTCCTTCCTCCTCATCCACCATGGTTCCCCGTGACGAAAAGGGAACTCCCACCACACTAATCACCTTCGTGTTAGCGTGTGGTGGAAATGGATGGTCCCCTACTGCTTTGACGTCCTCTGTGATAATTTATCTTTTCTTAAACTTCTCGTAAAAAATATGTTTGCAATCCTTCATCGCATGGGAGGTGTCTTGGTGGTAACTGCAATATTCGGCAGACTCTCTTTCCTCCCTTGTAGGTAACTTGTCTACCCAAAGTCTCCGCACGACCTTATTCTTCACCCAAGAATCTAATAGTGCTTCCACTTTGTCTATGGGACATGGGAACAGTGGTCGGGCATCCCTTTCACTCCTTTCTCGCTTAGTACCATGCCCTTGGGGTTTACGCCATGGCCACTTAGGTTGTGTATCTCAGGGGTTTCCATGCACACCCACGTTCGCCCTATTCTATGATTTTTGGTTTGGGTACCGAAGTTTTGGTGTGTTGAGCATCAACGTTGAGACAGAGAACGTGGACATGTCCCAATTTTCCAGGTACGCCCTGTACTCATTTAGCATCCCACAGATGCACATCTTTACCAGCGCCTCCTCCTTCCAGTCGAGTGTTTTATCCTTGAAGCGTCTAACATAGGCCATCAAATCCTCATCTTTTCTTGGTGGCTCGCGTATCAGTTCCAGAATACTCATTTTCTCGTCAGATATAAAAAAGTTGGTCATAAAGGTAGAGACCATGTGTGACCAACTTGAAACCGATCATGGTGCCAGGTTGGTGTACTATGTGTACGTTCACTCAGTCAGTAACTTAGAGAACTCCATCAGCCTCATAGACTCGACACATCTGTGTAGGCCCAAATCATCAATAAATAGTACAACGTGCTCTCTAGCACATTCTTCCTTCTCGCTGTACTTACAGAACATTGGGGGTACATAATCAGACGGATATGGCTTCATGGCCAGCTTGCATGGGTAAGAGGGATGAAAGTCCACTATCATCTTGTTCAATGAGGCTTTGATGCGCCCCATCTCCAACATCTTTTGTAGTGTCTCCTTAGTAACAAATGGGCCTCTGTAAGTTCCATCAATCGGGACATTATGTCCCAACATGGGACGTGCGAATGTTGTTGGGAAGGTTGCGGGCGGAATGACAACATTTGCGGTGACGCTCGAGTGACCCACATTATGATCATTGTTTGTTGTTCCTGACCTAGACGAAGCCCTGAGATTTATAGGTCGAATCTATATATTGGCGTCAGTCTGCTTCGTTGTGTGAGGAGTGATAACATGAACAATAGGCAGTGGCGGTGGAGGATTCTGAGTAGCTGCAAGCAGAGAAACGTAGCCAACAAGTTACAGATTTCAGCGTTAGAGGCCTGGAGCTCTCTAATGATGTTAATATGCTCGGTTGTCCCCATTATAGCAGTAGCAACGACGGGGAGGTTGGTTCTCTCCCTAAAAGTAGCCTCTTCCAGGTCATGGTTCTCTATAGTTGGGTTGACATTATCTCCTTCCAAGTGAGAAAAAGCTCTTGTGATTCTTCCACATCTAGCCATACTTAAGAACAAATGGAGTTTAGATAGGTCACTCCCTAGTGGAGTTGCCAAAATATTTAGGGGGTTTAGGGTGAAGTATGATTTGAGTGACCTAATCTACAACAAGTAGGTTGGGACCGTTCGATTTTAAAATTAATTGAAAATAAGTTTGAACCACAAACGGTTGGTAGGCGGAATATAAAAAAAAATTCAATTAACTTATTTAATCAAATTAAATAACTTAAAACCAAACAACGTGCGATTATGAATATACGAAATTAAAGGAGAATATAAGGTTATAAACAAATTTTTCACCTATATTTTGTATCGGAGAATTTCTGAACTGGCGGAATTCCTTCGAGCGTTCTTCGTGTTCTTCAAGCTTCGGGATTCGAATCACGCACTTGAACTCTAAAACCGATTTACGAATTTTTTTCATTAACAACCACCCGTTAATTTCATAAATATATCTCACGAGAATTTTGTGTGAGAATTTGAGTGTGGGCTCTCAAAATAATTAAAGGAAAAAATATATTTTTTCCTTCAATACTGTATATCGGCGGCAATCACTAGGGAGGGAGAGGAAAACGTTTTTCTCCTTTGCTTTGTTAACAACCAACTGTATCTTATCCAATATCTATCTACAATCATATTGCTATTAGATATTGATAAAATGTAATTTTTTATATTTACAAATATACACATATAATTTTAAATTTCCAAAAATTTACCTCATATATTCACAATAGCCAAAAATTGCAATATTCCCTAGAGTTTGAGTTGTATCGAGATTCATCAATCCAATTGATAGATTAATGATCATTATCAATTAATTTATTAATTTATTTTTTATTTACTAATTATACATTAATTAAAAAATAATAAACTAATTAATTTCAATACATATAATCACACTTAACTAATTAAGTGGCCTTACCCATCACATATAGGTGTAGGAAATATGTCTTGGCACCAATACACATTTTGATCCAATTTACTTCGTTTCTAGTCCTGTTCTCATGAGCTATTTCTAAGACTGAATGGATCCACATGTGAATCACGTAACTCCAACTTAATTGAATTGCAATCCCAACAACCGAGGTATTGCCCGCCAACTTGAACTCACTCATTTGACATATCAAAGATTTTAACTAACTCAGTCACGCTAAGTATTCACCTCATGATTAAAGTAATTATAAAAATACCCTTAAGTTGTAACAAATATATTTAGAGCTTGGTAAACGGTTTTAGGTTTTAAACTAATTTGTTACCGGTATATTCAACATGTTCATAACATGTCTAGGTTAACCATTTGAGTCTCCACTCCCATGTTCCAAGACTGGCATCAATTGGTTCAATCTAACAGTTATAATCAGATTCGATTGCCTAATTGATCCTAAGATTGTGAATATTGTTCTGAACTTTCTCAGAAAAGTTTGTCTGGAGACACCTTTGTCTTCACTTTTTGTTCGTTGATGAAATTTATAGGACTTGAGTAATTTATAAATACATTAATTCAAAATAAAATTTTTAATTTATTCATAAAAATTCTATAATATTAATGTCTGAGTAATAAGTAAATACAAATAAATAGTTATTACACGCTATTTTATGGACATATTCCAACAATCTCTCACCTAGACTAAACTAGGCATGTACAATCTCTTATCTCCAAGCCCTCCAGATGACCATAAAAAACTTTAGTGCTTAAAGCCTTTGTGAATGGATCTGCTAGGTTGTTGACCGTTAAAATATGCGTAACCACAACGTCTCCACGGTGAACAATTTCTCTAATCAGGTGATATTTATGTTCAATGTGTTTGGATCTCTTATGACTTCTAAGTTCCTTAGAATTAGCTACAGCCCCACAGTTATCACAATAAAGTGTCATGGGCTTGCCAGCGTCTGGATCAAGTTCCAAAGTCTTCAAGTACTTCCTAAGCCGTACAACCTCCTTTGCAACTTCATAAGCTGGCACATATTCAGCTTCCATGGTAGAATTGGCAATGCAAGATTGCTTGATACTTCTCCATATAACTGCTCCACCGTTTAGGATGAACACTGATCCTCAAGTGGACCTCCTAGAATCCTTGTCTGCTTGAAAATCATAATTAGTATACCTTACATATTCAGGTCAGTACCTGAATACACAAGCATGTAGTTCATTGTTCTCCTTAGATATTTAAGGATATGATTGACGACAGTCCAATGCTCTATTCTAGGATTAGATTCGAAACGACTCACCACGCCTACAGCATAGAAAATGTATGGTCTAGTGCAAACCATCGCATACATGAGACTTCCTCAGCTGAGGCATAGGGAATCTTTCTCATGTTTTCCTCTTCTTGAGGAGTCTTGGGAGACTGCTCCTTGGAGAGGCTGACTCCATGTCTAAAAGGAAGAAATCCTTTCTTGGAGTTTTGCATAATGAAGCGATCCAACACCTTATCAATATAAGATGCTTGAGATAGTGTCAATTGTCTATTCTTCCTATCTTGAAAGATCTAAATACCTAAGACATATGCAGCTTCTCCAAGATCTTTCATATCAAATTGCTTTACAAGCTAAATCTTGATATCATATGATTTTCCTACATCATTCCTTATGAGTAGAATATCATTTAGGTACAAGACTAGAAAAACCACATTCCCTTTGATTATCAGCTTATACACACAGGGTTTGTCCACTAATTGTTCGAAACCATAATTTTTAACAGTTTCGTCGAATCTAATATTTCAGGATCGCGACGCTTGCTTCAGTCCATAAATGGACTTCTACAGTTTACAAACTTTAACCTCTTGTTCTTTCTCCAAGAACCCATCTGGTTGAGCCATATAAATGCGCTCATCAAGATTTTCATTCAAAAAAGCAATCTTGATGTCCATTCACCAGATTTCATAATCAAGGGCAGTAGCATTGGACAAAAGGATTTGAATGGATTTAAGAATAACTACTGGAGAGAAGGTATCCTCGTAGTCTATACCTTCCTTTTGAAGTCCTTGGCTACTAGCCTCGCTTTGAATGTCTCTATATTTTCAACTAGACCTCTTTTCTTCTTATAGATCCATTTACATCCTATGGGGTTTACCCCTTCAGGAGGATCTATAAGCTTCTAGACTTCGTTTGAGTACTTCGAATGTATCTTAAGGTTCATGGCTTCTTGCCATAAGTTTGCTTCAGGACTTGCAATGGCCTCTGAATAGGAGATAGGTTCATCAAGGTCCTTATCTGAGATAACTGTCAAAGCTTCTCCATAGGACATATACCTCTTAGGTTTTCTCACAACCCTTCCACAACGTTGAGGCTCTATAGGCTCTGGCTCCTATCGTGGTTCTTCCATTATTGAATCTGAAACAATTTTTTATTGGAGAGTCGGTGTCCTCCCACTTAATAATTCCTCTAGAACAATTATGCTTCTCGACTGTACACTTTTAATGTAATATTCTTCAAGAAAATGAGCATTCGTGCTAACGAATATTTTTTAGTCAGTCATACTGTAGAAGATGTACCTTTTTGTTCCTTTAGGACGTTCTACGAACATGCATAATTTTGAACGACTGACCAACTTGCTTGTTTTCGGTTTTAGAATATGTGCTAGGCACTCCCATATTTTAAAATGGTTAATAGATGACTTTCATCCATACCATCTTTCATATGGTGTACCAGGCACCATCTTTGATGGAACATGGTTCAGAATATATGTCGTTATTTCCATGGCATATCCCCGGAAGGAATCTGGGAGGGATGAGTAACTCATCATGGATCTAATCATATCCATCAAAGTTCGATTTCTTCTCTCTGACACACCATTTTGCTGTTGTGTACCAGGTGCTGTAAGTTGAAAAAGAATATCTTCTTATTTAAGAAAGTTTTCGAACTCTCCTAGCAACTACTCTCCACCACGATCAGATCAAAGTGTTTTGATTTATTTTTCAAATTGCTTTTCAACCAAAGCCTTATACTCTTTGAAGTTTTCAAAGGTTTCATACTTTTGACGCATTAGATAAACATGAGCAAAACATAAGTAGTCATCAGTAAAGGTTATGAAGTATTCATAAACTCCTCTTACTTGGATATTCAATGGCCCACATACATCACTATGTATGAGTTCAAGGCATTGAGTGGATCTTTCACATTTTATTGCCTTCAATACAGGATTTACATGTGGGTAGTGATCTCATACTTAAAGTTTGCAAAAGACCATCCTTCACAAGTCTTTTAATCCTGTCCAGGCTAATATGCACTAGGTGTAAGTGCACAAATATGTTAGATCGATTGAGTCATACTTCAACCTTTTACTATCCGTTTGTGAATCATTATTCACTTCAGTGTCACATATCATTAGAACTACTGATTTTACGTCAAACAATTTATTAAACATGCATGCAACAGTAATTAGGCATTCATTTCTAAAAATACCAATATATTTATCACTGATTTTAATATCAAATCCTTGCTCAATTAATGCACCAATAGAAATAAGATTCTTCCAAAAAATTAGGATATAATAAACATCACGTAAAAATAGATAATCATTATCAAGTTCTAACTGATACAACCAATACTAGTGTTTTATTCCCTATATGGATGATGAACTCGACCAAGATATCTGCAAGAGATAATCCAAGCAGTTGCGTATCCAATGGTTATTGACTGCACAGTGATGACACTTGTCTCACAACATGTCCACTTTGCAGTGCCCTTACCATTTGCAACTTTTGAGTTCTGCTTCTAAGTCTTATTCAAACCTTCTCTCGTGTTTCCTTTTGGCACTAGAGGTGGAAGGCTTACTTTCAGTAAAGTTTACCTCTCCCGTCTTCCTCTTGCCCTTCTTTAAAAATAATGTCTCAGTGGCTTGCAACGCCTCATAATCCTAGGAAGCGAGTACCTCAACTTATTCATCAAATAATTAAGTTTGAAGTTCTCGAAGGTATCAGGCAGAGTCTCTAGAATCATATCCACCTGAGTCTCACCATCAACCTCAGCACCCATGATCTCCATCTCATTCAGATAACTAATGATCAGCATCATATGTTTTCTGACAAGAGTTTCAGGTTTTATCATTCAGTTCATAATATTTCGTACAACTGCCCATTTGGCTTAACGACCTTGATCTCTGAAAGTGATGTTCAACATCATATCAACGGTGGTTTTCAAATTCTTATGTTGTTGTTGTAAGATATTGCTAATAGAAGCCAAGATGTAATATGTATCTTATTAGAACGTAGCCAAGAAGCATAAGCATCATTTTCCTCTTGAGTCAATCATAAGTACGATATCAAGATTGTGTTTCCAATCACCAGTTAATATTGTTCGCGTTTAAGATAGTTGAGAATGAGGATATTGAAATGATTATTAGAATAAATAAAGCAGTGTAAATAAATGATCAATCGTTTAGGAAAGTATGATGCATGATACAACTACTTAAATATTTCAAAATCAATCAAAATATTTCCTCCATGATGTCATGATAAAAAATGATAGCTTGTCTCATTGAGGGATGAAGTCCAAACTATCTCCTATTGCATCGAGACTCTTCTCATTTTGTTAACGCTCAAATGTCTCTACATCTAGCTTAACCAATCACTAAAGGTTTTGGTCACCTTGGCCCCATTGACTAGCCCATAAGTGGGGATTCCAATGTGCTTCAGCCTAAGTGTTTAACCAACATATTGACTCTTAAAAGTTGCTATGGACCAACAGTCCGTCTATGGGACGTCACGACTCCAAAGTTTCTTCCATTGAAGAGAGGACCGCTATGGACGGTTCTAAACCATTCCTTGTGGCACAATCAAGTTCGCGTTGAAGAACTTGGGAACGTTTCAACATAAACGACCCTTCCACTTAGTTTTTAAAAAAACTTTGGCTTTTTAGTTGTTTTTCAAAACATAACTTTTATTAATTTGAAAAACATGATGAAATTTATAAATCCTTTAGTTAATTTAAAATCCCAATTTAAAATCATAACAATTATAAATTTCATATTGTAATTAAATTATAACCATCATAATTAATCTACAATAATGCATGTACATGCTACATGATAATTAGATATTGGCATATCCCTAATTCTATGTGAGATGTTATATGATGGTGCGTGATTAAAATTAAATCATACATTTAAAATTAACATTCATATTGGCTCATTTCTAATTACAACAAAAAAAAATAATAAATTACAAATTAATTAACATTTTTATTGGCTCATTTCTAATTTACAACCCACCACTTTGTAATCTTTACAAAAGTCCATTCTCATTTTACAATCAAATTTAAAATTTAAAATTCAAAATTTAAATTCAAATTTCAAAAATTCAAAATTTAAATTTTAGTTAAAACCCATTTAACTAAGGAAAACTATTTTCTTAATTAAATAATCTAATTAATTATCCTCCCTTTTTTCTTAAAAACAAAACAAAAGATAAAAAGATAACATTGATAATTATCTTTTGCATTCAAAGTTCAAAAGATAAAAACATAAAATAGCTAATTATCTTTGAATTCAAATTTATCTTTTATCCATTCAAAATTTAAAAGATAAAAAAAATAGGATAAGAGTTATCGTAAAACATCACAGGGTTTCCTAAACCCTAATTGTTATTGTCCACGGTTTCACAAATCCTAGTCACCATGCAGGGCACGGGAGCGGACATTGATGGTGATGGGCGCTGGAATAGTACTGCCGGCCGCTGGAACAGTAACTCCGGCGTGAACAGTAATTCCAGCATGAACCGTACGTGTCCAGTGACTTCTCAGTGGTTGTCCAGTGACTTCTTAGTGGCGGTTTCGAGTGGTTTTCGACGACGATTTTACATCAACTTTATAAAATTATAACTTTTTTAATAAAATAAATTACATAAAATCCTATGCCTCAAATCCGGCGTGCCTCAATTCTAAATTGAAATAAAAACACCTAGAGTCAATAGTTAGGGACCCAATTACATAACACATTCAAAACATTTTTAAATCTACCATACAAAATCATATGTCAATATCCACAAAAATCAAGATACATTCGTTTCAAATATCAATATGCATAATCAAGAACATATTGCTCCGATACCAATTGTTGAGACCGGTCAATTTTAAAATTAATTAAAAGCAAGTTTGATCACGAACGATTCGTGGGCGGAATATCAATTTTTTTTCAATTAACTTATTTAATCAAATTAAATAACTTAAAACTAAGCAACGTGCGATTATGCATATACGGCATTAAATGAGAAGATAAGGTTAGAAAAAAAATTTCACCTATACTTTGTATCAGAGAATTTTTGAATTGGCGGAATTTCTTTGAACGTTCTCCGTGTTCTTCAAGCTTTGGGATCTGAATCACGCACTTGAACTCCAATAACGATTTGTGAGTTTTGTCCACCAACAACCATCCGTTAATTTCAGAAATATATCTCACGAAATTTTTGTGTAGGAGTTGAGTGTGGGCTCTCAAAACGATTGAAGAAAAAAATCTAATATCTTCCCTTCAATATTGTATATTGGCGGCAATCACTAGGGAGGGAGAGGAAAACGTTTTCCTCATTTGCTTTGTTAACAAGTAAATGTATCTTATCCAAGATTTATCTGCAATCAGATTGCTATTAGATATTGATAAAATGTAATCTTCGATATTTACAATATACCTATATATTTTTCAATTTTTGAAAATTCACCTCTTATATTATAATAGCTGAAAATTTCAATATTCCTTAGAGTTTGAGTTGTATCGAGATTCATCAATTCGATTGATAAATTTAATTGATCACGATCAATTACTTAATTAATTAATTTTTTATTTACTAATAATCAAATAATTTAAAAGTAATAAAATAATTAATTTCAATACATATAATCATACTTAACTAATTAAGTGGCATCACTCATCACATATAGGTGTAGGAAATATGCCTTGGCACCAAAACAAATTTTGATCGAATTTACTTCATTTCTCTATTCATGTTCTCATGAATTATTTCTGGACCCACATCAACAAAGCTAAGGATTCAAATATCCGGTGAATTTATCTACTTATATTCCCGACCTATTTAATCCTCACATCGTACGACTCCACTATATGTTCGATGCCGAATCAACTCTTGATTCATGTGTGCTACATTTTTAGTTGATGTAAATAAACCCTTTTATTTTCACAGTCCATACAATATTTTAACATAATACCCATCCTGAATATCAGTAACAAGAACGAAATATAAAATTACTGTTTTATCGATCTTGTTATTATTTCCTTAACTCATTTATTGATTGTGAATAAGAAAGACATAATAGTGAATTGTCTCATACAATTAATAAATCTTAATCAATGACTCAATTATTGAATACTTGACCAGGTTAATTTATTCACACATCCATCAATAAAACATAAAGTGATATTGTTGATTTCACAATCGAACCACGAATTTCCATATCGATGAATCACGTAACTTTAACTTAATTGAATTACAATTCCAACAGCAGAGGTATTGCCCGCCAATTCGAACTCACTCATTTGACATATCAAATATTGCAACTAACTAAGTCAAGCTACGTATTCACCTGAGGGTTAAGGTAATTACAAAAATACTCTTAAGGTGTAATAATTTGATTTAGAGCTTTATAAATGATTTTGGGTTCTAAACTAATTTTTTAACCGTTTATTCAATATGTTCATAACATGTCTAGGTTAACCGTTTCAGTCTCAATTCCCATTCCCCAAGACCAGCAACTATTGGTTCAACCTAACAGTCCTAATCGTATTCGATTACCATTATGAACTTTCTCAGAAGAGCCCGTCTAGAGACGCATCTGTCATCACTATTCGTTCATTGATGAAAGTTCCAGGACTTGAGTAATTTATAAACACACTTTGATTTAAAATAAAACTTTCAATGTATTCATAAGAATTCAATAATAATAATGCCTGAGAAATAACTAAATATAAATAATTAGTTATTACACGCTACTTTATGGACATATTCCAACAAAGTAAGCTGGGAACGTGAGAGTTGGTGGTCGGAGGGTGAATGACAAGCAACCTTAGGCAGCCGTCAGAAGATGACAAATGCCTCTGGAACTCTAAGGTATGTGAGAATTTCGAGGGGGGAATATTCTTGAGGTTTTTGTCTCACAATCGATGAGAATTGAATGCCCCAATAATGATACTAAGGATCCCTTATATAGATGGGACCAAGTGGAGACTGCTAGTACGCCCTCATGGTAATCACATGATAACAATATAAACACGTCTAACATGTGCATCACAAACTTAAAACAACACCACATTAATAAACGCGATCATACTTCATTCTCTCAACTGGTCGTGGCTCAGCGACATCGGGCAATTGGATTACAGACGTTGGACTCAAATTGCATAACAGACTTTGAAGAAGACATCTTGTCGCCGAGCTTTCCTGGCGGTGAATTGAACGCAAGACACATGCAGCGGAGCACGGGGCACACACCATAGGGATGGAGTGAGGTGCCTCAACCCGTCGTGGGGGCGAGTAATTGTTTTCTCTCTTGGTATAACGTAACTTTGTCATAATCCTACCATACCACAGCCCCCAGATTGTTCTCATGAAAGGAAGGGTCCTCGAACTTTTGTCACTAAGTTCGAAGACATATACTACACTTTTAATACATAATTTCATATAGTGGGAATCGCCGCCTTTATAAGTTTATGGAGCGTCCCTTACAAGTATATTTAGTCAGAAATCCTATGAAGCTTATCGTTACGCCATGTAGATGCCACGTAAATATATTTAGACGTTATGTGTTCAATCTTGACAAGTCACTCTCAATGACGCGGTTGCCACCCCGACTTGTTATTGCTTTTTGAATTTTTGTTTCAAAAGTTAAAAAAATTCATTGAAAGTTCCAAATCTATTATTTATCAAAAGTCTATTTATTTTTCCAGAAATTTTAAGATATGACCGTTCAAATTTTCATATACAAATATATTTTTTAATACTTTGAGATGATAAACACATATTTAGATGTGTTGAAAAACGCCGAGCCCATAACCATGTCTTGTAATAAATTCTAAGATACTTCCTAGAGCCAACCCGTAGCTTTTGACTAAGCTAGAACTTGATCTCTGGTAAAGTTCCTAGGTTTCTTCATTGTACTTGATATTGCTTTTAATTATATTGATTTATCAAGCAATTATTCATTTTTCAAGAAATTTAAAAAAATTCAGATATGACAACTTGTATAAAAATATATTTTCTAATATCTTGATATGAAAATTTATCTTTAAATATGTTAGGAAGCAACAAAATGTGAGCCCATAATCATATCTTTTTATAAATACTAAGCGCCTTCCTAGAGTTAATACTCCGTAGCTTTTGACTTCAAAGTTTCATCATAACCATCTTTTGAAGTGTTATACTTGTACATCTATATATAATTTTCTTGACAACCAAATATTCATATGGTGTTCATTCATAATTCTCTTTAAATTCTTTTCTTCATTTTTGTTCTAACTCTCTTGCATTATAAAATTTTTAAGCTTTTTTCTATGTTAGTCAAAAATTTTATTACTACTTCCTAGTTTTTATTTATTGACTCATAGTCAATCTATAATAAATACGACTCTAAAATCAACATAGCGAATGATAATAAGTAAAATGTTGACTTACTAAATTACATTACTGTTTGGACGCCCTTTGCATGTTTGGTACGGTTTAGGCGAAGATGATCAGATGTCGCCTTTATTGTGCCTTGCTTTTCCAATACCCTATACAATGTCACCTGAATTTTTCAATAAACACCAATAAATGTATTGGATTATCTTATTGTTATAAGACGTCTTTAATTAAACAAACACAAATTTTATCTCTGATTTACTCACTCAGTGATAAGGTTTTTGCCCGCTTCACAAATCTGATCAAGTTGGTGTGAAGATTGTGTAATCGAAGAATGTACCTTCTTCATCGAAAGAATCTATACAGTGTAGTTGAGTAGCTTTTATAAGAAGGTATGACTTTTTTCAATCAATTTTATCAATTTTGGCTAGTTGCCTCACATTTTGTTTTTTGCTTTCAGGTCAAGTTGCGAAGATACAACCGGTGGAGCGTGAAAGATGTTAGTCTTCATTTATCCAAAAGAGGTAAGTCATGAATATTCTGGTGGGCTCTAATAATATGATCAATTTGGGGTGAAATTTGTGAACTTAAAATAAAAATGAAAACATGTCTTTAAAAATTACACAAATTGAATGTGAAAAATGCCGTGCTCTTAACTTCATATCTTTTTATCGAAAAAATTTCTCAAATTTTTCAAAAAAGAACCCCACAAACCCCGATGTTGTTTTAGAAAAATATTTTTGTATCCAAATTTTTGTTATTAGGAGCAATATGTGATTACATACGTAACTCTTCAGAAAACTTGTTTAAAAATCATTCATTCTAAAATATTGTTGAAGTTATAACACGCGAGGTGGTAAACTTGATTTATTTTTTTAATTAACAAAATTCATTCACATAAGTAAGTGAGATGAAATTAAATAGGAAGTATCAATACACATAAACATAAATAAAAATTGTCTAATACCAACTTTAGAAACATAATTAATTAAAGACTAATATACATCGACTGTAACAACAATGGTAGGACTGTCTTGCACTGAACCTTCAAATTCCCCCTCGTTCACAGCCGATCCCCTTATAAAGTCATTCTCATCATTATTGACCTAGAAAATGATTTGATTCAATATACACATACATATAAGATAAGTTGCTCATGAATTAATTTTGTAGGGAAAAATTATAAATGTAGTATATCCCTCTTCTTTTTATACATATGTACAGGCTTCACACCTATCACGACACCTATTATATCTATAAACAATATAAAATAGTCATCATATTATAGATTATAGTGTTTAAAAAAGTTAGCCAAATTAGATTATGTATCCTATAACTTCTTTTGAATTGATAAAATCATTGTCACCTCGTCTATTATCTCTATTTCACTATCCATATCAGATACAGTCAATTATCTCTATTTCACTATCCATATCAGATACAGATCTAACTCCTTATATACGATGATGCAGTTTGTATTCACTGATCTTATATTTTTGTTCTTTATTACATATGAATTTCTATTTTCAATTAAAGTTTCAAAATTTTCAATAGGTTCATTGTATAATGTGCACTGAATTTTTTTACCCTGATTAGGATAAGTTATGGCATTTAGTAAGAAATAATCATAAATCAATTGAAATATAGATTTTTAGGATTCAATACTTACCTCCATGTCGTTGAGAAACAATTTCATTATATTAACATCTCCATTCTTAATCTGGTACGGCTCCAATATATTATTTTTAACACTTTGACTCTAATAACTCATTCCTTTTAGTATGTTGATAAATTTCGGATGAGAGTAGTATCCATAATTTCAGTACAAATTAATGGACTCGTCAAATTTGTGCGGGATCTGTGGCTATGAGTGAAAAATCTTGGCAAATCACTCACTTCCAGACTGCATATATATCTGCTAATGAGTTGCAACTTTTGAAAAGTTTAGAAAAGTTGCAACTGCTCACTAGTAGTTGTTTTTATCTACTCATCACCATACAAATAAAGGTGGTTTAAATTTTAACAATGGAAGATTTGAAAATATCCTTGATTAATGCAATGTTTTGGTTAACGTTTAACTGTAAATATAAACACGTATGAATTCTGTCAATGATGCTAAACATGTTGTAAGGCGTGTAAAAGTAGTTTAATATTTGATAGTTATAATTACAATGACGCTAATTGTGTAAAACTAGTGTACTATTAGAGTAAATTTCAACTTCCGAGGATAAAAATAACAATTTCTTCAAGCGTCATGTATTTTCAATAGTTTGGCAGTTTTGTGAGGGAAAGAAAGCAATCTTCTGAAATGTAGGAGGTTTATTAAAATTTTATAATTATAGTTATAACCAATCAAATGTCCTCACGTGATAAAGTAAAATGTAATTTAAGAAAATTAGTTGCATTATAAAGATAAATCTAAAATGAAAGTTTTTTTGAGATTATGATCTTTTTTATATATTATAGATTAATGTTGTTTTAGGAATGGATATGGTATAGTTTGGTTGAAAGTTTCAGAACCTAATTAATAAATGCACACCTACATAGTACATACCTATATGATGGTGTCTCTGTTTATCTAAATCAACTTTGCACTAGTTTCAAAGAACAAAAGTCAACTTTACACGAATTAGAACATCCGCGCTGGATTCAATTCAACCAAGTCACAGATGCCTAGCAGCTTCTTCAACGTGCATGGTTATTAATTATTGATTATTACACAAGAATAAGTTTAGACTAAATAGAGGAATTTGTTAATTAGACTATCAGAGCTTGATTTCTTTTAATGATCATAAAAGTTTTGCTCCTTTCCCGATCCTATGTTTGAATCCTTTTTAGCGTGTCAATTTGTTAGAGGCATATGAATCATGGTGAACCGGTAATTTATCTTTGACTCGTGTGAGAAATCTTCAAATTAATGACATAATGCACGAGCTTAATGAAATTAATCAATGTGTGTTTAAGTTAACGGACAAACACGAATACAAAAGAACAAAAAATATAATGAACGAGACTTTATCTTTTAAATTATAAATTAGATCAATTATTCTAGCTTGTCATTGCTAGTTGGGGTTAAATCAGTTAATATTAAGATCAGAAAGCTAGAAAGCTTGTAGACTCTCATTGTTCTAATGTAAGTGTCAATAAAATAATGAAAAAATAATATTTATAACGTGGTTCAGATAATTATTTACATTCATGATTATCTCATTAATCATCATTATTATAAATTTAATATCACCTAACTCAAATCTCATTACACCCAAATCTAAATTCAACACACACACAAATGAGACCATAACTAGGTTATACAAAAATCACAACTTCTTGATCAGACTACATGCAATCAACTAGCTTGAAAATTATCTTCAACAAGGGAGAAGTCCTCTGACTAGTCTCTCAATATCATATGGTATTCTCCTCCTGGGATCGAGTCATCTCTCACATCATAAGGTTATCTTATATCTCTTAGAGCAAAGACTTCTCACTACGAGATGCTCTATTTAGGGTAGAGTCATCTCACACCCTTTATCAAAATAGAATCACCAAACTCTAAGCCAAAACCTATTATCTATACGCATACCAACAAACCCAAACTTTCCTATTTAAATTAAATAAGATTATCATCAATACCATATCACATCATATGTTTTCTAAAAACCAATTAATATTAAGACAGAAAGCTTCGAGACTCTCATTGTGGTAACGTAAGTGTCAATAAAATAATAAAGAAATAATATTTTTAACGTGATTTGGATAATTGCTTACATCCACGATTATCTCATCAATCATCATTATTACAAACTCAACATCGACTCAACACCACCTGACTCAAATTTCATTACACCCAAATCTAAATTCAACACACACACACAAATAAGACCATAACTAGATTAGACAAAAATCAAAACTTCTTGATCGGACTACATGCAATCCACCAGCTTGAAAATTATCTTCAACACGGGAGAAGCCCTCTGACTAGTCTCTCAGTATCATGTGGTATTCTCCTCCTGCAATCGAGTCATCTCTCACATCATAAGGTTATTTTATATCTCTTAGAGCAAAGACTTCTCACTGCGGAATGTTCCATTTAGGCTAGAATCATCTCACCCTTTATCGAAATAGAATCACCAAACTCTAAACCAAAATCTATTATCTATATGCATACCAACAAACCCAAACTTTCCTATTTAAATTAAATAAGACTATCATCAATACCATATCACATCATATGTTTTCTAAAAATCTTCATTAATAAAAAACTTGTTCACCAAAACATTTGATGCACTAAATTCTAACATTCCTTCAATAGAGTCCAAAGATATATCTGATAACCTTTTTTCAACCCATAGTTATGGTAGTGTGGTACAGCCACCACGTTAGTTGTAAACTGGAAGTGGATGCTACGTATGGGGGTTAGAGGTGATATAATTTGACTAATTAATTGGTGAGAAAACCAGAAATTTACAGTTCAATCTTTGGCGTAGTGTTTGAGGTCGGACAGCTTTCAAATCTACAAAATCTTAACGTTGAATTCAAATGTTTGATTGTGCTATCCACTTTGAGTCGCCCACTTGAAAATTTATAAATCCTTGAAATGCATGCCAGTTGAGAGAGAGAAATTACTTTTCATAAATAATTAAGAGAATTTTAACATAAAAAACTGGATGCAAAGCTTTATGGCTACTCACTTGAATGTTCTTGCGTGATTTAATTAATGTTGCACCTTTAAACAAAAGTTCTGGGATGCTCACATTAAATTTATGTATTGTTTAACTTGCAATTTATACTAAAATTAAGCCAAGTGTATGTATTCTTTTTCTTCTTCTTCTCTTCTGAAAATGGCTTCTAAATATTCTTTTGTGAACCTTTAACACCAAATAATAATGGATGACTGATGGTTCTCAATTTTCAATTTTCACTCTTTATGATTTATACCAACCAATATTTGTGTAGTGAATGCAAAGATAAAAATTGACATGGATATCCTCAAAATCAAAATGTAGATCCATGTACCGTGTACGTAAGTACCTAAATATATAGATAAATTAAGGTCAAATGATTTTAATAGAATATAAATGTCTTAAATAATCCCGAAAACACTGAAATTTAATATTCTCTCCTATAATTTATTGTCACGTATAATGATATAATATTCATATTTTATGAAAAATAATCAAATAAGTTCTTGATTTTTCTTAAAAGAAATTATACTTGCATGTCAACTTGATGAAAAAGAATTATATTTTCAGGAGTCTTTTGAAATACTAAAGATTTATGGTTGAGTAACTAGCTTAATTACGAGGTGAAGAGAATCTCAATGAGAGAGGCCAGAAGAGAAGTGAGACAGAGAAGACAGAAAGAAGAAGCAGTAGAAGAACTCATCAAAACTGCATTAACCTCAAAGGCAACAAAGGCAAACAATATAACTGAGAGAGAACCTCTCAACGGCTAGTTTAAGAGAAAAAGACCAAAGCACCCCTAACTAACTGATTAACAGAATAATAAATAATTACAATTAACCCTTTATGTTTACAAGAGGTAGGAAATAGGTTTGAATTAAATTTGGCCTTTTGTGTATACAAACAATATCCTGGTTGTCAAGTGAGACTTTAACTTCTTCTTCCTTCTTTAATCTTTACAGCTATTTCTATTTGCAGATCCACATCTAAAAGGTCAATACAAATCTACCCACTTTTAAGAGGCGTAGACCTTGACAGCTCTGAAACCAAATCCCTAACCCTTTACGCTCTTTTATTCTTTTAAATATATCCCTTTAAGCTTTAACCATTATATTCTTGAAAATTTCTACCATATTAGAAATAGATGCTCGGTCATTATGACCCTTAGATTGTTTTTAGAGCAATCTGAATCATATAAAGTCCAACCGATCACTAGTATAAAATTTTATTTTTTATTTTTATAAGGTTCACTAAATATGTACAGAAATTCATTAAATATGTACTAATGTTCACTAAATATGTACTGAGCTTCATCAAATACGTACAAATTAATAATTTTTAGAATAGTTTACCAAATATGTACATGAGTTCACCAAATATGTACTGGGGTTCACCAAATATGTACTGGGGTTCACCAAATATGTACAAAGTTAATTTTATACATATTTGGTGAATCTCCGTACACATTTGGTGAACTCAGGTACATGATTGATGAACTCTAGTACATATTTGGTGAACCCCTCCAAGAATTATTAATTTTATACATATTGGGTGACCTCCATTACATATTTGGTGAACCCCAGTGCATTTTGGGTGAAACCGTCCAAGAATCATTAATTTTGTACGTATTTGGTGAACATCACTACATATTTGGTGAACTTCAATACATATTTTATGAATTCCTAATGTAGTGACGTTCACTAAATATATACCGAGGTTCACTAAATATGTACAGGGGTTTACTAAATATGTACTAGGGTTCCCAATCGCCATGTTCTCAGTTGGTCATTTTCATGGACTTAATTATATTTACACTAGGTCATTTTCACACATTTTCGTATACTTGCTCATACACTTTGTTATTTTCATACATTTTTTCATTTTCACACACTTAGCAATTTTTGCAACTTAGCCAATTTCACACACTTAAAAATTTTCACATATTTAATCATTTTCACACACTTAGTCATTTTCACATATTTGGTCATTTCATACACTTAGACATTCTCGCATACTATATCATAGTCGATAAATTATATATTCACACACTTTGTCATTTCCACACATTTTCATACACTTGTCATTTTCATGTAGTTGTTTTGCTACACTTGGACATTTTTACATACTAAGTTATTTTTACACGCTTAGTCATATTTTCATGCACTAAGTCATGTTCACATATACTTAGTCATTTTTATAACTTTTCATATACACTTCACAATTTTCATTCACTTAGTAATTTTCTCACAATTTGATAATTTTTATGTACCTGTTTTATCACTTAACCATATTTTCATGCATTTAGGAATTTTCTCTACTTTGCCATTTTCATGTACGTGTTTTGATGGAACTTAACTATTTTCATGTACTTAGTCATTTTCACAAGGTAACCCTTTTCACATAAGTGTTTTGACACACTTAACTATCTTTATACACTTACTCATTTTCACACACTTGATCATTTTCATACTTTTATCCATTTTCACATAAAAGTGAGGGGGAAAGTTCATGCACATAAATGATGAGTAACTCTTAAATCTCATTCTCAATAAAAGAAAGATAATATTTTAGAACCAACTATCTATATTACAACCAAATATTACATTGTAAATCAAAAAACTAAAAATTGTAACATATTAGATGGTCATGAAACCATAATAGTGTTAAGATCTTCCTGAGCAAAATTCCAAGGAAATCTGTTCAATGCCAACAAAGTCCCCACTCTCTAAATTCAAATGGAGCCAACCTTATTAATCATTAAAAACTGCAGATGCTACACTAAATGCCCATGCTAGATAGATAAATATGTTTGTATCAATGCGCAAATAACATTGACTATATGTCCATTTTACTACATCTCAAGTAAGATGAAAGATCCACAATAACAAATTTTTAGGCTTCAGAGTAGTCAAAACTATTTTACAAAAATATATGTAAACTAAATTAAAACTATAACTATAACTCCACCTCAAGACAAAACTTATAAGAAAACATGTAAAGCAAACTCAAGCATGCTCAACAAAATGAAAGTGAGACTCTAGACATGGTTCATAATGAGAATCCACATCGATATCCACTAGCATAATATATAATATATAGAGAAAATGAGAAAATACTTGAAATGTTTAAACCACCCCAAAGACATTAAAAAGCATCTTTATCAAGAATGAAATTAAATATTAAAATCAAAACAAACCAAAAATTTGATTTTAAATCAACAAGAACAATAAAAAATTTCCAATTATATATATAACTAAAAGAACCCCAACTTCAAACTAAAACAAAACATCAAACAGAGCTTTTAATCTTAACAAAATAAATGTAAACAATATCTAACCTAAGAAATGAAAAAAAAAACTTTAGAAATAATAGCTCCAAGTAGTGTGTATATGAAAATGTCAACATACAGTGAGTACCTGAAACCCCAACTATAAGAGTTCCTTAATCGTATAAGAACAGTCAATGAGTAAAACCCTATAAACCAATCATAATCCATAGACATTAAAATGCTTCATCAAAATAAAATCAAATATCATTGTGAAGAATAGGGCTAGTAAGACTCACTCTAGAAAGTTATTCTAAGACAATACATGTAATAAATTAAGTCAATTATAAGTGAGGCCACAAGACAGTATAACAGAAAGATGATTTCAAGAACTTTCCATCTCTCTGCACACTTAACACACAACTGACAAGTAACTTCAATCATATTCAACCAATATAAGTTTACTAAGCGGCAGTATGAAGCAATTGACTTAACTCGTAGAACATTATGCAAATGAACTCAAATGCCCTGTATAATTTTCAATGCATAAATCTTTTATCATATTTAATTTCAATGTAAAACACGATCTAGAAAATGATTACCATAATTTCAAAGTTTGTGAAATTCAATAGCTATTAAGCCAACATATAGATATATAGCATATCAAAATAGTTTCCAGAAGTTCTCGTTAGAAGCAAGATAAATTCATTAAGCATACTAATAATTTATTCTAAAATAGGATCAGTAATACAAGCCTTCTTACCTATACGATCAGTATTACAAGCTTGTTTACCTCTTATTATGGAAACTGAATTTTTACTAGTTAAAGAAGAAGATAGAATAGAATATTGTCCAGGAGTACATGAGTCGTGCTAAAGTTGAATCATCAATCTAATGAGAGATAGAGTTAGCAAACACCTATCTTTTAATTTTGGGGGGAGGAGTCATCAGCCATGTGTAGAGTGGACATCCTACTGTAAAAAACAATCAAGAATTGTATTTTTTCTTTGTATGTTAAACTAAAGAAAACTGAAACAAAACACTAATCAAAGACCAATTAATGAAATCTCGACCCAAACTAGAAACTCATAGGTTCTTTCTTCTATTCCTTATTAATTAATACCTTGTTTTTTCAATAGCAATCAGAATAATCAATCCATCAGCAACTCCAACTACAATCAATATCCATTTTCTCAACCCAGACTTCTCATGACTCCAATGAGCACCCTTCGAAACCTTAACCATGTAACTCAATCCTTCACGCATTTCTATTCGTTTCACTCCCATTACCATATTATATAGAAAACATTCTTCTATGTCTCCCGAGGAAGCATACAAAGCAGCTCCACATTTACAGCCATCTAAGCACAAATTACCATATATTTCTTTACTTACTAAGGAAATCAGTAACAAGATAAACTTACCGAACCAAAACCGAGCTCAAACACGAAGAGAGAGAAAGATGTTAGTAATGACTCATACCTTCCCTTTCTCAATACCCTCTTTTACCAGGACAAGAGAACCTGAAAATGCTTTTCTGGATCACCACTTTCTTCAAATTCCTTAGTAATAAGTCACCTCATAAATATTTCACAACCACGCCAATAAATCTAAAAGAAAACAGTAGAAACAAAGTTGCAATAGATGATAATCAACCTTACATCTAGTTGGGTGCACACCAACCGTAGAGAAAAGTCTTACTAAAATAGATAAAATTTGTCAAACTAATAAAATTACATTAGTCGCAGAATATGTAGTTGTTCATAAGAAAAATTAGAGAAGTTTCGTGGGTTGGCACTACAATCTTTTCTGCAATAGCAATAAACACGAACTTACCAAAGCAAAACTCTAAATCACACAGAGAAAGAGCCGACGAACGCAGAGAGAGAGTCGACGACAGAGGGAGCACCAATGATGAACATAGAGAGAGCTGGACCACGAGAGAGAGTTGGACAACGAGAGAGAGATGCGAAGAAGAGTGAGAGACTGGACGAGTTTGGTAGCTTTCGAAATGAAGTTTGGGTGAAAATGAAATTTGCCAAAAATTTGGTGAAACTTCTCAAGGAAGCTTGGGGTGAAAATATACGATTTTTAAAAATTTTGGTGAAATTTCTCAAGGAAAATTATGGTCAAAATCAAATTTATGAAACTTCGGGTGACGCGACTTACAACCGGTACCTCCGGTTACAAAGAGATTTAATCTCTAAACTCATTTAACGGTTAGGAATAACCTGATCAAATCCTACGACGAAGATTAATCCCAGCAT
This sequence comes from Datisca glomerata, assembly GCA_003255025.1. NCBI lineage: Eukaryota > Viridiplantae > Streptophyta > Magnoliopsida > Cucurbitales > Datiscaceae > Datisca > Datisca glomerata. The sequence continues at coordinate 262,988 of QANY01007217.1, forward strand.
CAGTGCTAGGGAAAAAATCTCGACATTAGAGAGGGATCCTAAATTCTTAATTCTCATTGAATTATTTTAATATTTCATATATTTAAGAGTCAATGTATATATAAATATTGTTAGCAGTTGTGATCTAATAATGTATATATGATACTGTCACACCATTTTCATAGTACAATACCGAATGATATTATATATCATGGAATTTTCCCCCATAAGTTTAACGTTTCAAGGTTAATACTCAAATCAAGAAACAGTTTTGCATAAATTTGATTGGTATTAAAGGGTATTAAACAACATCTCGCAAGCGCCCTTAGAAACTTTAAAGAAGTACAATGGCAGATTTAATAATTATTAAATTAAATTTCAGTCAAGTAGTTTCTATTGGGGGTGAAAACTAAGGGAAAAAAAGTTGGAAGTTGATTTTCGACATAACCTAACATATTCAATGGTGGTAGAATACCTACTCTGAATCATGTGTGATTGCTATTTATGACCCTTGAATTTTTCACTTTGACATTACCCAAACAAAATATATTATAAGAAAGTTGGGGGTGAAAACAAAATATATTACGTTTAAGATTTTCAACTAGTCAATTCTGTTTCCGTGATGGCTTCAGTTTTCTAAAAAAAATGACACGTTTAAGATATTTCAGTATTTTGGTGCGTCGTTTCAGAAAAAAAAATCAGTCATCTAAAATAATGTTATAAAATGTATTATATATAATATAACTAAGAAAAAAATTGAATCAATAGATTATATCATGCAAATAATGCATAATTACCATTAAAATTCAACAAAACATCATATTAATGACATTAGAATTCAACAAAAATATCATATTAAGTTAACATGCTAAAAAATACTCAAACCTTTATAATTCAAGAATATCTCTACCAAACCGATCTCATCATACCTCTAGAAAAGAAACATGTTGAAAATAAATTCAATTAAAACAACATAAATTCATAGAAATATTTCGACCGAAATTCGACCGAAACATACCGAAATTCTTGGCGAAAAATTACAACCCCTATTTCGTTTCGGTTCCTCTCCGGAACCGGAATGTTTCGACCATTTCGGCCGAAACGAAACGAAACAGACCACTATGATACGACTATAATATCTCCGACTGTCATTGATTATCATCACTTAATTAAGGAATTTTTTGGGGAAATAATTAGAATTTGTAACTACTTCTTGTACTTCTTTGGTTATGTTCACGGATATATCATTATCATCATGATTACATACTCAATACCGACACAACGATCTAACCTAAAACTCACATACCTAAACTTAAACTCAAACACATGACATTACCTTGGAGACCATAGCTAGCTTAGACAAAAGTCAACACTTCTTGATCGGACTGGATGCAACCACTAGTTTGGTAACTGTATTCAACATGAGCAAAATCCTCTGACTAGCCTTTTAATAACATGGGGTATCTCCTCATGGATAGAATCATCTCTCACATCTCAAGGCTAACTATCATATATCTCTTAGGATATAGTCTCCTCACTAGAAGATGCTCCATTTAGGACAGAGACACCTCCCACCCTCTATTGAAGTAGAACCACACCAAAACCTAAACCAAAGTCTCTTATTTTTAATTTCACCAAAACCCTAACTTTCCTTACTCAAACTAAGAATCTCATTCAATACCATATCACATAAAAAAATCATCATTAATGGGAAACATACTCACTAAGAAATTTGAGGCACCCAATCCCAAACAATCTCTACATTGACTTAAATTTCACCATCCTCGAACAATCGTTATCCCTGCAGCTCCACCTCAAACAAAATCATCTTAAATCATGATCATCTAACTTCAACATACCAATATCTTTGCATGCTAACTTTTATATCTCGAACCAAAACTCTTGTATCGTCCAAGATCAAACCATCAACTCTGATACCATTTGTTGTAACGGAAGCGTCATAAATCAATAACAAAATAATATTTTTAACGTGATTCGTCCAATTTGCATAAGTCCACGATTATATCATAACTATCTAACCCAAATCCCATTACACTTAAAACTAAACTCAACACACACGACACTATCTTGGAGACCATAATTAACTTATATATAAGTCACCACTTCTCGATCGGACTAGATACAACTCACTAGTTCAAAAATCATCTTCAGCGTGGTGAATCCTCTAACAAACCTCTCAATAACATGGGGTATCCCTTCCTGGAATAGAATCATCTCTCACATTTTAAGGCTAGCCTATATCTCTCATGCCCTGTTGTAGCAGGACCATCAGACTCTAAACCAAAACTTTTTTTCTATAACTTCACCAAAACTCTAACTTTCTTGTTCAAAGTAAGAATCCCATTCAATACCATATTACAAAATATATATTTTAAAAATAATCATTAATAGAAAATTTAATCATAAAAAAATTTGAGGCATCAAATTCTAACCACTTGTTACTTGTGATTGTGATGCGGCAGTCAACTGTGAGATTATTGGATTTTAGTTATATTTAACCTAGTATATCACATTATCAACTTCCAATAAACTCTTCAACTCATTTAATTTTAATATAAAATTTTAGGATCAATATCATACTTTAGGTGTAGCTTAGAAGCTGGAGAGAGATGAGAGTATTTGATTCGCATTTGACCTTGGGAATATATATCTCACAAACTCTAGGAAAAAGTTGCATATATAATATAATTAAGATTCCAATTCTTCTGACAATGTCATCCCCAAAATAATCGATCGTTACTTAAACTAATTAGTATAATGTTATTACAACATGTTATTTTTGTCAGATCTATCTAGAGTAACAAAATTATGTAAAAACAATTCTTACAAGTTGGCACTCCCTAACAGTACAAAAAAGAAAATCAAACACAAACATTCAAAAATGGAAGCCAATTCTATTTGTAGTGCACTGTGCACATATCAACCATCAATCCTTGTCCATAAATAAAATTTTAGCCCTAATAAGACCCAATCAAAAAATCCCCCCCCCNNCCCCCCCCCCCCCCAAAAAAAAAATAAAAAAGAAAAAAAGAATTACAATCCAACACAATTTCTTGAAGTGGTAATCCCCCCATCAACAACAAGGTTATGTCCACTTACATATCTAGACTCATCACTAGCAAGATAGAGAGCAGCCTCAGCTATATCTTTAGCCCTTAATGTTGACCCTTTTAAATTGGCTAAACTTCTCACGAATTCCTCCGTTTTTTCAACTTCTTTTTGACATGGCAACCCATAACTCATACATTTTTCTTCATCATCATCATCGCTATTCCTCCATGCATTAACAAGCATTGATGTAGCCACTCCAAATGGAGATATACAATTAATCCTAATCCCATACTTTCCCAGTTCACAAGCTGTGTTCTTTGTTAACCCAACAATTGCATGTTTTGAAGCTGTATATGCATGTGGCCCTAACCCTCCAAGAATTCCAGCCACACTTGATGTTGAAATTATGCACCCTCCTCCTCTCGGAATCATCGCACGAGCCGCGTGCTTAATCCCCAGCGCTACCCCTCTAACGTTCACTCTCATTACCCTATCGAACTCGTCCACGTCAAAATCGACTATGCTTTTGTGTCTCGATTGGTCTCCGAGAACTCCGGCGTTGTTGAAAAGAATGTCGAGCTGCCCGTAACGGTTAATCGTCGAATTGATTAAATGCTCAATGTCTTCTTCTAAACTAACGTCACAATGAACAAAGGTTACGGAAGGGGATAAGGTATGGGCAAGAGAAGCTCCTAATGAATCCTCAACATCAGCAATAACTACTTTAGCCCCGTGTTTGGCAAAAAGTCTAACTGTTGCTTCTCCTATTCCTCTAGCACCCCCCGTCACTATAGCAATCTTTCCCTCTAACCTGTTAAATTGCAGCAAAACATCAAACACTTCAATTTTTAAAAAAAATTAGGGAAAAAATACAATATGAAAAATTATATATTACTGTAACTAATATAGGGACAGAAATCTAGAGAGTGAAGGATGACCGAGAAAATAAATTCCAGATGGCAAAGATTTTTATATTGTCGTTGAGATGGATGAGAAAACTGATGGGGTAATATATAGAATATTTTCGGTCTGTGTATTGATTTGTAGAATGCAGGAGAGAGAGAGAGAGAGAGAGAGAGAGAGAGAGAGAGAGAGAGAG